>JASFYC010000043.1:0-93056 GCA_030412335.1 Botrylloides violaceus
ATATGTGCAAAGGGTTTCATTTTTATTTGAAGCAGGCCATGTTTGAAGCAAGGTCGATCATTTACTTTTTATTTCTCTGTATATCCCAATAGCAACTTTCATCCACGAAATTATAAATTTACGAATTTTGGTGAAAAAATGACAGTGATCAAATATTCTTAGTGGAATGTGTTTATAACACATTCTAGCATATACCTCCTACATCCATACCAAATACTGAAAAAATTCATCTTGACTGCATCCTTATGTATTTCATTGACATTATCCAGTCAACCGAAATGACTTGGTCGTGTTATTACCAATCTGAGCCGCGAATAAGAATTGAATTTTTTAGGGTTTAGTACCGATTCAAAATAAACATTACAGTATCTTTAACAAATAAGTAGGCGACGCGCTTGTACTCTGTACTCGTGCATTTGTACTACAGAAGCTGTCCAAATTTGTAGAAAGAACACGAGACAATTCACGGTGCTTTGACATGAAATATATGTACTCAAGCTTCAAGACACGCTGCCGTGGTGACGACGTTCGTTGGCTGGAATTATCGTGAGCTTGAAAATGGGTGTGGTCTATCTGTGTTCAGACGATTGATTGTTACTTTTTATTATACGCGTAACAGCCTAACTGAAATTACGAAATAATGAGAAAAATTGAACAATGATTTCTAGAATATTGTGATGTAGTTAGCAATTGCTACCCTATATAGTGTTGTCTATATTAACTTTATAAATTTATATGGACGATGTTGTATTAAATGATGACGCTTTGGTTTCTCCTGCCCTACGTCTCTGGTGTGAAAAGTTTTGTTTAAAACAGCTAGCTCGCAATGTCCGCTGTTCCTAAGCATAGAATCAGCGGTCTATAAATCTATTGGACTACAGTAATAATGGCGATAGACAAGAATGTGGAAATAACAGCCAAATTACCTCATTGGGACGGTTGATGGTGTAATAAATAACATCTTAGTGACAATTTAGCCACCCAAGTCATTATTACATGCAATTGAAATCGCACCAACATCGCCTGCGCTGACGAGAGAAGTTTACTTCTGCAATCTATCGCGGCAATTTCTATGGAAGTCAAATAGGGTATAGTGGCAACTTCTGGCTACTCTCATTATCAGACCCGTGTGGTTATTACAGTAGATAGTGAAATCTCGTTGCAGCAAGACTATCCCGGCTTTCTTCATCATGTTTTTCAGCGATGCTCATTTACGCCGTAGGTGGGCTAAATGTTTTATGTTCGATAAGTTCAACCAAGGAAACGTAATGATTTCAGTAGGCGGAATTTCATTTGTTAGCTATCATTGCAACAGATTCCGGATTCACTATAGTTCACAATGTATCCACAAATGTGGAGTCGTACAGTTGAATAGTAATACTCTATTTACCCTCTAACACCCTCAACAATCGACGCCAACCGGTGATCGAGTTCGAATGGAAGATTTGGGGTCTATCCGTTACCCAGATACGACATTTAATGTCAAGTATATACCTGTAAAGTGTATACGTGATACAATCATGTTGCTGGACTGTCTGATTTCGCCTTTCGTTAGGACAGTATCGCATATTACCGTTCAGTTGGCCGAGTGGTTTAGACTGACCGCGTTCTGATCGGGGAGGCTCCGTGTTCGATTCCCGACCGAATCAAATCGAAGAATAAAATTGGTATCCGTTCCTTCCCTGATTGGGAGTCGATTTCGGGGAAGTGCTGAGAGTCGTGGTTGTAATAGTGTGATCCGGGCTATAAACTGGAAGTATTGATACGTATACCGTAAGCATTGACCTGGCGTAAATGACCTTAGTAGTTGAAAACGCCATAAATTACAAATAAACAAACAAACAAGTATCGCATATACATTTACTGCTACAGGCATTGATATGGCACGTTTCTTTAAAGACAGGAGCGTCTGTTCATCCCAATGTTGTATTTTTATCGCAGGAAATATTTGTCTGAGTTCGATTAATGTAAGAATTTTTATGATACATTACTTTTGTGATATAGACAGCGGTTAATTTATAGACTAATACGTTACGTCTATTTGTCCAGGTCGTTATCACAGCAGCACGAAAGATTATGCAATAAAGTTTATGCAGCTGGTTCCGGGTTGACGTTTTCAATCAGTGGTTGTTAGATCGTGTGTACCAAGGGGGAGTCAATATATTACAAGGAAGAAAATATTTAACAAATCCCATCAAAAAGCAATATAATATTATACCTTATAGTGATCGATGTTGGAGCGAAGCTACTCAGGCTATTCCAGATGCCGCTGAGTATTGCTACAATATTTACGGATGCAGGCTTTACCGAGTATATTTGATTGCTTTATGTTTGTTTTTTAATATTGGCATAATTTATGACTGACATTGATAATTTCATTGGCGTTATAAGTTTGTATGTATAGGCCTACCACCGTGGCGTTGAGGAATTTTTGGTTCAAATAAATCGCTAACAGAAAGCGGCACTGATCCGATGGCGTAGGTCTGGGTAAAATAGATTTCAAGTGAAACTTTCAGATTAGTCCAGCCTTCCTTCTTCTGGAAGTATATCTATCTAGTCACTTTCACGTATACAAGCCCGCCATATCATAGGCAAGCTTGAGTTGAGTCTGTCTGAAAGGGAAGTGCTGGTATAAATGGAAGAAATTGGCTAGCATAGATATGATCACTATTCAGACAAACTTTCAAACCCAGAGTAGGGTATAGCAAAGGTTACTATATTTTCTTTTTTTACGCATCAATAAGAAGCACCACTTCAATATATTGCAATATATGAGATTTGCAAAACTGTCCGTTCCTTTTTTAGTCTATGCGTTCGATTTGCATTAGATAATAGCCTACTCTAACGGTGTTGTAGGCCTGCTGTGAGTTGTCGGTTCTGTCATCAGTTATGGAGGTGGAGACGTTGGTAGAAGATGGGACGAACGAAAGGACTCAAGAGGCAGCCGACGATATTCCAGAGATCCAGCAAGACGTAAGACCGATTATGAAGGACGAGCCAATTGTTCCAGACTTTAACATATCTGACGGTTTTGAAATGATGCAGCCATATTGGGAAAAATTCCGAAAGGACATCGAGGAAAGAGCATCCTTGCTAAAAGAAAAAAACGAAAAAGACATGGAAATGAAGCAAAAAGAAATCGAGGCTCTCAACCATCAATTAGAGAATTCCAAGGAAGAGCACAAAAAGCAGATGACATCTATTAAAGTTGAATATGAAGAGAATATTAGAGATTTAGAGGAAAAACACACGAAGCAATTGACATCACTGAAAACTCGGGTCAGAAGCACCTTGGATGAAGCGAACGACCAACCTACTGAATTTCTACTGGGAGAATTCGGGGGCAACGGAGGCAAAAGTGGGATAGGTAAATTTAAAATAATGAACCATTTGCATCGGCTAAGTTCGTCGAGTCATATACTGTAGGCCAATAATTCATAGTATACTTGAACCCGAGCGAGATGTGTAGGCCTACCACCGATTTATGCAGGAAGCATTCGATATGCTGGAAGCATTCGATGAAACCTATAGGCTTACAATAGAGCGGCAAGGCGCCGTATCATGCTGGATGCATATAGACACAAAGTAATATGACACTATTGATTACACAGGTCGCGGATCGGGTATAGCAACCGAGTTCAAAGGTGATGTCTCAACTGCAGGGGATTTTATGGTTGGCAACAAGTACGCGGTCAAAGCAAATGCAGAAGGAAATACCGCCGGTATTGCCGATATGTTGGAAAGATTTGGAGCGTCAGCAGCAACCCAGGCACCCGGAAAACAATCTTCATCAGATGCAACTGAGGTCAACGTGAGATTAGATGGAGGTAAGCCTGTATACCCGCATATGACATTTCAGATTAAGAGTTATATGCCATGCGTTAATGTCAATATTTTCCATCCTGAATATAGCTACAATGAGCGGCAACCAAAATGTAATGATTGATCATAAATCTGTCAAGATAAATATTGGAAGCGGAGGAAAAGATAGGGACAGAGATTCTAGTAAGTCTACTTTAGGCATAACATGAATTGATGTGATGTAACCCTAACCTGGAGACACCAATTTCAATTGCAGGTGATGAATCTGGCGATGATGCCGATTACGAGAACCTTCAAGGTTAGTTATTAGTCAAAAAATGAATTCCATTGAGCTTAAAAATTCAATTCCATCTTCACACTGACACTTTGACAAAAACGACAGGCTAACATATATTTCAATAAACTAAAGAGACCGTCATGGTTGCAAATGAAGCAAAACAAAACAACGTGCCTTGCTAAGCAACGTTCCAGCTTAAGCTAAAAATTGCATTTGCGCACATCTGTGATAATGAGTTACAACAGTGTCGCCACCACGATTTTAATATGATATAAACAGCAGCTACCAGTTATACTCATCTAAGTAGCCCGTCGAATCCCGTTGCAGACATCATTTTTGTGATCGACTGAAGCGATTCTTCCTTCGTTATAAAAACACACAAATGAAAATTATCACGTGATATTTTGTTCAGAACGGGAGTTGGAGAAGCGCATACAACGATGGAGGAAGAGAACAAGTAATGAGAAAGCACTTGACCAACACCAAAATTCTTATTGTCTACAGCTAATTTTTTTTATTTTTAACATAGGAATGAACGAAGCCATTGCCTTTAAAGGACCCAACGAGAGAATCATTGAATTGGTTTTTGAAGACAAGAACGAAGACTATTTCGATTACTTGATACAAGATGTGTTGCCCAAATTTGACGAAACTCAACTGCAAAAGATAGCTCCCTACATTGAGAGATATTCCGTAATCAATCTAACGCAACGTAAATACGATTACCGATATCTGCAGGTGTTTTTCTACTGCTCGCCTCGAACAGAATTTGAATCTCTATTAATGGGAGGCAATCATCTCGAATCGAAAGATATTCGAAACTTGGTGAAGGCTTTGGATTCAAGACAGGTAAGCTTATTTTCCAAGCAAGCTCTGTCTAAGGAACGTCTAGGTTACGTTGTAATGGTATTCAAATGTTTTCCCCTTCTTTCGGTCCTCCCATTTTCGCGGGGGCAAGGTTATATATTGAACGGAAAATTGATTAGAAAACCAACAATTATTGACTCCGCCATTGTCCCGACTATTATACCCATGTATCTGCTCCAACCTGCCCTGTTCGTGGTGCAAAACGCCGCCCGGTGATAGGCGCCACTGAACTTCTTTATAATAATTATAATAATATAGACTCTGTCCCACCGTCTTAATTGATAGTACGACGGAATAAAAAGCTCGTTTTAGTAGATTTGATATTCTTGGCGGTTTATCCTAAGGATGTTGTGTCACTAGAACAGGTCATATCGGGAACCGAAAGACTGCCAGCACGCTACGGCCTGTTGTGTGGCATGACGATAAGCCTATCTCGTGTCCACTGAGGCTCATCTGCTTGATCTATAATGGGAGGCTGTTCTCCCTGGAAAAAAATACTCGGATCATGTCATAAAATCGTCATGAGGGCGTCGTCTAAAGATGATTCATTGAAATTTGATTACACGGATTTCCCTTTATGGCCGTGTATAACAACAATCTGCCACTGCCAATCTGCCACTGCCAATTATTTGTTAATTACGGTAGACCAATATAACCGCGTTTATGGTGAATTTTTTTTTTACTTTTCATAACGGATCTACATTTTATTAGATGTTTTTGAATTTCCATGACAATATGTTGTTTTCATTGACCGACTCAGATCTTCCCTCGAACTGTCAATACACAGAAGACAGAATAGAATAGGCCTACACATCATATTGACATGTTTAAAGAGCATTTCCAAACAAAGCAGGAGCTGTGTATATTTACCAAAGGTTTGTCTTGTTTACAGCGCCCTACACACATCAAGTTAATTGATTTAAGCGACTGCAAATTCGACACTACTGCCTTCATAGAGTTGGAGTGTCTGCTTGCATACACGACTCATTTGAACCTCAGTGGCCTTACGGAGTCAACAGTGGTTTATCCCAACAAGACAAAACCGTTCTCGGTTGAGCATGCTCTTCAAATAGCCAAAACTATTCAACGACAAGAACAAGTATCAATTAGGAATGCAATTTATTTAAATAGCTGTTAGCGTATAATTGCGACTGTTATTGTTGTCCAGAAATCCATCGTCAACTTGTCTCGATGCACTTTGAATTCATCAATAACAGAAGCTTTCACACCAATGATGTCAAAATTGAAAATGCTGACTTTGAGGTATTGTAACATTGGTGTTGAAGCAATGGCAGTTCTTGTTGGCGCTATTTACCAGGTGAGTAAATAGCCTGAAAAGCCTGCATAGCTACGTATTTATATTAAATGGTGGAAATACTAAATAGCATCAAAAGTGCCTTCAGAGGAAGGGTATCTATCTTCTTGAATATATAGATTCATCGAGCTCACATTTACACCTCATAATTAACAAATGTAGCTAAAGTCCCCAGTTGTTCTCAATTTCCTGACCATTTTACCAGACAAGGCAGTTGAAGATTTTGGATTTATGCGAGACTCGAATTGGGCCACAGAGTTTTGCACACTTAGCAAATTCTCTTGGTATTCTGCGATGTCTATTTCTCAGCAGCGTGATGTTAAGAGAAGAAGGACTCGGTTTTCTCATAGCAGGACTGCAACAAGTTCAAGAGGGCGTGAGTATACACAATACAGTCATACAATTAGGGAGGCGGTTTTCTTGAATTGGTTGCGGTTTTTACAGGGAATGGAATGCCTGGATCTGTCTTTTAACCCTCTCAATCAAGATATAATCACGACGGTAATCGAGAATGCATTGACAAAAGTTAAGACAGTCATATTTTCAAAAGAACAGATACAATCGAGTGTGCATCAGGTACGCACAGTAAAGACTTAATGGTTTAACATTAATGGTTTAACAGTGCGCAATGACCTTATTTCCAAATGGAAACGTCAACTGTCTGTTTTAGAGAAAGATGATACGGGTGAAAACAGATGGTACGGTACTCATGTCGCTAAATAACGAAATGAAACTGATCGGGGACAGTAACGAAGCGAGTGCAAGCTCCGATCCAGCTACTGGGGAAAAAGGTTCATCAGTCGACGAACAAAATGAAGTCTCAACAATTCCAACTCAGGTAAGCCAAATGTTCGAAGTGCTATTGAAAACCGTAAGTAAAATGCAGATTGATGTCACTTCTCCCATCAACATCAAGATGATGTCTCACAAATCAGGCGGTTTATATCCTATGGATGCTAACCCAAGCCCATCAGACAGACAACCTTGGTAGACCGGCATAGCCTACTATGTTCCTTGTTTAAGGCAGAAACCAAATTCAATGCAACTTGTGCTCTCACAGGGTATAAATGGGATACAACAAGTGGAAGAATATTTCTTCTGGGTTCTGACAGATACAGAAGGAGAGATTCCTCGAGGTTCGCAAAAATATATTGCAAGTTCAACTCCAGACGAAATAGCCAGGAGAACACGGCATAATACATGGGTGTGTAAATAATGAATTTTTACCTCCGAAAATCAAAGATAACATAAAAGACTGAGATGAAAAATTCATCATAGTATCAGTGCTTTGAGTGCGGAACAAACGTGGCGTTTTTCGGAGATAAAATTGATCTCAATGAATCTAAACATTTCTTGCGTGATCGAAAGTATTTCGGACTCTATCAGAACTCACACACTGTCATAGTAACTCGTGCTGAAGTTGATAATATCGGTAAGGTAATGTTGCAATGCACAATATATATGTCTTTTGAGTCCTGTTGAATTTATCTCAGACGACAATCAGGTTTCGTCCTCGATTATGTCAAAATGGAAGGAAAGTGGGATCGGTAGAGCTCTGTTTGGAGGGAAGCATAACTGTAGCATTACCTGCTCGGTGAATGGGTAAGTCACGTTTGTCTATTTGGAATATTATGTGAACTGAAATTCAATTATTAGCGCTTCTTTTTGGATTTTACCTACTGCATGAGTAGGTTATATTGTCTTCATTTTTTCAAATTTGTCTTCATCTTCAGCAATAATTATAGACAGTCTTGTCTTTTACCGGCAAATTGTCTGCCACACCCAACTGTTCCTATAGTTGAAATAATTGGGGTCCCAACGATCAAAAGGTTTGTCACTAGCGTAAGTATATGTGTATATTGAAATATAGGCCTATATAATAAGTCCCCACAGATTTAACGTCCAGTATTTTGGAATATAAATGCACAAGCTTTCGGACCTCTGCTTCTTTTATCAGGTGAAGATGGAATGAAAAGTAAAGTTCGTCTCATTCCAACTTCACCTGATGAAGGAGCAGAGCTCCGAAAGCTTGTGAAATATATTCAAATAAACTGGACTGGACGTTAAATCTGTGGTGACTTATTATATTTATTACTATTTGAATCGTCTGCCATCGGCTCCACTATTTTTGTATATTGAAACCAACACAGCCTTGTATTGACCATGTAGCCTATAATAACCAATATTTTATTTTCTGCGTATAGCATGTTTATTCGGACATATAAGTGCAGATCGTGTAAGCAACCACTCGGAATGCATTATTTCCACAAGGAACAAATTCCAAACCGACTTAACAACATTTGGTGCTTGCTTCAAGAAAATCCGACATCTCTCGTAGTCGGTGCTACAACGAAAATAGTCAGAAATATCACAGCAAAGAAGAACGCGTTAGGTCAGTCGTTTCGGGGAGCTCGGTCGGCGATGCCAATTGGAAGACCACCCCAGGTTCATCCACAGGAGGAGGTACCATCTGTTGGATGAACAAATGAGACGTAACGTGGTAACTGTAAATAATACGTTGATAGTTTACAGCCTTGGTATACAAAAACTGGTAATAATTTGTCAAGGATTTGGTTCTTGCTTCTTATTTGTACAACTGTAAATTGCAAACCTTTCTTAGGCCTACCCAATTCATTTTGTAAAATTAGTGTGTAGGCCTATATGTGCAAAAGGTTTCATTTTTATAATGTTTTGAACCAAGGCCGATCATTTTTTCTCTGTATATCCCAATAGCAACTTTCATTGCCACGAAATTCGAAATCTACGAATTTTGTTGAAACCATGATGAAAGTTGGCCATCATATATAGCAGCGTCTTTTGACAATGCCAGAAAATGCATAATAAATCGACTTATAAATGTTTTAGGACGGTTTATAGCTTTAAGAATAACGAACCAAACTTATGCCAAAATTAAACTTATCTCACGATTTAGGCCTACAGACGCTGTACAGTAAGTTATAATATCTCATGCAGGTAGGAAATTCGGGCTTAAAACTACTCGCAACATATTTTCCCAAGGTTCTAAGATGAATTCAGTCACCGCTGAAGCAGTGTTTTTAGATAGGCGACGCCGCTATGTTTTCATCGTAAATCGGGTTAGAAACTGATACACTGCAGCTTTGATTGATAGCCTCCGTTTGATGTCAAATATTGTCTTCGCAAAATACAGACATGTGCAGCAAGTAGGACAAGGTCGTGCAGGGATAGGCTAAATGGTTTCCGTTTACTAGGATGCAAGCAAAAAGGATTTTATGCGTGAGAACGCGTTTGGGCGTTGTCGCTGTCCCATGCTATTTGAAATCAGTTGGGTTATAATCGACACCACATATAGATGAGATGAAATGCAACATCTTTGTGAGCGTTGTCACATTTCCGCTATGGGGCAGAGATATAAATGTCTATGACTGGACGGCGGACACTACATAGACCTATGATAGATTGCGCAAATTTGAGCAGTGAAATGATCTGGCTGCTATGAAAAGATAATTCCCTCGCAATGCAAATTATTTTCTGGGCGTTGTTGCATTTCTGTTACGGTGCACATATATAAATGTGGAATAAGATCCGACACCCACATGTGATGGACCAAAATGACAATGAAAGCGGAGCAAACAACAACGTTAAAATGAAAACTGATTAAGCGTATTTGGATTTCCCACGCAATGCAATATTGGCCCGAGTTCTTATGATCACTTCATTGATGTGACGGAGACACAGAGACTCCTTGCAGAAATCTGAGGAAAGCTTGTTGTAGCCAAGTTGTACAGTAAGACCAGAATTTGCGTGCGATCAGACCATAGTGCAATATACCTTCCGAAGGTTATTGAACTATGTGGTCTGATCGCACGCATATTCTAGTCTTCTGATCAGACGATAGATAATAATGAAACATTCTGATAAGTCAGAAAGAGTGGAAGAGAACTATCTGAGGATGTGAGCCCATGGCCTACTAAAACAGAGCGATATTCGCCATACTGTTTTTTTCAACACTAAACAGAAACCCACCTTATCTCTAGTTGACCTTATCTTTTTTGTAGCTAGTCTGTGTATCGTTGCAATATTTTATCTATTGATTCAATCAAATCAGCATTTAAAACCTATAGAAAGAAATAATCTATGGTCACCCTACATATGAAGCATCCACAAACCTACATCAACCAAAGTATCAATTAAACCTCAAGTAATATACCATATATAAATCTATATTTGAGGAATA
Source organism: Botrylloides violaceus (assembly GCA_030412335.1). Classification (NCBI taxonomy): domain Eukaryota; kingdom Metazoa; phylum Chordata; class Ascidiacea; order Stolidobranchia; family Styelidae; genus Botrylloides; species Botrylloides violaceus. Next base: position 10,498 of record JASFYC010000043.1, read on the forward strand.
GGAAAAAATATCAAATACACATATCATGCAAGAGAAAACTATATTAGACAAGCAATGCTTGCCGGATTAACTGCTTTTTCTCAGGAGTAAGCTTTTCTGGGAATTCGATATCAAATTCAATAATCATGTCTCCTCGTTGGCTTGGCGATTTTGATACAGGCATTCCTTCACTCGGTACAGTTTTCTTATATTTAGGATTGACAATATCATTGATTGGAATATTGAGCAGACGACCATCAAGAGTTGGTACTTCGATACTGCATCCTATAAGAGCTTTTCCCAGAGGAATCTTAGCTACGTAAACAAGATCATTTTCGCTTCTTTTGTATAGAACATGAGGCTTGTCTCGAACAACGAATACGATATCAGCAGGGATGTTGTTTGGGCCTTGATCACCTTCTTGAGGGAATGTAATCTTAGTACCAGCTTTCCAGCCGGGACGTACGTTGATTGTAAGGATTTTGTCACGAATACTAGAAGTGTGGCCATCCTCATTCATTACTCTTCGGGAAATCTTCATTTTCTTTGTACACCCGTGAAAAATTTCCTCCAATGTTAGGTAAAGATCTCTTTCTATAGGAGGATCTTGCTTCTTCCTTCCTCTTCCATGAATCCCGCCAAATGCACTCATAATATCATTTTCCTCCAGTAAATCGGCAAAAGGATTTGAACCACCAAAAAAATCTCTGAAGACTTTTTCTGCATTTCCATGGAAAACATATCCTTTTGTAAAGCCACCATTTTCTGATGGGATCCCTCCCTTTAGACCTTCTTCCCCATATCTATCATAAATCGCTCTTTTCTTTGCGCTTGATAATACATCATAGGCTTCTGAAATATGTCGGAATTTTTCTGGCGCACCTGGTTCCTTGTTTTTATCTGGATGATATTTTAATGCTAGCTTGCGGTAAGCTTTCTTTATGTCCATATCACTTGCATTTCTAGTTATGCCCAGAACTGAGTAGTAGTCGACCCCCATCGTGCAATTTACAGTACCGGTAAGATAAGTTTCAGGTCTGTGAGGAGATATAGATGAAAGATTTGATTGGTTGATGTTTCGTCATTAGTACAGATACGGACACGGTTGCTATAGTCTAGGTCATGGATTGCCCGATTTTATCTCATAAACGTACTGAGAAGACTGAAGACTCGCCTAGTCCGGCTTCGTGGTGTAGTGGTAGGTCGTCGGCCCCAAAACCGGTAGGTCTCGGGTTCGAATACCGAGACTGCATCATACCAAAGATGTTAAAAATGGTATCCGTAGCTTCCTCGCAAGTCGGCCACCACGTTGAGGATATTGCTAAGGGGGGCTTGACCTCGATAGCTTCCCGGCTCCTTATTGTCCAGCCTGCACATGCACGCATGATATGCATATGCACCAGAGTGTGTGTGTGTATCATGACAGTCTGTGTAAATGCAGTAAAATTCAAAATATGGACACAAATAAAAAATACGAGTGAATTTACCCGTTTAGTTCCAATCTAAACTCACCAAGATGCGAATCGAATCGAATGAAACGTAGTAGTAGGCGTACCGACGGGTAAAACGTGTTGGGCCGAGCTTCAAATTTTGCTACCTTAGTAACTACCATCTACACTTCCAGATATGCCCGCGGTACTCTGTCTCCATCTGTTTCCCATTCTGGTGAGAGTACCGGTAATCAGCGAGATCGAAAACGAAGGCAGTCGCCTTGACAACGCGACCTCTGGTGATGCTACGAAATGCAGCTAAGCCTTGGACCATAGAATGTAATTATATGTAATGAAAAATAGAGGAGCCGATGGCGGACGATTCAAATAGTAATAAATATAATAAGTCACCACAGCATTAACGTCCAGTCCAGTTTATTGGTATATAACACACAAGCTTTCGGAGCTCTGCTCCTTCATCAGGTGAAGATGTAATGTAATGTAATTCTATGCTTGGACCATAGGCAAAAAATATCCCGTGTGGTTGGTTCATAGAAACAGAGAGAACTACCATGAGTGTCCAATCTTAGATCCAATGCTGGTCCAATGCTGCTTAAAGATCAGTTACGCTGAGCAACGTTGCGCTGAGTAAATTTCGACTACCAATCAAGATTCGACTTCCTATTCCATCTGAAATAGGGGCGCTGTTTGCAATGCCGCAGCCACGAAAGCAGCCGAGAGCTGACCCGACGGGCGGATGTTATTTTCGCTGCAAGTTTTGTTATGACAGGAGTCATCAGTCATCACAGCAAGCCAATGTTGATGCGTTGCCTCGTAGACGCCCATTACTCCCGTATTCCGTTGCCTCTGTGAAGCTGTGGTAGTGGACATTGATCAAGTTTTAACGTTCTATATTTTGGGAAGGAATTTATGCAATGAAAGACACAGACAAATTGGTGAATGATGTTGACGATCACGATGAAGCATTGAATGCAAGTTCGAAAGCTTTGTTCAGGACTCTGAATCCTGATGGAAATAAGGAAATGGAACTGGAAGAACTTCTTCATAATGTTTCCAAAGCTCGAGGTCTGTATTTTCAATAGCCACGATGCAATATATAATTCATAGGATGTTATCTCGAAATTAACTGTGAACAAATTATGATAAAGGTTTCGTTTTTAGGTGACACCACTGGTGGCACAAGTTCTAGTACAAACAAAGCACTTGAAATTGCAATCAAAAGACTGACAAAGTTAGTAGTTTGACCAAATTTGTTTATTTACGAGATATAAGATATGTGCGATTTTGGTCTAATGGCATATTTCTCTTTATAATGGACTGGTAATTAGGCAGGTATAGTTTTGTTTGATGTTCGATACCAGAGAAGGTCCGGGTAGGGTTAGCCCTTTTAGTCTGTCTAGGATAAGCCTACCACCCAGCTCACTAGGTCATTCACACTCACAACAGTGTTTAATAAATAGAAACAAAGGTGGAAAAGCTCTTGATGAAAATGACCTGAAGATTGCGAATCAGCGATTCCAAAATGGTCGTATGCCAAAGTTGAAGAAAACTTTTGACACTGCCAACTCTGTAGACGATGACAATGAGATAACGGTAGTCCCATCAGAAAAAACCATTACAAAAACTGTAAGTCTGATGTAACGCCATATTCTCATCTAGAAATTTTGCTTTCGCAATACATGAGTAATTTTGTAGATTTACATACTGAACCATTATGAAATACCAAGATTGTTGTTTAGATAAATGTCGCTTATTAGTAAACAAATTTTAGATACTCCACTATGCAATATCGAGTCGCTTATTAGTAAACAAATTTTAGATACTCTACTATGCAATATCGAGTTCAACGCATGTATGGAAGTTTGCAGAAAAAGCTGTTTCAAGAACCGGGAGGACTTGGATGTGGACGTTGTTTCCAACGGGCCAGATCAGCACTTTACTTTCTTTTCTACTGTTCTCTTATGTTATAAGAGCATCCTTTCTCACGTGGTTCATTCCACTTGCACTATACTTTGTATCAGTTGTGGTGATGGTTGTGTCAACTATCCGGTTGATTCGCGGTGAGTAATTGTCACAAGTTCATGAATTGCTGAATATTATTGCATGATGAATTTGTATAAACTGGTTAATCATAAATACGAAAAATAGTGGAGCCAATGGCGGACGATTCAATTAGTAATAAATACAATAAGTCACCACAGATTTAACATCCAGTCCAGTGTATTGGAATATAATATTTATTACTAATATCATAAAGATATTGTAAAGAAGATCACCACAGATTTAGCATCCGCCATCGGCTCCACTAACTCTTCAATAATATCATAAAGAATTGTTTTATGTTACAATGCTGAACATGTCCTAAAAACTGAGACTATTGTTCCTCTTGATTGCATGACTGCTGGTCTGCTATAACTGAGTGTGTCAAATTTTGCCTGTTTTAGGAAAGAAGCGCTTCAGCCAGTTTGAAGCTTGGGGCGAATTCCTGAACTTGATATCTGCACATGACAAAAAGTGTATTGATACTGGCAAAGCAGAGGAAACGTATGTGCTCAAGCATGTGGCGCCAAACGCGCATTTTCTTGTCGCTTCAGTATGTTGTGTAATGGGATTCGGTACATGTGATAAGTCGTGGGTTCTGCCTTCAGAATCAGCGATATTATCATTACTGATGTATGGAATTGTTGTATGGGTTTTTAATTTCTATGCAGTCAGTCATACTAGGAATATCTTGATTTGTCAAGTTCTCTCCAGTCTGCTAACAGGGCTACAATGCTGTGATGCGTCCGAGGTATTTGGGTTGCTTGCATCTTTTCCAATCCCATTTCTTGGTGTACATCTAAATATTAGTCCATCATCTATATTGCGTATGGCTATGGCATGTCAACTTGTAACTCTTGCGACTTTTAGCAAGCGCAATACAAAATTTAATGTTCACATTATCAAACACGTCATTCCTGTAGTTATAGCCGTCATTTGGTGGGATGTAGCCAATTTACTTTACTGTCGATGCACAGTATATGGCATCATTCGAGCCACGTTAGAATGTGCAACGATATTCTTTGCATTACCACTAGTCATAATTTTGATGGCCTATGCCGTGTTTAGCGCGATATTTTCACTTGGTGTTAACCAACTGTTGATTACTGCAGTTGCCATCATCGTTTCCATTGCTTATATTTCATTCATGGGCAAGAAAGGTGAGGTTGGTAAAAGGATAAGTGCTTTCTTGGAGAAGTCGTCTTTAAAACATTCACTGTCGATCATCACTTTTATAATCTTGGGTTATGTCATGTTGTATTACCGCCCAGCAGGATTACGAGTGAACAATTCTGGCTTGTCTTGGGCGAGTTATCGTGATTTATGTATGGATCCTACCACTGATATTGCTGGGAATGATGTTGTTGCCAAGGCTACATGTTACGAGTTTAGAGGGTATGAGGTGTCATGGGAAGGCGTGATTGAGACCATACGTGTCATTAAAATTGAGAACAAAGTAGATGACCTTCTAGATTTACTTCCACAGACTATGGCGTCGTGGTTGAGTTGCAAATACGGAAATCCATATCCAAATGAAGAGTATTGCTCCAACCCAGCCAACTTATCCCCTTTAGATATTAGTCAATGTAAACTGTCTAAAATCTCTTCCCAAGCTTGTAGTATACAAAATCACAACATCTACAGCTTCGAGGTCGATTTGACTATGCCATCAATTGATAGTACTAGCAGTACATTGACCTTGAGTATTTCGAATGATTTCACTAACACCCTCCTTGGGCTGGAAAAAGGCACACCCCTCAAATTTAGTGGCCTTTTAACTGGAAGTAGCGGGACCATTTCAGCGCACACGCTGTATATCACGGAGGGGGTTGATGGAGTGATCAAGGCTGAAAACTGCGTACATGGTATAACGACAACGCTTGATGGCATTATAGAAAATGCATTTTTTGCCCTGTACGGATTCTTATTCTACCCAATCATAAGCTAGGGATGACAAAGCCATGCATTAATGCCCTCTTGCCTTGAGACTTGACAATTCGATTCATGCCACTTATCATTATTATTGGCACTAATGCCGAAGCATGTGTAAATGTGCATGCACAGCATGGTTGAATAAGCACACATTTTGTAAGACGTTCATTATGAGATGATTGTAATAACATAATCTGTACGCTCGGTAAGAGTATTTGAGGTGATGATCATGGGGTTTCAAATAAAAACTTTCAATATAGCGGGATCTTATGAATGCTTGCTCACGCTCATGCACTATGCTTCACGCACGTGCACTACAGATTAATATCATACTTTCTTGTTTATGTCCAATCATAAGCTTAGGTTGACAGAACTGTAGACGTCAATGCTGTTGTGCTTGTCAGCAGTAAGCTGTTGTTTGCACTTATCTATGTGATTGTCACATGCACTTCTGTATCGCAAATTTGTTTTGAGGCATATATAGCAGTATACACAAATACAATATAGGCTGCGTAACCCAATTTGACTGTGAGAACTTATGATGAAAACAAGATGCTATAATATAGGAAAGCAGGTCCGATTTACCGGAGTAAATGTGAGGCTATTGTCGATTTGCCGCGTAAAAAGTAAGACGGGTCTCAATTTACTTTCCGAGAACTCAGAAGTGAGCTAGGTCACGAGGGTGTCGCGATTTGGTAAATTGTTTTCCCATTTGAATGCAAAATAAATTCTACGCGCTTGGTATCTCGTTCAGAGCGCAGTCCACACATCCAGGGTAGGTGGAACCAACAGGGAATCCAGCACTGACAAATTGGTGTAGAAGGGAATGGCTATGCAGCAGATACAAACCGGTCACCACCAACCATTGGCAGTTCATGCATTCGTGATTGGAAATTTCAACTTTCACCATTCATTCGCCGTAACATTGAGATTGGCCCGATTAGTCTCTCTCCAACGGTGATATTTTAAACCTACTTTCGTACCGATTCATCAACTGCTCACAGGCCGACTGCCAACGCGATATTACAATAGTTGTACAAAACTCCATTCCGCCTGGATAGATTTACTTCTAATACTTCATCAATAGCAAAGCAGAGTCATCAGAAGACCAACAAGCATGTTTGTATCGCCTGATGATAAAACTAAATGAACACAGGCAGAAACCATATGGTATAGAACCAGTACTAATAGAGGGCTGTGAAATTAGTCAAATTGCCACTATATGTCTCACAAATAACTCTTTTAAACTCATTCAGTGTCATGCCATACCACTCGCTCTGCTTGAGAATTCTCCCATCAGAAAACGTAGTGACGGTGGGAAGTCAATTCTGGTAATGAGTAACTTATCGAGTCATTTGTATGTACTTGGCAAATTAGTGCCATACACAAGAGAAAGCTACTACTATATTATATGACCATTGTTATAACAACATACATAAAACAGATGAGCTAGCATTATGAAATTGCAACTTGAAGAAGTACTGCATCTCTCCTTGTAGCAAAATATCGGAAGTATGCTACATCATCGTTCATGGATAGAGCATATTTGAAAGGGAATACAGCAAGTCAACCAATGGCACAAAAGGATGGCAACGTCATTACAAACAAGCTTCGATGCATGAATATCTGCGTAAATACCTCGGCATTTTCATCATGACGTCGACAAATAAATTTGTCCTATGATTCAACGTGACACAAATAGATTTGACTTACAAAAACAATTGGAATCACAATAATATTGCTCATACACAAATTCATCTACCCCATACAACATTGGCAGGACCACAAACGCTAAATATTACCAAAGATTGTTATAGCAAGCCTTGCAATAAAGCATTGACCAGATTCCTGCCTGAGTAAGCATTCTAAGCAAGCATGCTTGGTTTAGTTGTATCAATAATTCTGAAGCAGATGTGACAATATTATATTCATAAGCAAGCTCAAACGTAGCTAACAATATATCGACGAGCAGAGACGACATAACAAACCCTCGCATTCATCGGAGGTTTTGAACCGATCGCGTCTACAGTCTTCAGCAACTATAGTTCCTTTGTGGAGCACCCTATGAGAGTGAAAACCAAGCATACCCAGAACAGTTGCCTGTCAAGTACAGAGATATATTATTTGGCTATCTCATATTTTGGAATCATTATCTCGGATAGATCCAGACTTAGCCTGAATTACTGGCACCGCAGTTGTCGAAGATATAAAGATTGTTAGTCGCTGCTACAGCTATTATGCTGTCATTTGGATGCCACGCAGTGTGCAAAATTTTGCGATTGAAGTCCAAAGAATCAACACTGATTTCATCTTTCTTGCGCTTCCCGCCCTGCGTGATCTGTAAGCAATACACAGATGTTTCAAATAGGCTAGTTATTATTATGATACAGCAATGGAACAAAGTCTGCAAGGCGGTCTACAAGTACAGAGTGTCAATCAGCTGATTTTGTTAACAAGAAATACTTTTCCACAAACATGAGTCGCCAGTAATCAACTCATCATTAATAAAGTATCTATCTAATGTATCATAATAATATGCTTCGTAACTCATGTAAGTGAGTGACATCACTCAATGAAAACATTTCCCAAAAACTGTACCTTTTTCGGCTTCAAAAGTGCACGTTGTTTACTGTGTTCTCTTGATGCTTCCAAGGTAACATCCTTCTTCGAATCACAGTCGAACACACGAAAGAAGTTATTATATGAACCCGTCATGATAGCACTAAAACAAAAAGTCAAAACTAAGTGCTTCCAAAGGTCGCGGCATAAATTCATCACAAATAAATATCTTTTGAGAAGATTTACTCACGTATCTGCTCCGTTCCAGCAGCATTCAAACTTATCAAATATGCAGTCATTCTCGTAGAGGGAACAAAGCTTGCTACGGAGATATTCATGAACCTATTAACAGAAGTCACGATTAAACTTTTCTACAGCTATACTGCTGGAGTGGGGTGGACCAAAGCGTCATTTTATGAAACAAATCATCCCAAGTACTAGATTAAATCTTTTGATGCACAGCGTCAACTGGGACAGAACAGTGGACGCTACAAAACTTGAGCATACCCAAATACTATGTCCGAGTAGAGTATGCTATAGGCTACTAATTTCAAAGATTGTAGATCATTGACTTGAGACATCTCACCATCCAAAGATGGCTCAACTGACTTGGGGTTTCAAGAGAGGGTTGCTCGGTGTCAAAGATAATTAGTCATTGTGATAAGAACAAAATTTTCAGAACACTACAAAGTATACTGTAGGTCTATTGATATAAGTTATCATGAACACATTGTAGTCATGTGTCTGCCAAATTGAAAAGACATGGGGCAAATATCATTGAAATTGAAAGATTTAGGCCGATCAAGAATTCTCAGCACATGAAGATCGGTTGTTTACTTGCATTTGTACAAAAATGAAACCTTGCGTTAGTCGTGATAAGCTATTTGCAATTGCCATCACGACACCATGAAAAACACAATTAACCCTGCAGACACAGATGGTCTTGTCTCTCGTCGGCACTATGATATTATTAGCTGTTGAGCAGTCAATAAATCAATATAGATAATACAAGAACACGATAGGATGCTCTGTTCAGTAAAATATGCCAAGTCAAATATCCTACTTGAAACGATTGCACTGGTCTGCTTTCCATGTTCAAGTCCCACACTTTGACGGTAAGGTAATCACGAGTGATCATGTACCGTCCGCTATGGCTGAACTTAACGTCGCTAATCGAAGAAATGATTTCAGAAAAAAATGACCGGCTATTTGGGTCTTCGGGTTCTTCAAAAACTAGAAAACACGAAAAAAACGCACCGTTAACATATTCCAAACATTCCCATAAACTATCTTGCGTAAAAAGGGGTAAATAAGACTTCTACAAATCAATAAGTAGTATCTTAGATCTCTGGTACAAGTAGGATTTCTCAAATATATATGTAGGCATATATTAACATCCCATTTATATATGTCATAATGAAAGCTATACCTATATATACCATATTCATTATGTTTCATAAAGGCACCAACAGATAAAACAAACTCAAAAGTCATATTCTGACCGTGAAACTGAATAACCTCCAGCTGGCATATTTAGTCACAACTTTCTATTAATAATGGATCTTGACTTACTTTTCGCATGTTGGTCACAAAGGGCTGCTTCTCTCATGTCACAGAGCCTGATCGTACCCTTGCTGCTGCTATAGACAAACATATTACAGTGGGAGGGATGATATTCTGCTGCGGTAATAACTTCTGTCAAATCTTCCATATTTGCAGGTTTGATATCGACAATATCTGAAATCATATTACACAGACATTATTATCATAGCCTAGTCAAGCTGATAATAAACCAACTGGTAAAATATCGTATAGGCCTACTCACTGAAGCTTCTGTCCGTAATTTCCAAGTGCCATAAGTTAATTCGAAGATCGTCTGCGGATAAGTATGTTTCGTTGTCACTGTTAACCGATATTGAGTTGATGTGATATGTGTGTGCGTTAGCAAACACTTTCTTTGGAGATGCTTCGATCATTAATTCCATCGGTTCATAATGGGGAACAATTAATCTTCCGAATTGCCTTGGCCGACCGTCCTCTTCTTTCAAATTATATCCGAAAGCTTGTTTCTCTCGCTCCGAAACTTTCCACAGCTTTATTGTTTTATCTGAAAATGTATGACAAATGGGTAAAATTTATGCATGACAACTCATGCAAACAGACTAGAACTATCAGGCTTCATGTTTACTGTTTAGCTGAGTGAGTAGGCTACAACAGAAAAAGGGATAAGAAAAAAATTATAAATCAAACAACCAGAGTCATAATCGGATAGGCTATGGATGTACAATTGTACATTGTTGATACACACAAAATCGTGATCAAGAGGAAAAGCAAAAGCTGAAATAAACCTAAACATACACACATACAGAAAATGAACCAAGGAGCGCTTGGTTTGGCTTTCGTGATTCTTAGTTAGGGTTGTATATACTAGGCAATCAGAGGCTTGCTGTATAAGGAATGGCTGCCACTGGTAACAAAAAATTTATAACCCAAGACTTGAATAAGCCAACAAGGCGGTAATACGGCAGCCATCACCTCTGATCAACAGATGTGACACATTTTAAGTCACATTTTAACCAAGGACGGTAAGATTTATAATCTTTAAAAAAACTTTTACATAAGTTAATAAAGGGTCTACGCCAAACCAAACTGGACATATAAACCATGATTCACCAAAGAGGACATTACAATCTCAAAGACAAACATGGATTGGATATGGATAAGATATTTTCCAGCACAATAATGGTCTAGATTTGACCAGATGAGCCCTCAACTAAAACATCATATTTAAATACCTAGAAAAGACAAACATTTTCACACACACACAGAGCACACCTAGAATGGTTAATACACCACCACAAAAAAACAAACAGAAAGCATAGCAAATAGAGCAGCTCTGCTGATGAAACATAATAATCTTCGCATACGGTCTGACTATATCGTTGTTTGTGAAGAAATTTATCATAATACGTAACTTATGATATCACCTATTTCGAGCCCCAGTACACAGACGGCTTTCTGGTTGTTTCGAGAAAAAAGATAGCAAATTTATATTACCGTTGGTCGAAAGAAGAAAATGAGCAGGGTTTTTTCTCTGTAGCCATCGTATTTTGTTGATCTTTTCTTCAATCTCCAAGCTCTTCAAATAGTCAAACTCGGGCTCATGACTTTGGAAAGTACTATACACGTTATATTCGCTCCCACGCACATCGCTATTTTTTGTCTAAAAGGTAAAGCAGCTTATTACCAAAGCACTGAGACATAAGATAGAATAATACACCTTTAAAGTAGAGTGATGGCATTAGCACCATTTGAACAGACTGTGCCAAGCTTGTGAATCTGAGAAGGGTATATCACAACCTCAGTCACATGACAGAAAGAAAATTGCTGTTACAAAGTAGGGATGGAGATGCTGAATTGGCATCTATAGTGTCAACTAGTTTTTAGCATCTTATTGCAGCTAAACGGTTTGCATCGATTATGACAAAAACTGTTCAAATCAACCGATTTTTTAAAAATTGTGAAATGAACTTTATTGGAGTATAAAACGTGTTTTAAAAACTGAATAACCCGCACTAATAACATGAAAGTATAGGACTGGTGATTTGATGATTCGGTAAATACAAAAGGTAAATACAATTCGCCTATCCCTGGACTTGCAGTAACGGCATCGCAAGAATGCCAAATCAAATACACTACAGCTGTGTCATAGCAGTACCTGCGGTTCTCGTTGGAAAATGACAACTCTTCCTCCCTTGTCTCCGGTTGCCAGCAACTCCCCATCATAGTTAAACTCAACAGTTGAGATGATATCCGCTGCAAGGCAAATACAGACTCTAAATAGGCCGATCATCTGGATTTCTTGACTAGAAACAAGATTTAGAAAACAAACACAGAAATAATAGAGGACTACTCAGGAGAGTTCACAAAAGCTTTCACTGTATTATTAACACAATATATAATTATCTGCTGTCGAAACCCAAACGCATAACGTAGGCCTACTGACTTTACAGCCGACAACCTAAGCACTAGGCCATGCAAGTATGGATGACAAGAAAAACGCCTTTGAAAACTTACGCTCTGAGACATCTTCGTCCATAGTTCCTTTGACTTGGGAAAAATACCATTGTAAATCATTACTTCCACCGCCACTGGAGGTAGCTGCAATAACAAACAGTATCTATAATAATGCCTACAAGAACAACCTAAAGACATCAGCCTTTGGCTGATATAATATCACTGCTACTTTTCTACTCATTAGTTTGGCTGAATTAAGCCTCATTGTGCTGTAGATGCTGGAATCTGCACTCAAACAAACAACAAAGAATAGCAAGGAATATTCTTTACTGCTATGTGTTTAAAGACAAGATGGAGTAGGCTCATAAGCTGCAGTATCTTTGGATCATGGTGATGGAAAACACAGTACCAGTAAATGGTCTTTTTCATTAATTGCTAGCTTAATCCTATGCTAATGACCACTGGTGTTTTTTTTTTATGATTACAGACTCAAGTACAGTTGGTGTCCTTCCAGTTAGTAATTATAATTTAATTATACTTATGAAAATATCCTTTAGTATGATGATTACCCTATTGTAAGTTAAAGCTATTCGTCTATTCCTGCCACTACCCTGATAATTATGATTCTGTGACTCATAGACTTTATATAAAATAAAGCTAGCCTATTTTATGGTTATAGTAGTATATACCATAAAAAAGTAGCATAAAATTTTGATGTGCCAGCCACAGGAAGAGAATAGACCTACTACATTATCAACCACAAAAAATAACGCAGGCTCACATTGAAAGTAGAGTTGTGGTACGATCATTTATTTCCGGAAATACTACTAATTTATGGAAATGTATCAATAGGAAGGTGGGAACCCAACGCTGAAATCAAAACCTGCGGATTGTTAACACTCTCGGTCAGTCTGCATTTCGTAGCCGGCAATCGCACGAGATATTTTTGACTTATTTTGCACGTTGGTCTTTGTTATTTTGGGAGCGCTGCGAGGCAAAAATGTATGGTTTGATCAGTCTGTCTACCTAGTTTTGATCATTATTATAGGAAATAAAATAGCAGCGAGCTATGTGTAACGTGCGAGACTCTGTGCGGACGGTAATTCTAGGGCACACAAGTTCTCCTCGAGATTAGCCATGAAAATATGCAGCCTGGACTCCCGGGGGTGGGGGCGGGAGGTTCCCATTACAAATTATTGTATATAATATTTGGATTTGTTTTGTTAATTCCGCAAATTAGTAATATTTATGACAATTCCTAGTAGTGTCGGAATGAAATTAGTGTTGCCCTTTGTTTAAACAGGTCCTGGTGTTGTCAACCTGCTTATCTGACAAATTCAATCAATCAAAGGTTTGTTTATCGTGACAAGTGCAGGCGTTGCACTGCCTTATTTTTTAAACATTATCGCTGTATCACTTATGTGGTGTATCTGTATATAACCTTTGCGAATACAAGCACGAGAGATTAGGCTAAGGTTCTATGCAAATCAGATAAGCCTACAAAACAACTGATACAGTATGTTATTTATTTGTACATAACGTTACTACTTACAATGGAAACTCCAATAAAACGGCAAAAACATCGGGGGACGGCTACATCGGACGGACCCAGGCATTTCAAGGAGCAACAGATCCCAACCACCTTACAATAATACTGCATTACTAAATGAAACAAATTATTGACTCCTAAATACCCTAAGTCGTTTCCTTCGTATCTGCGTGCCTCTGTCGCTATCGAAACATAACTTATACCTGAAGCCGTACGATTCCAAATAGGAAATTGACTGTAAGGACACCCGTCCAATATCCAAGAAGCCGTCGACCTGAGAAGCGTAGAAAAATAATAATCAGCTATTGATTTCCTACCAGCCATCTTGATTGGACGATCCACGATCCTCGTGTGACTAAATTGTTGTCTGGTAATGATTCGTCGCGATTATCCGCCAGATTTCTTCAGATAAAAGCTTCGCATCTTCGCAATCGCATCCCGCCCTTCGCAAGGTAGCCAAGAAAGCCGACTCATAATAAGTAATTAAAGGGTAATCTCGGCGCAGCATTGCCGGCAGTCAACGAATATGGCTCCTTCGCTCCGGACTTTGGATTGCTCGATCGTGGTGCTGACTTGCTGGGTGAAGAGTGGTTATTGAAAAGTCATATTACATGGTTAATTAATACGGGTAGCATCGTTTAACTTTTGGAATTAGACGACTATGTTGTCTGGTAATCCATGCTAGAGCTCTAGGACCTGGACAGCGATTGGTCAGACATCATCAGTCCTTTCAGTCGGCCCTGGCAGCGGAGGGAGGGGTTGCCTATCTGACATGCGTGTACAGGAATGCGAAATGCAGTGCCACGGGTGCCATTACACCAACGCAACATCGACTAGTAGTTTGTCAAGGTCTATAAACGTTTGGTTAGATTGGACACATGGACTTGGACAGTGGAGTGTAGAGCCGTTCTCGCTTATCTAATAATCTTATACTCTCTCAAGTCCCCCGCATATCACTGCGCGATGCGACGTGGTGCAATACACGTTCAATCACCGCGTGCTTATAATAAGACTTTTACAGCCCATCACCTAATTGCCTTCAGCTTAAATAATATCGCAGTTCACGGCATACTGTATTTAGAAAACAAGAAGACTAAAATGTCATAGCAAAAGCGAGCTGATGATGGCAACATAAAAATGCATGAAACACTGAACCAAAGAGAAAAAAACAGGTGTTACAAGTAGCACAAATGCATCACAGACATGAAAGCAAAGGGATATTTGAACCATTACAGTTGGCACTGAAAAGAAAATACTTCACGGTTAAGAAACTCACTGGAAAAGTGCCAAACAATAAGGGTCTGCGTCAGCTGTAATGTAAGCAACTTATTGCACAGCTAGTGTGAAGCTCCAGACAAGTTGTACATAGAAATATTGAGCCGCAACAGAATGGAACAATTGAAGTGACTGGAAACAGTCAAAAACAATAAGGAAAGCCTCGGTACATATAGTCGATTGCAAAAACACCAGCATGATAAGAATTTTTGAAACAATGAACATGTTTTCTTATATGGTAACGTTAATGTCGTCTTCTACCACATCAATTATGACTGGCGATGGGCTTTGCAATTTCTCATTTTTAAGAACTGGTGATATTATCGACAACTCCGACATAACCAATCGAAGAATTCTTCGCTTCTCCTTGTGAAACCTCAAATCAACACCGATTTCACGGCTATGACGCATTGCTTCTTCAGCCACGACAAGCTCTGTTTTCACAACACCAGGCAGTTTCATTTCTTTTGACTTCCAATTACGAACCATCGAATCTCTCATTTTTTGGTCCATGCTGGTGCCAGCATATCTCGCAATTACTTCTTCTCGACTACACTTTCGTCTTTTCATTTCTTTCAAGTTTCCATTCCAGTGCAAAAGTTGAAAAATAGTCATCATTTCTTGAAACATTAGTACGCTTTTGCCTTCACTTGCAAGGAGCATAGATTTGAACGCGTCAAGGCAGGAACGGAACATTTTTTGATTGGAATCTGAACGCTTTGAGGCAACATTTGACAAAATACGATTGATCAGTGCTGAGTTGATTTGACGAGAGGGGTGTTCATTGAAAACTGAATTCATCAAGGCTACTTTTGCTGCATGTTCTTTGGCAGATTTCTCATCCTTACAAAACGCGGAAGAACCAAAGCAACTACCTCCAGGTAATGTAACGTAACTCACAAAGCACCTTTGTCCATTCAATATCTCTGTTTCTATTTCATATGAAATGGTGGGACTTGACTGTTCATGGGTACATTTCATATCCCAGAACTCTTGTAATGCTTCTGATGCTATAACCATTCCATCCGATGAATGTTTTGCAAAGCTCTTTAAAACAGCATTTATCGCTTCAGCTAAAACTACGCTGGCAGGAGTCTGCGGGCGCCTGAGATCACTAGTCATTTTTTTACTGAAAATCACGCTAACTGTAACAGGGGGATAAAAATAATGGACTTAAATTCCGTGTAATACGTTAGTAGAGTATTACACATTAAATATAGTCAGATTTCTGCAATATCCCATATGGAAAAACTGCTTGTACGGTACCCAGTTGTTTGTTGCGGAGGCTCAGCTCTTTCGAGGAGCTCGCGATATCGCCGTTTGGAGCCACTTCCTCAGCAAGCTAAGACGTGTCCTTATCCGGACTACTATGCTTATGACATAGTGCAGAGTGTCACCGCGTACGGGAGAAAGATCGCACGCTAAACACCCAAATGAACGCTAACCGACGCCATGTTCGCGACAGTTTTCATCGATTGGTCGAAAGTGAGCAACAACAAAACAGATGAGAAGAAAAAGGCTGACATTCCATTGACGTCACAGGGAAAAGGTAAATAGGGTGCAACGAAGCGGAAAAACACCTGAGGCTGAGTTCTTCAATGATCTACATAGCGTTTCTCTTTGAGCCCTGACGCCAGCCAAACACTTTTCTGCATTCAGCAAGTATCCTATTTATAGCACGATACGCATATGTGATCATCTACTACAGTATAAGTCATAGCAGTAAATTAAAACGATTTCCTGTGATTCCGGAACTCGTCAGACGGCTTCTTCCTTTTGGTGGCTTTCGCAGAACGTCGGGCATAGATTTTTAGGCTGGTGCCTTACTTTCGCAGTATCCGCCATACACTCAGGCTAGGGACCACTTTGACTTGCCGACCATGAAGCACATTATGTGATCATGGACTGATCTGCGTCGCGGAAACCCTGCCCCCTTTCCGTAACTTCCAATACGGCTGGAAGCCTGACAGCGAAGCCGTGGATACCTATCACTAGGTTTAATGCAGTGAGCTAGTGCGAACGAACAGACAAAGGCGTCAAAATGAACCTCCTTCAAGATTACATCCTTGAGGCCTGCTTGGATAAGAACTAAGAAGTTAGCCTTTTATTACTCCCCAATCAAATAGCTGCATATGTGCACCTTTTGATATTACTCACAAGTAAATACACCACAAGTTACATAATAAGCTGTACTTATCAAGAAACAAAAGGGAGGAACACCACCAAGAGGTTTACCACAGAAATAGAAGCAATGAATGGAATTTAGCCAAGTGTAAATCTCAGCTAAGGTGACACTTCAGGTCTTGAACGCTTTGATACACTGGCATCCTCATCACCAGATTCAGAGTCGGAACCCTTTAACATTTTTATATAACAGTTCTTCCCATGCAAGTTTTATGAAAATTGTGATTTATTCATACCTGCGTTTCCTGAATGCTGTCATTTTCGTCTTTCCTTGCCAAAGCTTCTTTAACAAGCGCACTCTTGATGCGGAAGTCCCGTGAGGTTGGAAGTTTGTGTCCGCTCAACAAATTGATTTTGCATTTCTTACCAAGAGTCATTAGGAAACGCTCAAGATTTTCGATGGCATATATTAATGGAGGGATTGACTTCGTCTCGCGCAACACTTTTTGCTGAAAAAATAGAATCAACCATAAATCTGAAATCTTGTGAATTAAGTTCTGAGCAATACTCTCCATTCTACACAACTATTACAGATCCTTTAGCAGTAACATTTGAAAATATTCAAGGACATTTTTCAAGAGAATATACTACTGGCACATGAACTATAGTCCAGAAAATAGCAGCATTCGGGCCCTTTCTACCACAAGTCTTTAAACTATGAACTCACTGCATTCGTAGCACTTTCTTTTTCGTTCTTTCTCCGTCTCTTTTTCGCGGCTTGACTGTTCCTGTTTGACTGTAAATTTTCGAAATGCGTGATGAAAGGATACACATGTCTCGTCACTTCCGTTCCCATTAACTTCATGAGCTTCTCAAATCGAGGCAGTAACGATATTGAGATACCTTGTGTCACAATCCAAGTGTACTAAATGACAAGGAGATCGGTAACAAAATTAAAATAATCAGTTAGAGCTTGGAAACCTACATATTTTGTGAAGCTAGTAAGAAAATTGAAGAGTTTTGTCAATCCACGAAATATTGATTCAGCTGGGGGACCGATCGGTAATGCTGAGAGAACAAGCTCTCTGTAAGCGATGAGCAAATTTCCCAGCCTTGTACACATAGCACCTGGAACACAATATAGGTTAAGGTAAACCATGTGAATTCCTATAGTACTGTCTGTTTTGGGGTCTGGAAATTCACACCTCTCACACTGCACATTGTACATTCCAATTTAGTTTCTATAGGTTGGGGCATTAAGCACTATATGGTGTGATATAAATCTGATACTAGAAAATGAAAATCTGTTCCATAGCTGACTGTGCAGTGGCAGGACAATTACAGAAAAGCCTACTTTCAATTTTCCTTCTCCGTTTATGGAAATCTGATTCTTCATTCTCTTCGTCACTACTTTGTTTTTTGTGTAACTTTTCCTCAGTCAGCAATAATGTAACTTGACCTTTTAGTCTTTGCAGTAACCATTCAGTTTCTTCAACAGACGAATCAATGTGACTTATGATGAGAGGCTGACAAATCAGTTCAATCAAGTTAAGTCAATACAGTCTATTGAATTGGATAATTTTTCTTACCACCATGAAAAGGACATTACACTCATCGATTATTGCATAGTTTACCCCTCTTTTTCTTCCATTGTCCATCTGACTTTCCTGCGTAAGAGAAATATCCATGGATAAACGGAAATGAGAACCAATACGGAAAACCCATTTTTATCAAGACTACGCTGTTGTTGCATCAAATCAATGCCTAGTTGACAACAAGACGCCAAACAGTCATAAGTTACTCAAACATACATCCTCTGCATCAATATCACCAGCAACTAGATGAATATCTTTTGCCATATCGCGAGTTGCTCCCTCTGAGCCCTGTGCAGCACGGTCTGTCCCAGTCCACGGTCCACACGCTGTGCTTAGTCGAAGATGAAGAGAAACCAGTGACTTGGTAACAGCATTATCATCTGCATGAACAGTTGTGATGGTCACAAAAACTGCGTACGTTGAGGTAATTTCATTATACACCACCAATGACTCTTTCGTTGCAAATTTTTCCAACCCATTCATTAACCTGAGAAATTCCAGATGAGAAAGGGGTCTGAGAAAGAGTCTCGCTGACTTGGTTTTCCTTATCACATGTCGCAAAAGTCAGCAATTCGATGACAGACACCAGAACCGGAAGAATTTTCTTTTGAGACGAAGTTAATTCCGCATCTTCCGATAAGTATGAGATTATTATTCGTTGGAATCTGCAACAGGTTTAACAAATCAAACCAAACCCTACTAGTCCAGCAGAAAGCAGTAAGTTTCCAAATCACAACACTAACTGACATACCTCCTTATGTGTTTTTCCTGAACATTTGTCTTATCCGACGATTGATCTGATGCTTCAAATGTTGATGTCAAGAACTCTTCTAGTCGTTTATTCTTTCTGCACGCAGATTGAACAGGATCCATTAAGAGAAAGAAACAAGTCAGTAGATGATGTACTTGCCTTGTGATAATATATTGAAGAGACGTACGAAAAACTTCCAGGCAGTACTGGCTGACTCCAGAATTGGACGGGTAGCTTCGTGTATGTATAAACTTTTTCAGACAAGCCTGACCGACGGAAATGCACATTTCCCGAACACAGACTCTATCTTGTCCTTTACAATTAAAATTAGCAATGACGCTCAGAAAATATATTTAACGAAAAATGTGGCAAACCTCCAATAGATTTAATGCATCCATGGTCTCGAGCTGCTGTTACACTTTGTTGTACCAGGTCAAATGCATATTTCATGAAATCTCCATTCTCCCGCAAAAGAATAAGGCCAACTTCATTATCTGGGCTATCATCATCGAGTAACCCTGTAACACAGATAGAAACTTCTAGAAAATTTCTCAGGAGAGAAATATAAGCACTCAAGAGAAATTTCCTTGTATAATTAATCATAAATAATCCCAGGGTTCTTGGCACTTGTATGGAGGTGTTTTTTATCGGAGAGATACGTATAAATTAAGGCCGATAATAATCAAAACAAAAAATATTTACATACTGCACACGAGAGATTTGACAAAGACTGGTGATGCACACAAAGATGTTGCCAATGATTTTGCCCCATCTTTTTTGCCAGCAGATAACGCTTCTCGAACTTTCTTATACGAAGCATGAAGTCGGAGTATCTTACTTGCGGCGTCTTCACTGTAAAATAGTAGAGTCGGTGAATGACTGATTTTCAATTTTCCGATCCAATCAAATTCACAAGAACTCCGGTTCAAGTAGCATTGACTAATGTCCAGCAAGTCACTGGCTCCTATTCTAAGACACTGCAGTCTGCTGAATGTCCTTAAATTTCCATCACATACCTGATATTTTCCTGCAGGAAATTGTATTCTATCAGTACATGGTAACAACCCAACATTAAGCTTGCAGTTAAATTATTCTTTTTCCCAACACTCGTAACTTGAGAAAAGTCCGCAGCTTTGTCCTAGATCAAGACAGCCTGGTTACAACATGCACCATATTACGATTCCACCTACAAACTAACCAACTCAAAGTCTTCCATTTCTGATTTAGCCAGTCTGTTTGATAGAGACTGAAACATTTCATGTACATATAAAATAAGATGTTCATCTATCAAATCATCTTCATCGAAACCACCACGTTTCTGACAGTCTTGTCCCTGAAAAATGGAAAAACTCCAATGCAATAATTTATTGCCACATGGCACGTCGAGTCTCCACTTATATTTTCACACTTCAAGCCGAGTCAAGTGATCAAAAAAAATGTGACTCGAATCATCGTCACAATGATTCTGACTAACCTTTTTCGGGCACAAAAACAGAGCAGACAAAAGTAACGGTAAGGGTTCCATCAACACTGGTTCATCACCAACCATCTTGATACAAGAGGCAATTTTAAGTGGCGGTATAATACCGTCATGA
This sequence comes from Botrylloides violaceus, assembly GCA_030412335.1. Classification (NCBI taxonomy): domain Eukaryota; kingdom Metazoa; phylum Chordata; class Ascidiacea; order Stolidobranchia; family Styelidae; genus Botrylloides; species Botrylloides violaceus. The sequence goes on from JASFYC010000043.1 coordinate 31,365, forward strand.
TCCTCATAATACAACCTAAAAATGTACAAAACATTCAAACATTTCGTGACACAATTATGAAGAAATGTCCTACCGAAAATGCTGCAACAATTTCTCTATTATGGGACCAGCAAGATGTGCATTCCGTCCAATGATATTCCATAATCCTTGATAAAGCAAACTCCTAACTTGTGCTTGCTGAGTCAAGCAGCGACGCATGGAGGATAAAATTTCCAGACATATCGTCTGATTGTGGGAGTCATCGTCAGATGAGTCGTCCGGAACAGAAGACCGCTCTCCGCCAAGATGTTGCTGATTTACAAAAAATATCAAAGTCAGATAGGTCATATAACTTAGCAATAATGATGGTTGACATTGGCACAATCAAACGAAGAGCTTGGCACAATCACAAAAAAATTAAAGCTTCTATTTGAGTCATAAAGTAGTACCAGCTACCACGCCAAACCCAAAAACATGAAATAATGTGTCCACAAATTCTTTGCCAAGTTCCCAGTGCCTATTCATCTTTCAGTGAATACTTACAGATGCCAAAGAAAATATAGAAACCGAAGACTGGCTGGATGCTTGGCTGAGAGAGACATAACCTTTGACACGGAAGTTTTGTAGCAAGAGCATAAATCCATTACACGCAATAACTCGGCCATTCAATTGCCTAGTAATTAAAAGTTTGTATTCATATATCTACACCGTGTACTCAATTGCTTGTACTGATAACTTGACACCTAGTACGTACCCACAGAACAGTGCTTTCCTGAGAACTAAGATAAGAGATTCCTTCAAGCTGGCGTTAATTTTAATAAGTGGCAGTAAGGCTTGCAATATACAATCAGCATTTGCTGGAGAAATCAGGCAGATATGTTCAAGGAATTCTTTCAATTTATCTTTGCAATCCAACAGTGTTTCGGGATACCTTTTGGAAACTCCTCGCAAGACATCTAGATACATTACAATCATAATGTTAATTAAATGACCAATAATAATAATAATATATATCGAAAAATATATACATCGAGAATTCGAGATATTTGTGACACATTCAAATTACAAACGAAAAAGCGTGCAAGTTCTCGATTTCAGTCCTTCACCACTGCACTTGGTTTCTAAACCATCTAAGCTACCCTCTCCTCTTTGAAGTAACATGCGAGATGGCTTAATTAGCTTACCTATGAAATGGTGGATAGGCGATGTTGTTTTTGTAATCACCCGATTTAAAATTTCTTCGATTATTTCTGTTCTCGTTGATTTTTGTTCTTTGAACATGCATGCAATCAAGTAACCACCGAGATCTCTACATGCCTGTTGTGGACTGTCTTCCTTCACAGGTTCTCCCTCCAATGGACGCCCAAATGCACCTAAACACATAGAGAAATTACCATAGTTCCGTTCATGCATCCCATTGGGCGACTGCAGAATTTTAAAAATAATATCCTGACATTGTGAAGACACTCAAAATTCAAAAATCTGTTACTACTGATCTACACTTTCATCTTATGGATATGGCATTATGGCAACTCATCACCTACCTCCCTTCGGTGCATAAGAATCCATTAAGCAAAACCCAAAATGTACTATTCCAGATATGGTTTGCTGCCATCCATTTCGACATGATTTAACCTGAAAACTAAAGGTATTGACTATACTGATATTGCAGGAAGCAAATTGAGATGTTCTTACTATAGTCATGAGCAATACTTTGACATCTGGCACAACTACAGATCGTTGTTTCAGCCAATTGCTACGAGATTCTTTGTGCTGATGTGAGAAACATCTAAAGTGTCACTTACAGTATATGATTTGGAATAATATCTAACAACCACAAAGCAACACTAACCTGAATACAATTGACTTGAGCAAGTCTAGAATCGACTCTTTCAATGCCGGCACCTGTGTTAGTGCCAAACCAAACCCGATACACAAGACAGATATTGAGTTCTCTGATATTGCTTCTTTTGCTACCTACAATAAGACACGTAAAGATTTTTGCAAACTGTAAAATTATTGTCGCACCTTCAAAATTTTGATGAGTGATTTGCCAAGTATATGATCCCAGCGTGACATGTTGTACAGATGTCCGAGGACCTCTCCGGCAATGCATTCAACATTACTTGGTAGGCTACCCTCCACTGCTTCAGAATCTTCACTGAACATTTCAGACCAGCCATCAGCTAAAAATAATGATTTCACATTGACACGCAATTTAGCATTTTAAGACAACAATACCCAAAATAACAGTGCAAGCATAGTGATCCTGCTACCAGTACTGCTGCCTGAAAACTGTTTGCAACTGACAGTCTTACCTCGGGAACCGTCCCCGCCAGATTGACTGAGATAAAAATTTTCAAAAGTCATAAATATCCCACGTAGTAAAACTTCATGATGGTCAGATCCTGCCATTAGTAGCAAGTGCTGAATCAAAGGTGCGACTTCCTGAATCTTCATCAATGATAATTGCTTCATTATTTTCGATATAAAAAATTCCGCTTCGTCGCATGACATTGACACATCCCTGGAACAAAACAGCAATTGTTCCGAAGCATGAAACAAGCGCACCATGAATGAATCGGTGTAATCTACTAACTTGAAAACTTTTACAAGATGCGTGATACTTTTACTGGACCATTTACCGCAGCAGAGATTATTCAAAATATGCTTTTTATATTCATTGCCATGCATAGCACCCTGGCCAGAACCAATATGAACCTCTGGTTTCTGCTCAATTAACATCAATATCTGAAAAGAATTGTGTATCAATCGATACAGCTATGTGAGGAAAAGTGTGATGACAGAATATATAGCAGGAAGAGCATAATATCATTAATCAGTGAAATCGACAATCTTCGAAATTAGTAGAGCATAGTTATACCTTAGGAAATACTTCTAGCGCTCTGCCATTTCCTGTATCTCCCGAACGTATCATATCAATCAAGAGCTTTAACGAATCAACAAGTCCTCCAGTTGACAACTGATCTGCCTGCAAATGCCACAGTCACGTTCAATCTCAATCGACCAACAGTAACAAAATATATCACCTCAAGGAGTAGAACACTGAGCACTTCGGCAGCAAATTTCTGAGAAATATCATCACCAGAAATTAACTTCAAACAATGAGTAAATACGGCAAGAGAATGGCAAGATAGGTTGTTTTGGTCAACGCTGCAACCTGTGAAAGAAGAAAGCGTTATACTAAAACATCACAGTAGATACTTGAACACATGAAACTGACTCTCATATGTGTCGACCGTTGACTGGCCGTGGCACTGTACTAGAATATACATGAGTCATACCATAAAAGATGGACCAAACAGACCATTTAATAACAAACACATCATAAAAGGGTAAGTCTAAAAGGCTGCATAACTGAATGGCGGGGTTAAAGGGAGCCAACACTAGAAGGCGGAGTTTGGCAGAGGTAGCGGGAAATGGCCATTTCTAAAAGACGGGAGTGATGGGGTTGCGGGGTATCTCTCGAAGTCAGTCCGGGCCTAGGATAGAAGAGGGGGCATGTCACAGGCAGGTGGGTGGGGTCTCGCGGGCCTGTGTGAAGCAAAGTGGAGCCGGGCCAAGGCCAGCCACAACCCGCCCACCAGGACATGATGCATGCACGTAGGTGGGATTAATATGATGGGAAAAGCATCAAGACCCGTGCGGAGCGAAGCGGAGTCGGGTCAAGCAGTGTTGTGTCCACCTCTAGTAGTATCAGAAGGCAATATCAGACGATACCACCTCACCCCCCCTTTTAGTATTGTCCTTTGCTACTCCATCACCCCACCTTTTAGGGTTACCCATGTCGTAAAAGGCAGATCGCGGAACATGTAGATATCACCTTTGAAAATTGCGGAAAGGATAAGCGTTGGTTCTTCTTCTTCAGCGAAATTATTTCGAATCAGGTGATCATCAATCATCGAACGTAGTTTATCAAAACTACATTGTTTCAATAACTCCACTAAATTTTCAGAATCTTCCTCGTTGTATGCATCAATAATCCTCTCCGCAAGATCCATGGTCCATATGAATCTCAAAATATGACACTCTCATAAAAGTATTCAGCACAGTTCTAGATGTAAATGTACAATCTACAATAAAAGAGAAAACAGGTTAGTTTCCAGAAAAGAGAGAGACTTTGCAGTGTCTTTCTACCAAAGAAAAGATCCCTGCCCGCAACAAGTTCCAAACCAAAGTCACTGTTTCTGTCAATTTCCCGCCATGTTTACATTTTACGCATCAATGATTTGATTGAACCATTGAGAAGAACAATGTAAAAAGGTGATCCGTGGTCTGTCTATAAATATGTATATCTCTTCGAATCTCGCCGAGTTCTAACCCTTTAATTCAAATGATGGATGGGTTCAGATGATTAAAAGAGTAGATTTCAAATCAGTGCTCGGTAGGCATATATCGAATCGTGTGTCTTGGCCAGTGAGAGCTTTCTTTATGTCAATGGCTCTGGCCGTATGCTGCCGCTCTTGGATGTTCTCAACGTTTTCGGCGCCATTGAACTTCGGACAGATGGGAATGCAACATCATTGTTCAGCGGGCTTTTGTGTTTGTTGGCGAATACATCTGGTGCGGTAGCCGTAACCTTTACGTTCATAACGAAGAACAGTCTGCTACGGGGCGCACATTGCTCGCGCCATATAGCTTTTAGCCTGACCCGCACGAACGCGACACAAACAAATCCATTTAGTCACGATTTATTTTTCCTGTACACCGTGCCATTTTCGTGTCATTCTCTACTACAAAAGCGATTGTTATTGCTAGAACTGACGATTAGAGAAAATGTCGATGATCGATTACTGAACAGTTACTGGCCGTGAAAACTCCCAACAAGTAATAGTGACACAAGAAATTAAAGCAAGGAACAAAGTGTACAAAAGTTACTAGCATACAATTGCGAAGAAAGAAGAAAACAATAATTCATCCCATCAAATGGCAGAACGACAACAACAACCAATCATCACAATCGAGGAGATGGGCGCATGCAGCAGCTCCAGCGTCACACGCGCCAACAAAAATTATAGCCCAAGCAATAAAAACACTTAAAATCCAAAGCCTAGCATCCCAGGAAACGAATACTGAACAAAATCGACACCTATAGTAACTCATTAATATCGACTAATCACGAACTGGAAATAGTAACCTATGCTGCAAGGTATTTGAATCATAAGACCCATGACCCACAGTCTTTGAAGCTCCAAATCGATGACACTCCCAACTTTGTCAGTAGAATGACTACTTTCATAAAAACATGTCCCAGTTTGATTCTTTTCGAGGATATGTTGAGATGTACGGTGCCAAGACGGTGACCTCGAATCACTTGAAAAGTAGGTGTTGAAGCGTCCGCACAAAATATAATATATTAGAGGTATTCAAGAAAACAGAACGCTTTCAACGGAGGAATGTGCTGCCGATACACAATCTGCCTTTGAACACCAAGCTTCATGATGATCCATGAGGAACTTTGACCAAGTTTTGGTTGCCCGGGGCTTGATGACTGATTCTAAAACAATCATTTATCCCCTGCAGGACGTGATATTACATGCAAGTGCAGAGATTATTACTTTGGTGGATCTTCCTGTACATTTAAGAAGTCCCATATCAAAATTGAATCGTCATGTGAGCTGCTGACAATTTGAAATTCGTCAAACTGAAGTCGAAAAACTCTGCCTGTGTGTTCCTGAAATGAACGATACGCGCGTAGAAACAAGTCCCACGGACTGATAGCGGCTAGAAGCATAAGATACTTACAACAAGTGTTCTTAAGCATAGTGATCCTGACGGAGATCTCGGATCTAGAGCAGCTTGCAGGTCCCATACTTTAATTTTTCTAAATAAGAACAGTTTCCAGTCAATGACTATAGTGGTCATATATATATAATACACAAATACACATTTGCGCAATGTGTACGCACCCATCATAAGCACCACTGACAATTCTTTTGTTGTCGAAACGTATGCATCGCACCAATTCTTCGTGGCCTTCTAAAACTCGTAGACAAGCACCACACTCAATGTCCCAAAGTCTAAAAAGTATTTTAAATGTCAGCTCCGTCACCCACACAAGAGGCAAGCCAGCGTCTGGCACTATCCTACCATTGTAAATGAATCCAATGGCAGCATTACCTTATTGTATTATCTGACGATCCACTGACAACAAGTCTATCTCTGTACTGTAGGCATGCGATCCCTCTTTTGTGTCCATTTAGAGTACGAACAAATTCACATGTTGATGTATTCCAAACCTGCAAAGGCAAAATCCAATCAAACAAAATCACCATCGATGAATCATGGGCTTGAGTAAGCTATTGAGCCGTACCTTGATTGTGCGATCACCAGACGCTGAGACAATGTATTTGTCATCAAAGTCGACCACATTCACAGCTGCTCGATGCCCAACCAACACTCTACGCATGTCAATCTGGGTGGCCGAGACCATGTCCCAAACCGCAATCGAACGGTCCTATAAATGAAGAGAAAATTGTCACAGAGGTCATGAGAGTCATGATTATTGGTGAAAACCGGTATAGATGCAAATCACACCGTCCTCACTACCGTATGATGGATTTTTCAGGTGAAAAAAATACTTTCTTAGTCACTTTCATCGTCAGGTGGCTGTGTTTATTAATTCGCCTGTGCAGTTTTCACACATGTCCATCACGTCACACAGGACAAAGGACTCAACATATTTTAGAGTCAGCAATAACTATGTTGTAAGCAGTCGTCACAGGCAATTGCAACAGGATAACAGATAGGATAGGGTATACACTATACAGGTATCATATACTTTTGTGGTGGACGATCACTCAGGTTGTTGCCTTCATGCTCCTAGCCATAGAAAATTACCTTGGAACATGTGACCATGAGGCCATCGGCAAATCGTAGATGTAAGACAGCTTCACAATGATGTACTAATGTATTAACCATATCTCCAGTGTGAATATCCCATACTCTGAAATGCAAAATAGTTTCATCAACATTTGAAAACCGATCCAATCACAGCTCGACATTTTGCTGTGAAACTGGTGATTCAGCAAACGTGCTTGCAAAATATCTTTATACAACAGAGTTTCATACAACTAACCTGACTGTTGAATCTGATGATCCCGTAATAATAACTTTATCGTCATATTGAAGACATAACACTGAACCAGTATGGCCAGTAAGTACCTGAAATAAAAAAGAAAAATTATTTTGGGTCAACAACACGCCAACTCGGACAGAAACTAGGATCATGATGTGACTATGAATGAAAATAGAGTCAAATGTGTTCAATTTTTGTCTACTCCTGGCAATGATATATATAGCATTTGTTCTGCTTCTCAAAATTTACTGATGGATCATTGCTTGGGATCAATCAATCAATAAGCAATGCCGGATGCATTGCATCATTGCAGCAATCCGCAGAAACGGAAAGCAATAATCATGAACATAATCAAAGCTTTTGTGATGTCCTTAGAATAACGTCAAGATTACAGTTAAAGGAATTGAAAGAATGCCAACCAAGTTTCTCACAACATCCAACCGCCATTACCACCCTCAGGCGAAATAGGTCATTAAACAAGTCTATAAACACAAAATCCACAGCCTAACAAACTGTCAACAAAGAACTCATCAGATATACATGTAACATTGTTTGAATCCTCAAAACGGCTCATCAAAATCGAGCTTTCAAATATCTCATAGCCCAGACCGTTGCTATCTGTGTAACTGAGACAAGCTATTTCAACATGCAATGTCTCTTCCTGGGTCAAGTCCACCTTGTGAAATTGAAGTTACAGTATAATTATATAGACATCAATTCATCACAATAAGGTTTCAAGTATGCTATCTCATGAGAGACTGGAGCTGTGAGCACATCTCTATTATCAATATATTTTTGAGCATAAATTATTGAGTCTTAAGTGTGATCTACTTCGCACCATTCCAACATTAATATCAGTGAAAAATTTTTGAATGCAACAGCTTTGTTAAACAGTTGATGGCGCAACACTGAACACAGAAGATGGCAAAGTTCAGGAAGTCAAACTCAACAAATAATCTTTGAGAGTGGAAATATAAACAACTTGAAAACAGTCATGTTTGTATAGTGTAAACACTCCACAGGAATATTCCCAATAAGATTTTATGTAGTGCCTATGATAGAAGACAACGGATGCACTGCAAAGCTAGGCCGTGGAAGGAAATCATTCAGAGTTATTCGCAGGTGCATTCAAATTACGCAATGGTTTCACAGAATATTGTATACAACATCCTTTCATCATGGCTGAAATTTTTCTATCATATCCTATATTGTATATAATTTTGCTTTGATCTTGATTTCTTTAGAAAATTGTCACTTCATATTTCTTGTCATGTAAATAACTTTATCATTCAGTTTTAAGTTTTAACACAAAATTTGTGGGAAGCATCGGTTTCTCGTGTTATGACATTTCCTGACATCACAAGCCAAAGACAATGATGGTGTCGATCAGCAGCACCCGAGTGGAGCAGAATTGCATTGAATATTTAAAAATATGGCCTAACACCAAAAATTGTAACACTGCAAATCAAACCCATTACCTTGACATTTTCCAGACTTTTCCTATTCCACATTTTGATTGTATTATCTCGAAGACCGGACACAATTTTTTCATCGTCGTATTGCAAACAGTATACACCTTTGCTATTTTCACTACGACACTGTATTTTCTCAAGTTTGTGTTTTCCAAGCCTCCAATTGTGTTCAATTTTCTATCAGAAAACATATATATATATATCCTTAATTCATGAAATCTATGATGGATGAAGAAATCGTTACCTCTATGTCTTTTATGACTTGTGGGTATAAGTTTCGAAAAACGGCATCGGGTGTTGATTGTCCCGGTATGCCTTTGAATAACATTTTTGACCTGAAATGCATTACATCCATGAAGAATTGAAAAAGACTTGTGTTAAAATATTGCATTCGGTAATTTACAGGACTCAACTGACCAATGAAAAATAACATCAAGAGGGTCTTTGTCTTTTTCGTGCGGGCACTGCATCTTTCTCCTACCTTTTTTACTGTTCTACTCTACACGACTAATTTCTGGTCCTTTTTAACATTTTTGGTTATTGGGAAACATTATCTGGTAGCTGGATGCTTAATGAACACTCGATATTAAATAGCACTCTGAATATTTCAACTCGCAATGGTTCAACGAGCCAAAGATATATAGCACTAAGGTCAACATTCGTTTCCACACCATGAATATTTATCAGTCATTAACACATCTGTAAGGAGAGGGTGGTCCTCATTAATCGAGTACCAGGTCTATTAAATATATATCTATTTTACATTTTCAACCTGCATGTCATTTCTTCCGAGAAGCACTAAAATAATACTTCTTTCACAAGAATAACAGATATAATTAAACCGTGAATATACTATGGTCTAAAGTAGGCAACGTATAATGCAGAAAGTCTAAGGAGATAATTACGGAGTTATGATGAAATTCGAAGGAACGAAATTCAAGTTACTGTGTGTCTGATTCAAAACATAGCCTAGACTAGGCAATGGTATTATTCTGAACACATGGTACCTTTCGAACTGACGCAATTTGTCCAGTGCTATGTAAAGTCAAAAGTTATTGTAAGTAAGGTTGCTTCTCAACTATTGTTGAAATCTCAAAAGACCCATTGTCCTACCATCCCATTCTTTCAGATAGTCCTTTCCATAAAGAATCTGTTCGAACGTTTCTCTCAATTAGTCTTTTCCAAAGCATTCCGTCTTGAATGACTCTATACCATGCTTGACACACAAGCTCAGCAGCACATAGCGATTTGGCATCAAGGTAAGTTAAAATAGTTTCAGCAACATGTGGCATGCCTCGTTCTAAAACAAAGCATAGTGTGATTTTCCCGTTCATGTTTTTATGTCGTCAAAGATCCACACATACCTGGAAGTGCAGTTATAAAATCTCTCTGGAGCATCGGCTTCAGGTATGAATTGATTTGACCATGCTGATGATGGCACATGCGCGATAATAAATGTGTTACAAAATCAACCTGAAATACGTATCGACAACATCAATACCGGTAATTTTTATATAAAATAAGTATGAAGATGAAATTATCCAAGGCACAACCATCATCAGTTTTGAATTTAAGAAACTGATGTCAACTAGTTTTGTAAACACAACATAATATATAGGTGGGCTCTACCAAATAAGGGGGACACATCTGATTAAAATGTTGTTTGAAGGACTATTCTGAGATTCCCTGAGTGTATTATAGGCTAGTTCATACGGAATTATAAGATGATTTACATAGATAACAAGGATATTAATAAGATTAATAGCGTCTATATAATAATACTGTAGAGACTTCCAAGATTGTTGCATGGTAAAAGGGAACGCTCCAGTAGCACACATTGTGTTGTGAGAAGCAAAATCACCAAAAAATGAGTCAAAGGGTTATTTCTATTAATACACTATTTTTTGACAGAAGAGGAAGAAGCTGCAACATCAATAGCAACCCAAAGACCTGAATCTCACCTGTTCATGTTCAGACCACACATCAAAATGCTTTGTGCAGGCGTCTTTCTCTTCTTTATATGTATCACTGAAACTTTTCGTTATCAATGGCGGTTCATCCACAGAAAAAATGGAGTCTGTCGAGTAACGAATCTTCGATATTGGAGCCACGGGCGATGAATATCCAGTGCCGCCATAATATGCGTTAGTACTAAGGTTTGGGGGTACTCGTGGAGAATCTTCTGATGTCATGACCGTATCCACGAATAACTGAGTATCCAATGAGCCGGTAATCTGCAGCATAGAACAAACAGTGAATAGAACGTACAGAAAAAATCAACAGGGATGGAATGTTTGCATGGCTTCTTCATGTAAAGCATCACTCAATTATATTGATTTCTCAAAGCCAATGCAATCAGGTCGATTGACATTGTCGATGATGTCAATAAAACCAAATCACTAGGCTATGATGGAAATCATCATTAGTGGATGGGCAAACAGACATTTGAATTTTGAACCGCCATCATTGAAGGAAATACCAAGGAAAATTCATGGAATCGAATAAATTGAATTCAATGCAGGTGCAATAATAAACTACCTTATTGTAATGCAGGCAATATTCCAGACTGTGTTTCAAACAAGCTAGACTCCCTGCTTATGTCAGTGCATTCCAGAAGGAAGCATGCATCACAGCATCAGTATTATATGATACATGATACATCAGTATGTAATACATGCACTATTTGAATGGGGTAAATCAAACTTGTACTGGCAAAATCCCTAACTCCATGTAAAAGTAGCTCAAGCTCAAGCTTGACAAATGTGATATTGCAACGTTCCGCTGAGACGCAAAACGCCACCACTCAGCATAATGATTGGTTTTTCCAAGGTTAACTATATTTAATAGCCAAATATTCCAAATAATAAATAATATTATGTTGATGTTCAAGACAATGATTAGGCCCTGTAAGGCATATTATATAGTGCAAATTCATTTGTCGATATTTTCCAAGGAAAGCCTTGAAACGAGGGCAATGTCTCATTAGCGGAAGGATTTTTCAAACAGCCATGTGCACCCGATGACAATTTCTATATCCAACAATGCATAATTCATCAAAAACTGTTATGTTTTCGACTTCAACCAACCAGTGATATCATGAAATATTCAATAGCCATACTTGAAAATGAATATATTATAGGAGTGATATCCAAGTGACGAAACAATTATATATTTCAATTCTTTAACACACTCAGAGAAGCATCTAAACTCTTGACTAGAAATCGTTGAACATAGTCGAATCACCTGTTAATAAAGTTGGGAGAACAGCACAAAACTTATGCGACACTTACCATTTCATTTGGGGATGTCTCGTCTTCTGTGTCCATGTCAGTTTCAACAATGATGTTTGAAGGTGGAGATGCATTCTAAAAAATTAGAAGATTATTGTTAGCAACGTGCTATGGTGCTTTGTTTCAGGATATCGATTGGACGAGCTGGTAACCAGTAATCACAATAAAGTGCTAAAATCATGATCACTAGAGCAGTTTGTACTGAACTATAATTCTATCTATAGCTTTAGATGTGAATTTTATGTCAAAATCAAAGTGTCAGTATAATTATCATCAAGTCCTATCGATTTCAATGCCGAAGAAATTCTCGCAGCAACACCTTACTGTCGATAAATCTATACCCAGTTCAGTATGCTTTTAGCTGGGGCACACACCAGTAAATAAATTAGCCCTTTCATACACTTACCATCCTAGGCATGTCTGGTTCCGATTCCGAAAAACAATCATCACCATCACTCTCCATTTTTGTATAGACTGCTTTGAAGATTGGAGATTGGGAAACAAAATGTTCTTAGCCTAGATAATTTTTTATGATGCCAACTTTTCTAGAAATTATAGAAAAATTATAATAGGCCCAAAAAGTAGAGCGCAAGGGGTTGGACTACATACAGTATACTATATAAAATTAGTCAACTACTGACCAAAAAGTACCGGTGTCCATCCATCTTCAATGCGTGCACTTTGGGAAGATCTCAGTCCTGGTATCTGCGACTGCAAGCGTCCCGCCGCACTCTCACTTCACATAATTCTATAAATCTATATAAGGCTTATGGGCAGACAGGGAGCTACAGCGGTAGCAGTAGGCCGGCCGACGCCTACGGTACATATGTAGGCTATATACCTGTATACTAATGTAGGCTATATACAGGTACGACTATTTCCACTTAGTCCACCATTATCAGTTTCTCCTCCCTGATCTCACATCGGCCCCAGATAGTCCCGGCCCAGCCCACTTAACCCAATTCCTTCCATTTCTAACGTCTACATAAAATCTACTCGTCAAATTCATGAAATTTCGAGCACGAAGAATCCAACAGGCGGTCTTTTCCCGATATCAAAAAGAACCACAGTGTTCACCCATGTATCACTAAATTTTCTTCTCACGGTATCCACTAGCAGAATATTCGATCCACCAAGTACACAGCTTTTCGACACATATATACGCATAAGTTGGAAGCCATTACATAGACCAACTCGATAATTAAATCAATTATAGAAGGGAAAATGAAGCGGGGTGAACACTGTTGCTAAATGGCGTCACGAATGCACAATACTGCCTTTAGCGGCAGCCTCTGAACTTTTCATTAACGCCTCTCTCATTGGTTTCTCCACAGTTCCATCACCTCCCAGAACTATGGTTCCTCACTTTTAGCTTTGTCAGATGCCTGGCGCGGCTAGCAGTCAGCTGGTCATTCCTACGCTATAAACATTAGTCTCTTTCGAATAAACTGCTTTGTCCACAAGCATCGGACTGAGAGATCGCCAGGAGTGCGCACAGTTAGTACAAGCAGCATGGTGATTTTATTGCAGTCAATAATTACAGCGTGAAAATGTAACATTTACATAATATTTTACGCTCACAATTATGCAACTTACTGAAATTCGGGCACAGGATGAGAACTATATTAATCGTTGAAGCAGAAAAGCAATTGTACTAAAGAACCATACCGGGCAATTGCAACTGAATTGCACTAACGCACAAACCTAGAACAGCACTTCCATATTGTATGGTGGAGCACCGGAGATCGCCTGTTCCTTCAAATTGACAAGGAACAACAAAATGTACAGGCTTAATACGTTCATTAAACAAAAACACAGTTAATATCCAAAAAACAGAAACAATTCATCAAACCTGAATAACTCATCAATCATAGATCAGTACTAGCAGTGCAGAACTACGCCGTTTTTATTGACAGTACACAGCAAGTTCATTACAAACTATCAATTACCAAATCATTAAGTCAGCAACAGTAAAAATCATTTATCCAACATGCAGTGTTACTTACACAAAATAAGCCTACGTCAGTGAAAAGAGGGGTGAGTGTATGGTACGAAAGTTGAAGCAAGTGGTCTAGTGATGTCACGCCAACACTCACTACACGCCTCTAACGAATCAACACAAAAATTTAGCAAAAAGTTGAAGCACAATTGGGATACGATATCAGAACTGTCACCAGATATTATCTTTCATAGGTTTAAAAATGTCAACTCCTACAGTTACGTACAACATCTAAAGCTATATGATCCATATGAAGGTTTAATGTACCATATGAGTTGGTTAAAACGCACTGCTTAAAAATGAAAAAAATAGCACCCGATAAACAACTGGTTGAAATGATGTCTTTCCCAGTTTCTCAACTTTGTGAGAGAACTCGTGATAAACTTGAAGACGTATAGTAAAAATTCTAAGCTAAAAAAACGGTGAAGTATGTTGACAGCTACAGGTCTTAAACGTTACCAAAAAACTTGATCAAATAAAATACAGCAAGGTGGTGTTCAACAATGAGTCAACGGTCTGCAAAAGCCATTCTATAATGTTCTACGATGTTTCGGGGTGCCAGTTGTCAGGCATGCTAACATATTTCATTTCTTGCCAACTTACAAAGAATATTTTTACAACTCATGATTTTACATTCAATTGGAGACTTGGGTAGTGAACAGCGCAGCCACGTTTGAATAGATGGATTCTGTTTGATGCATGCCTCTGTTGACATCACATAGTGGTACTTCGTGTGACAACTCTAACAACATTTCATATGCGGAGTTGGGTAAAACTGGCATGTTCCTATTCTTTCTCTTTCTTTTCTTTATTCTTTTTCAAGAAGCTGAGAGAGCGTCGCTTCTGTTTTTTATGTTCTTTCGATTTTCCTTCTCTATGTTTGCCTTTTGTATCTGCTTTTTGGACGTCTGGAGTTTTCAGTGGGGCGTCTTCCTCGGGCTCAGCTTTTGGGGCTGGAGTAGTAACTGCAGCTTGTACCTTTTTGGCTGTTTCAACCTAAATGGATACGAAAAGGGAAAATTTATGACACCTCTATTATGGTTGTTGTTTTCTTTCTATTTAGAAGTTTCACAGTGCTACTAATACAAGCATAAAATAATCATCCAAAAACATGTATGATGCAGAGACAACATACCTTGGCTTTTCCTTGAGCTGGTGGAGAATTTTTGGTCTCGAGCGTAGTGGGTTTAGGCAGCTCTTCCTGGACATTAGTTTTCTTCTCAACTACTTCTGTTTCAAACGGAACGGCATCAGCTTTCACCACAGGTAGGTCTCTCACAGCCTCCCATTTTACGTCATGCTGTGCATTGACATCAGCTTTGGTGTCTACAGCAGCATCTAAAGCATGAGCTCTGGATCAAAAGTCAACAACGATCATATTATTTGTTACCTGTAGATGCCTCCCCAGATGTTTGTATAACAATTTCTATGCTGTGTTTGATTGACTGCTCCATTGAATCTACAATTGAAAGAATCGCAACTTTACTTCAATCATATTCTCTTTAACGGCTATGCAATGGACAATATGGACATGCTGTGAGGGTAATATTTTTCAGAGATGTACACCTCAGTCAGTTTTGCATTGTGTAGGCCTATATGTATCGTTATCTCCATTTTAAATCAATTTTTCTAGAATGCATTTGATTTGGTAGTCACCTTCATCATTCACCGATTCGTTACGTTCTTTCTGCGCAACCTCCATCTTATACTTTTCGATATCAACATTACTGACAGTTGCAAATGGATTTGGTGGTCCGGTGACAATAGTTTGATCATGATAATCCCTTTGAATGATTCCTTTACTTGCGGTAAAAACGCCATCCTAAAAGGTATATATGTAAGTTGTAAGTGGGAAAATAGCAGCGTTACTTATTAAGAATCTTGTAGTGGATTCAAGAATTAGCGCTAAGGGTTCATCTGACTAAATTCACAAACACGGCCGTGAGCAAGCCATTACTATAGTAGGGTGTTGAGCCGAGGCCACTACACCACAATTTGCATGATGCAAGTTGTAGCAGACATGGATGTAAAAGAGAATGGCAAAGCAGGACTCATAAAACAACTTGAACACAAATCGTAGTTGAAATATTTCATTTCGCATATTTGAAATCAGTGAAAAGCACCCAAAAACTCCAGAATTGCAAGTTCTCAAAGTCAGTAACATGTAATCAGGGTGTCGAACCGGATCCAAAAAACGGTTACGGTTCGGTTACGGTTTTTGCCGAAACGAAAGTTTCGGTTTTGTTCCGGTTTCGTTCCTGCTTGCCCATAGAGAGCGGTTACCGGTTTACGCCGACGGATGAACCGGTTCTGGAGCGGTTCAAATACTGGAAATCGTTAGTTCGTTGCGGATGCGATACGCGGACAAATAACCACGTTTATCGACATATATACCCGTCACTTTATAGTGTAGGCTACGCAAGGCGAAGTTTTAAATCGAAATTCTTACGATAAAAATAAACTCTTGAATTTTGATTTGTTAAGTCCCTGAGAATTTTAAGCAACGAATCTGATCATCAGCCGAGATGTAAGCGCACGGCTAGCAGTAATTGAAATCGCTTTTCCACATTGGCGGCATGTTTTCCGGACGACTTTGCAAAATTTGCGATTTGACACACCGATTTATCGTTATCGTTCATAAAGAATTTTATAACAGGATTTGAATTCGCCCTGTTCATTTCCGCCGACGCTTTGCTCGCGTGCCGAGCTGACTTGTTGAGACCTACCTTTCAATTCCTAGTGCGACAGGGCTGAATTGACTGTCAAACTTTTTAAAGAGTGAGATAATTCAACCGATTGTTGTTAGATGTTAGTGGATAGTTCAAAAAAATAAACTGCTGGCACTTCCATTTAGAAAAACGGTAACCGTTTGCTAAAAGAGCGGTAACCAGGAAAATGCCACAACGGTTTCGTTCCGGTTCCGGTTAATTGGAAAATTAAAAAAACGGTTCGGTTACGGTTTCGGTTCACAAAAATCAAGCGGTAACCGTTCTTTTTCGTTCCGGTTCCGGTTCGGTTCGACACCCTGCATGTAATATGAAAGAGAAATGGCCCAACATGCAAAGTTGTCAAAGAAAGTCGGGCCACGCAAGATGGAAAGCAAACATAATTAAGAAACCTCATTAACATCTCATGTCAAGATACCTGATCAATCGTATCAACAAGTCATGTCCAGAAGAGTAATCAGAATCAGTAAACCACTGAGACAAAGAAAGAAAATGCAAGAAAAATTATGATGAAGATAGCTGTGTACATCAAAACAGAATAGAACACTCTTCCTTTGTGACTTCACAATACCTGTGGTTGCCCTCTTTTGTCTGCTGGGATATAGCTGTCTAGTTTCTGAGACTGTGGTCCAGGATCTCTTCCTTCTTGTATGCCTTGACCGCGAATCTGTGTGAAAAAATGCAGTTGGTCAGTTGAAAATATTAGAACATAAATAAATAGTACACCTACCTGTTTTCTCTTCTGGGCCACTTCCCGTGGATCTGTGTTCTTCGGGACAAATTGGTTGGGATCAGAAATTCTGATTGGAGTGCTATGACTTGACCCTTCATCCCTACTCCACTAGAATCACGAAGTATAGTCAATATCATTTATGAATTAAATGTTACAAAATACAACGACTTACTCTGGCTCGGCTTTTAGGGCTTGCATCTCCATTTAGTGACCCTGGCCCAGATGACCCTTCTTCAGATAAAGTTGTAACTTTGGTGTACTGATATGGAGAGTTGACCCATCTTGAAGGAGGGTGTGAATGCAGTCTTGACCTTCCCTCTACAAACAAATGAGAAATGAGCCAAATGAAATATTGTTGCTTCCACTTAGTAGCTCATTAATGACTCACTACTACTGATTAGCCATTAACCAACAAATTTTTCATATAGTGGGAAAGCCTACACGGCCTATATAGGCCTAGCACGAAACTCTTATCAAACCTTGAATTTCATCAAGAGGGATAGTGTGACCATGGGCATTGCCTGGAAGCTCTACATCACTCCTTGGTTTCGGTCTTCGTGTACTTGAACCTGGATTCTTATAATGATATCCGGTTCGATATCCCTGTAAAAATTGACAAAACGGTAAAGCTGATCAAACTAATTTGCCTTCACAAAGCCAGTAATCGAGTAGAACAGTAAGATAATCGCTACACCAAACAATGCTAGGTACAGTACAAATCATGGTGAATCTCATACAAAAGATGACCAGACCCTAACTATATCTATTACCTCGTGGGAGATAACTCAATCATATGACGTATATCTATTTACACGTTCACTCCACTTCAGTCATCAGCCACAGTCAGCTTCAGAGAGCGTTATTGTTGCATTTTACATTTATTGCCTTTGACAGGATTAGCTAACTGTGCAAAACACACAAGTTAGAAGGGATGCTTTACAATATATTTACACTGCTGTATATAGGAATATCACCATAATCATCATAACAACAGTCACTGCTAGAAGCACTGATATAAAAGCTTTGAACTATGGTTCACAAAAATGATTGACTATGTAGTGATAAAACGTCCATTCTCACAAGCTCGTGTTTGCTTAACAAACCAATAATGGTTGAACGGATGCGTATAAGCTGTGGATATTGCTTAATCTCTTAACCTCTTGTCGCTCATCACATCGAAATGTTGATACTTTAGAAAATATTGCCTGCCAGTGATTACATCAATAATAATTGTAATATATATACCGGTATGTCAAGTGTCACGAATGGATCGGAGAATAGAAGCCCCACCAAAAGGGACTGTATAATTTTTAAAATTCTGATTCTCAACCACTGATTCATCAGATATTAGTGCTAAAGTGCAGCATACCATCCTGATGAAATTAATGGTTTCCAAACCCCGAAGAAATCGTTTGCCCCAGATTGGAAAATCAAGGGTAACAATGAAAGGTCAAACAGTCAAACAATTGGGCATTGAAATTTATATACTTTACGTAGCGACGCCGGTTATAGCCTACTGTGAAACAATGGTGCTTGGATCGTGGTAGACAATATAGAGAGCATCGATACAGCTGTTGATAGCGAACGCATGGACCTCGAGTATCGCGAATTATCCTGTGCGATCTTTCCAACAACTCACTTCACTTGAAAATTTTCAAGTGTCATCATTGTACTTCACAGCTTGGAACAATTCATTGTGAGTCTAGCTCAAACTAGTTCAAACAATGATGTAATGTTAGATGTTCATGAAATTAAACAAATAGTTTCATGAATCTACCCAAAATCGCTTAACTAATAGAAAATCCATGGCAAGGACGTTCAAACGTCATCTGCTGAAGACAAATCAAACATTCATGTCAGTGTAGGTAACGGAAATGTGGAAGGTTTACAACCCATGGATGACATTGACTTGATCGAATTAGCAGTTTAGCACCACAACTTGAAGATTACAACAAAAACACAATTCGAGAACTCCAATACCACGAGATAAGAATCAGATTTGCCTATTTGAATTCAAGTGCCATCCCTATTCATAAAGCCGCTTGCAACGCCGGTCTAATGATTTACAAGTCAACGGTTATTTACCTCACATGTGGTTTTAGTCGTGAACAAACACCAAACAATTATTGAAATAGAGCAATAACCTTCACACAGTAGACCAAACTTTAGTCACATATTAGATTTTCAATAAATCCCCATTTCACTTGCGTTATCTCAGTCCCTGTATGACCCTGCCACATCTCATTGATTTGGTACGGATTGCAACCAGCATTAGATATCGATGAGTTTTGATACCTCGCAGCCGAGGAATCAAGCTAATAACGTTCACGTAGAAGGTGAGAAAAATGCATTAGAGTGAGCTACCCAGCATAGACAAGATATTCAACTTTATTCACTCATTAGAAAGTAGAAACAGCTTGCTGTTGTTTAAGTCCATGTTAATAAATAGCAACTAAGACTCGTTATACTTCAACAGCTAATCCAAAAG
Source organism: Botrylloides violaceus (assembly GCA_030412335.1). Lineage (NCBI taxonomy): Eukaryota > Metazoa > Chordata > Ascidiacea > Stolidobranchia > Styelidae > Botrylloides > Botrylloides violaceus. Next base: position 51,151 of record JASFYC010000043.1, read on the forward strand.
GTTTCGTCCCAGCTGAGTGGTCATAATACACATTTGACTGGATGGAATCTTTTCCAATTTTTCATATACATGCATTTTTCGCATGCAATTTATGGCAGATAATGACAATTAGTTGGAGTATGAGAGAAATCAGAAATTTACCGTATTGATAGCCTAACAACAACATACCATATTATCTAACATCCTCATGTAAGCTTCAAACATCAGTTCACCGTATCCCCATTTGATCGGATCTTCCTTGTTGACGATTGTTTCAGCACCAGTCCTCACAGTTTCCATAACTTTGTTTTTCATGGTTTTATCAATGAGAATTAGTTTCTCTGGCTTCATACACGACAAAACCCGTATCTGGAAGATAAGATCAGAGAGTCATGAACAATTTTCATGGCTAGAAAACATACGGAAGCCGTGATGTTCCTGGGAAATAAATCCTAATTTTGAAAATTGGCTCACACAAATGTTGTACCTGTTCTGGTATGGTTGTAGTTGAACTTATTATCCACTTTTCGAGAATTAAATTTTTCCAGCCTAGATTTGAGCCCTACTAACTCACTTGAGTTTTGCATGCCTCAATAGCCGTACAGAGTAAATGGTACGCTTCTTCAACAGTTTCTCCACACGCCAACATCCCGTGGTTTCTCAGCAACATTACCTGAAATGTAAATCCCATTTTAATCCTAATATTTGTTTACAAAATTGGTAGAAAAATCACTCATGGCCTTTAATTAAAGTAAAAAATATTGTAACAGCTAGGAATCCAGTACTGTATGTGTAATCTGAATTTGAGGTCACAAACTGCTATGCAGCCATTAACATTAATTTAGTCAAAGAGTAGGATGTGGAGATGTGGCTACTGTTACTAAAGCAGCCAGTGCTTTAACAGGCCTACCGCAGTGTCTGTGAATATAATTATATCATTATTGGCTATCAAGATCAGACACAAGGTTGGAACACAGAAAAATACTCAGGAAATAGAAGAGCACTTATCTTACAGACACTGTAAAAAAGGAGGCGAAGCAATCTGTTAATGAAGATAGATCCGGTAGATCATCGTTTCCATAATTTAAGAGTGAGATTGATAATATTTGATAAGTAGGCCTACTATGATTACACAAATATGTCATATTGCCAGATAATAAGAGTGGGCAAGCAAATTCAAATTGAGTATTAGTCAGGTAAAAAATGAATCAAAAGCAGTAGGCTTTAATAAGAGAATCTAAGATTAGAGAAAGATTGCAAAGAACGTTATTATCCCATGTCAAATACATCAACTCTTCACAAAATTTCTTGCCGTTTGTTGTAATGTTCAACGATTTTAGGCTTGTCAGAGTGGTATCACAAAGTATTGCCGTTGCGCTCAAGCTATCATATTGAGGTAACTGTAGCTGCATAAACTAGAATTAGACATTAGCATTGCTACACAAGATTGACCGAACACGATCTTCACATAATAAGAATCAAAGACGTGAGACATCAATCTCAGTGTGTTCCATCAAAGTCAAATTCAGTAGATCAATCAGATAATGTTTAACATACTTTGCTATTAGGACCTAAATGCTTCAGTAGTGATTTCTTTTCCTTTTGATCCACAACTATACCAGTATAAGGATGAACTGAGACATCGCCGAGAATACAGGCCTCCTGTGATATTGGAAGTATGCCACCTTCCATCATTGACACCTGGTGAAAAAGTCAGTGTAATTAAACATTTGCTTTGGTTCGACACTTTATTGGACATTTTCTCTGATATTATATATCTGATATATATATCTGATGTTATATATAATTATAACCTTTACAAAATTTTTATTGCAGTTTGTGTGAGGTAGGCCTACGATATTAATTAACAACAGTTCATGCGATACCCTATTGGCTCGTTGATTTGCGATTTTCAGTCACACGGGAAGTCTTGCAATTTCGTTGCTACGAGTCTACTTTCCTTAAGCAGCAGATGGCCGCAATAATATCTTGATTTAAACAACTAAGGACGTGTTGACAATGCCATGGTTGTTCTCCATGATCCGAAGTCTTTCATATTGCATAAGGAGCTATGATATCCCAATGGTTTTGCCAATGGTTAAAGTTCGTTGCATTAAAACACGCAACAATACCGCATCGTCGTAGCCAGTCGTTCTTGCTGTGTGACGATAAATAAGTATGCCTATGCTTTGGCATTTCCTGAATTAATTATTTAACAGCAGCTTAAAGTAAATCACTACGCAAGGCAGTATCGTTGGGATATTGCAGTGAGATTTGAGATACAGCTCACCGCACACCGCACAGTAGTACAGTATTTCATGGTAGGTTCCTGTGCGTTCTTTCATAATACGAAAGCTTGTAGTGTATAAAAAGCAGCAGTTGCTACGTACCGCTATGACTTCTGGAACATGTACATGAATGACACAATTCAGGTCGGGTCGACCGGAGTGAATGGCAGAATGAATCATGAAGCCGGCTTTGTTGATGGGAAAATTTGTTGTGCCCTGATCGATGACATCACCTTGCATATTAATCTGTACAAACGCAAACAAATGTTAAACACAAATCAGAATCTTGGACAACGTTATTATTATAGGTGCAACAGCACTGAGAAAATGCTCGTTCTCATAAATATATAATTTGTGACATGTTTTCAATCAAGCCACAAAACGAACAACAATTGAAAATTTTCCACACACAATAATGAGCAACATATAGCACTCAAAAGTTAACCAAACCCCATTGCAAACTTTGGTGTATGTAATGCATGGTTTCACCCCAATGTTTTCAAAGATAGTGAAGTGCCATTAGAGTGAGAGCCAACGGCAACTCCTATGAATATTTTATTTCTGTCAATACATAGATCTCTGGTGCACCGTGCAGTTAACATGCGAAATCCTACCACACCTATTTCCAAATTGACCAAATGTTACTTGAATCAACCAATCGCAGAGAATTTATAAATGGGATCATTCAAGTGAAGTAGATTCCAGTTTGTAATAGACTTAGCTTGAGTGCTTTATCAACATGTTCAGAAAGTATCACAAATGTGAGTTGTGACCCAATAAAAGAAACCACGGATCAATTCTCCATACAGATACAGTCAATTGCTGAATACGGATGGAGTCAGCAACCGCCCAAAATATTCCAATACAGGTAGAGAGAAGAGAGAGATCCTACAGGCTAATGTAATATACTGGTGTAGCTAAACTCGATCAAATTAAGATTTTCAGTGAAATCTCATATTGTCTCATTGCAAACAATCAATTTGTTTAACGTAGGGTGCATTGTGAATGTGAATAACCGGTCAACATGAATGACGCCGATTCTGACAACAAGCAGAACTCTTGATAACAGACAGGAGTGACAAGAGTGGAACATTCGAGTGTTTGAAGATGATATCAGTGTGGAATGGATGTGAACGAGCAATATCGGCAACTCGTGTATTCCAATCTACACCACGCCCAGTTAGGTAAATCAGAGGACTATTCATAGAGTAACGTATAAAACGTGTCGCACAAAAGTCGAAGATTAACAAGTAAAGGTGAGATTCATTCAGCATGAAAGGCATTTCTAAAAATATGAAATAATAAATGCTCGGCGCCTTCAGACATAATAGCAAAGCAGCAAGATGAAGCATTATGCATCATATCGAATATGCGATGTATCAAAATATTTGACTGTTATAAGATTCGTAGTCAAAAATATTTAGTAAGAAACACAACATGATCTTTTGCCGTCATTGATGTAGCGTTTGGAAAAGGAATGTCATGACATCAGGCTATCATATAATATATTACAGCCTATAATACCCTTTTATAGTACTGATAATTTCCAATTTCACGGAGCATTCCGCCAGTTAGCCACCATAATAGGTTGTGCATAAGGGATAAGCTTATAATATAGGCTAATAAGATTTACATTATTGGTCCAATCACTAATTGAGGACAATGGTTGGTGTCTTAGAGACTAATAGTGCACAAATTGGAAATCAGTGCAATTACAAAGCCACCCTTCAATCAGTACCAATTTATGTAGTGACCTGAGCTTTGATGTACTTTTTATGCTTTAATAGGACAACCATTGCAATCCACTAATAAATAATCCTGCTAAAAAGATTCATTTGAACCATAAACAAAAAGTCAACAGACAAGCAAGCTGCATTAATAGGGTCATTATGGTGCCAGCTAACCAATGACAAAGGTGAAATGAGTGCAATGTACTAATGAATTGTGTTGCTAGTCAGTTACTAAGGACAAAATCACACCAGGCTGATGAAAAACCTCACAATCGGTAAATGTTACTAAGATAGGCCTAACCGCAAGCCAGCTGTTATCTGTTCAAAAGAAAACACGCAACAACACCACAAGGTCACTTTACGATAGGAAGCAATAAATGAAGCGATAAATGCCAACAACACAAACTGTGCCTTGGGTACCAATATTGAAATTTGAAACAAACCTTTAGTAGCTTTGACGCAGATACTTCATGGTATAGTAGTCCGAAAGGATTTATCAGAAAATGTTCTTGTTCTTTATCAACGCGATACTAAAAAATATAAAGTATATAATTATTAATATTTAATATACAATATTATTGCCCATAAGACAAACATAATACCGGTATTTTTGAAAAAATGTAGCATCCCAAGCTATTTCCGATAAAAAAGGAGACAGCTAAAATAATACTGGCGGATAACAACAGTATTCTACATTCCACCAAATACAGTAACTAGTCATACTGAACAGAACACGACATGAGAACTTGACCACTGGTTAAATTATTATGACACGGTATTGAATGAGCAAAAATTACATTTCACGCTTTCAAGGAGTGTAAAAATTTTTTGGTGAGTGGGCAAATGATAATAAAATTCAAACCCATGCTGGTGTGAAAGTTTCAACTTTGGCTAGTTCAAAAACTTACCAAAGAAATGTGTTAATAGAAAAGTGACATATATAATATAGATCTAATATTTTCAATTTTCTGCTTTCATACTAAATTCATGCTTTTGACTTAAATTGTGAGAGGCATGCCATTGGCATGGTGCACAGAATGTCAAGATTCTGCCATGATAACTCTTCGATCAACCAAGAAACCAACAATACTATATATGACCCTAAAACATCAGCAATTGTCTCTCAGCAACAGGTATAGAGCTGCGATAATATCTAATATCACAGCCAACAGGATATATTGAACACTTGAAGAGCACTTCAGATGTTCCAATGCAGTTGCATAAGCTCTACTGTTAGAATTACTCGTTCTTGTTCGAAAACACATTGTAGTAAGTAGGCCCTACGGTATTACAGTGTTTGCTCAAAAGAGAATTAGAGCAATGGGTAATCCCACATAATCTAAAATGGACAAAAGACCGTGGAAAGCCGTCTCCAAGCATTCGAATTATAGCATCTCTACATAAAATGGGGTCGAGATTTGACAAAGCAGGTTAGAAGAGTACATAGTAGGTCATAATTATGAAATATAGATATATAATATATAAATCATAAAACTTGATTGCTCCATTGGAACAGTATGAGATTTGGGGTTATCAGAAGGTTCAGATTAATGCTTGACGCAATAAAAAAGCACATTGAACATTGCGGTTCATATTGTACCATTCATTATTATGCAAAAAAAAGCAATATAATAACCTATATGGCTAGATGCCGCGTATCAACACATGATTTTGGCATAGTACAGGCAGTCGATATAAAAACTTGCCAGCAGACTTACACTGATATGATTGTATATTTGCATTGACCAGCCATTCAAATCGACAAGTCTGTACAAGGCAGCAAGTTTACATCGAGCAACTTTCTCGTCCTTTGTATATCTTGAAACATCCGAACCAGTAATGTCATTAACAGGTGTTACGCAGCCAATGCCTGAAAATATTAGACAAAATTTAATTACTGGAACTTGATAAAACAAAAATACCCAAATGAAAATACTATTTATTATATAATATAACATTCACCGTATTACTGCATGACCCCTGCACACCCAGCATTTATGTATCTTAGAATTTTTCAATGAAAGATTATTTTATGCATTGCTTTGCCTTTGACACAATTTTCAATGGGTGTGAAAGTACAGATAATCAAGGCAATTTACGTGAAATCATGTTTACAACGACATCTAAAGGCATCAAGTAGACAAGAAAGCAGCTCGATTAGGCCTATCTATCTCTATCACTTCTGTGATCTCTCATATGTAAGAAGCTATAGCCTATATGTAACAGGCACAGGCAATTAACAGAAGCTTCAAGTGTCAACTATTTCGAAATTTACTCAACTCAAGATGACACAAGATGATTGTGATGTTGACTAACCATGCATATACAACAGATAAAACATAAAAGTGTGAATACTGGGATGCAATCGACTGAGGCGATGCTAGCTCACAAACAACAGGAATTGATTGACAGTAGAGTCTATGTCTAACAAAAGGCCATAAAAGATGTATTAAGCGAGCACAAATATTCACAATAGACTACCAGCTAATTAGCAGATGAATTATCCTACCGAAAACAAAAGCAAGCGCGTCCCAATTGAGAATAATTGAATATTACAAAAATAGGACCATTATCGGCAAATGACTAGGATGATTAAGTACACCAAATTAGCAATCTGATATTTTATTACAAGATCATCATTACAATAAGATGCATGACACCAGTGACAATATAAACTTCACCTGTCTTCATGCTGAAACTGTTGTGACCTGTTTCATTCAAGGTTCAAAAACACTTGTTAAGCATTATTGTTAAGCATTATATATAGCCTAGCAAAGGGTTAGGCCTATATTAAGCCCACAACCCTCACAGCAGTGACCAGGTCAATGCTATAAAAATGCAGTGATGTGAATATTGCAACCCTCAGATACAGTAGGATCATAAATTTTTCACTTACATAACTGTCTAGTCCACTAAATATACCTGTATCATAAATACAGTTGGATGCGATAAAAGCATTAATAAGCACCAAAACATCATGTATAGTATGGTATCATGATAACTCTTCATTGAAAAGGCAGATAATAAAACTGTAACTTTGGGTCGAGATTTGACGCTAGGCTCCCCGCTTACAAATTTCATAAAAATTTCAAGTCTCGAGCGCTCAGCGCTCAGCTAACACCAGAAACTCCATAGAAAACTGTTTTGTCCGAATTCAGACTCACCTGAAGAATCACAATTTTGGCTCAGTCAAGCTTTACAACATGGTTCTGGTATTGAGAAGCTCATACAACACACATTATAAATGCTATGCTACGAGGAAACCAGGAGAGACTACCTTAGTTAACAAGCATTGATTTAGACAAGACATCTACACCCATGCCGCAAATCATAATTCGACATTAGTGTGCTTGTGATACGATAACCGATTTACAAAAGACTTATGTGTATTTGGAGCAAACACTGTCTGAAAGGCCGGCTTTCTGCCATGTTACTGATCAACTTGTGTCATCATAACCGCCCATAAATTATTATAATCAGTGACATGTCTCAGTGGTTGGCGGAGTGGCAGACGGTAATGTAAAATATATGCACGAAACCCATCCACCCATGTTATTATTAAGGAGTTCGAAAAGTATATCTATACCTCATATTACTCATAATATCACACCAAACTATGGACAAAACAAGATAACAACATACAAATAACAATTTCTTAGTAGCTGGTCCGGAACACAACTCAAAAGTGTATAATTACCAAAATCTGTGGCATAACATAATGATTCCAGACCATAAGTATCAATTTACAGGTACAAAATAAGAAGCAGACACTCAGAAAGTAGCTCATCAGAAATTGAAAATGTGCCAACAATATACTTACAAAATGCATAACAATCAATCACATGCCTAAGTCGTTAAAGTAAACATAACTGGGATATTATATTAGTTTTACTCACCCATGTTGTGCGGAGATAGCATATTAGCAATTTCTTTGACAATAACATGACCACCACCATCACCTGAACGTAGTAAATCTGTCACCACAGTCTCCAATTCTTCTTTGAACATCTGGAGGCAAAAATGAGTGAATTGTTAGTCCGACGATGGAGACGCGCAATACATGAAGTCGATATTGGTAAGGCCATAGGTTTATATTGAGAAGTTAGCCATCCAGTAAGTTGGCGACTGATGATGAAACAAGAAATACGACTACATAGTAGATCAGGGATGGGCAAACATAGTCCCTCATGGGCCGCAAGGAGCTAGGCCAAGAGCACAAAAATAAAGGCATATTGACAATGAAGCTCACAGGACTTCTGAGAACTGATGAAACTCGCTTCTTCTGTCCGAGATCTGTTACATCTTGATCAATATCCATTGGTCTCCGTACCGGTTTCACTCCAAGCTCGGCCTCTATGTCAATGCCGGCGGCACTTCCATTAGGAGACTAAATGAGTTAAAAGCATAAAATTAGAAATTTCTTGAATTGTAAATGGAATTGTATAAATTAAAATCAATATGAATCGTAAAAATTAACTCTCCCAAGCTTAACCTATATAATTATAACCTTAACACCAGTATGCAAACCGTAGCAGGGCCGCACCCGACCGCCATAATTCTGCACAAAAAGTACGGAACGCTCCCGTAACCGGAAGTAGCCGCACACAAAATACGTCATGTTCCCATGTCATTTGTGACGCTTCCACGTTGGTTATTGATGCTGTTGCCACTGTGTAAACTGAATTGGGTTGCTAGGTTGATTTTTGCAAACCAGAAGTTGAATTTTGCATACCATAAATGCACAAATTCCCATTTTTTTGCAACAGCTAGCCAATAATTCTGCAGATTTTCAATATTCCGCACGAAACGCATTCCTAAAATATTCCATCGTTTGCATACTGGCCTTAACGCAACAGTCCCAGATATATATTTGTTATTATAGCCTATCGATACAGTGAATCGTCATCAAAACAATGTCGGAGCTCAGAAAACGAAATTGAATTACGAATTTGAATCTGATATACCGTCCCTCATCACCTCCTACATGCATTTCAAATATTTCATATAACAAAACAACACCATTATTAATATATATTCCTATACTGCTATAGGCCTACCGTGCATTAGGGGTGGGTAGCAGGGATATCTAGATATCCCTGGTGTGTAGGCTATATCGAAAGGATTACGGTGCGCGGGTGTGGTACGTAACACTGTTAAGACTCACCTGAGCGTGTTTATGTCCATTAACAGGAGATTTCATCGCCATAGTCCTTTATTAATTTTTCACTATTCTTTAAAATATTTTATGCTCCAAGACATTAAGTGACACTACGATTCATGCATAACACGCTGAAAAGGGCAACAGAATTTCAATTACGGTGGTACCGGTACCCTGTACGGATACGAATGGTATATTTTGCGATCTACTATACAAAATTGAATACACCTCACCAAACTATTAGAACCTGCATATGCTCTGAAGCGTCACATTCCCGCAAAGCACACCTGCATGAGTGCGCCATTGTGCGATCCTTGCAACATAGTTCAATCACCTCTGGGGTGATTGAACTATGCTTGCAACTTGCAGCGATTCACTCGTCGACCAAATCCCTTCTGCCGCGACGCCGAGCCCGGCATCAGTGATTCTCTTGCTTACTACTGTCACCTACCGATATTTCATTTCCAAACGTTCGGATCGCATGGGTTCAGGGCAGTGGCGTCGGTTTCTACAAAGAACCAAGTGTCAATCATTGCGAGATTAAGATCGCCTTGATTGCGTCTCAAAAGCTGGCGGCGTGAAAGCGCGAAAGATAAATCCGCTTCAAAGGTTTGCATGCTATCGTATGATTGGTACCCTCTCAGGATCTGACACTGTCTGTCTGCGTGAAACCAGTCAACGTAATAGGGTAGTTGTTGTGTGCTGTATACCTCCAGAACCAGAACCCTTCCTCCGAAGCCGCCTCACGCATGCGGAGTTGGAAACTGGCTAACTGCCACACATAAAGTTTTACGACCATTAATTTACTGTATATATGCACTGAAAATTGTATAATGGAGTCGGTTGAGGTCGCCACGCAAGATGAATGCTGTATTTTGGAGATATTGCAGTGTGAAAGCGTTGAAGTTGAATCAGTTTGCGAGGAATTGACTAGTGACTGCACTATTGAAGACAACATCAGATCAGTAAATGGTGAAATCATAGACATTCAGGTGGACCAAGACAGTGTACCAGTGCCTAAAGCTGAAACTACCACACTGGGTGACGACACAGCTTCCGAACGGTCGAAGCTAAAACGAAAACATAGTGACTCACAATGTACGAGTCGCTCAAAGTTTGAAGACAAGGCTGCTGTACTTGACATTCTGCTAAATTCTACAACCGACAAGTCCACGGTGCCAAACAAGGCTGAGGACAAATGTTTTTTATTGATCAACGAAAGAAATCTTTGCAATAACCGACGGATACGCAAAAAACGTACGTTTGACATTGACTGTTACGAAGACTGGACTTTCTCGTCATCAAAACAGCATTATTTTGTAATGAGAGATAAAACGTTTGAATATGTGTTTAAAATTGATGATGTGTATTATTTGCCAATGACATCATCACAACATAACAAAGACGGTAACGGCGGTGGAAAAAAGCATTTGAGACACAATCAGAATGTAATGAAGTTGGTCAAACAGCCAAGTAATGAAGAAATTTTGATTTTGACTATGACATACGGATACATCAATGACTTTAAGCGCAGAATATCATTTGTCGAACAATTTCCGGTTAATGTTACGCCAAAGCAAAAATCTTTGATTTTCGCAGAGTATTCGGACATATTGTTACCTTATGAATCTCTTGCAAAAGCTCCAAAATTGAAATCAAAAGAAATTGCAAAAGCAAGCAAACCCAAGAGAGCTGCTAGACAGCGGAATTGGCAATCTAAATTTGAAACCAATGACGATAGCATTTTGCAAGATGTTCAGAACATTATCGATGGTATTGCTAGTAATGACGGTAAACAAGAATTAGCCCCAAACGATGGCTCATTTTTAGAAAAAAATCACTTAATAGAAAAACTTCTTCAAGCACAAACAACGTTAGAGGAGATTCCTGTTGGCAAAAAAGAAAATGAAGCTATTATCATAAAAAATGATGAAAATGACAAAAGGGAAGCGGAAGGAAAAAAGAGATTGTATATAGATGACTGCGGGGTTTGGAGCAATATATCTGTGAAGAAACGTTGGTTCATGAAAATCGACGGCAAATACGAAAATGTTAAATGCGAGGGTGGAAAATACGAGATCACTAATAGCGCAACTCGTTCTCGTATTCCTGTAGTGAAGAAGACCGACATATTATCAATGCGTTGGGTTTATGCAAAGCTGAAACGTGCTGAGGAATACAGACGACGTATCAGTTGGATAGATGCATTCCCAAATGGTGTAACGCCGATGCAAAACCATATTGCTGTAGCAGAATATGTCGGAAAATACCCCGGAACAAACGATACCGTTCATGGTAATCAAAAGAAATCTGGCGGAAATCCGTATGTTCGAACTCCGAGCAAAGCAATGCAGAAAATGAAAGATCAAATGGCTTTCAAAACAACAGGCCAAATTGTTGCTGAAGATCCGGACCTACAGCTGACTCCGCAATTAAAAAAGAAGTTAGAAAACATACGATACCGCAACAGCTTGCGTATCGCTCCAGGATCTGTCGGATCGACTGAAGCAATGCATGATCTTCTATCTCTTGTTCAACGTAATCCTTATGTGCAACAAGTCACCTTCATTAAAAAGAAGTCACCTCTTGTGATCGGATACACACCAGAGCACGTCAACGCCTGGAAATTACGTTTATCAAAAGAGTCAGAACAGAGAGTTATGGGCATAGATTGCTCGATGACTATCGGACCTTTTTACCTTACAGTGATTACATATTTGCATCCAAACTTACTCTCTAGATATACTGGCGTTAGTGCTGTCATGTTAGGGCCAGTCCTGATACATGTTGATAAAGCAGTCCATGCATACACTTCATTTTTCAATCATGTAAAAGATCAGCTTGGAAGTCATAAACCAGATGTGTTTGATGGAATTACGTTAGCGCTCGGCTCTAGAGATGACCATCCAGTACTTCAAGCAGTTAACTCGTGCTTTCCCTCTTCGAAGCTGGGACATTGTGTGGAACATTTGGAAAATGAACTGCGTGCTTTCCTCACATCCGAAATTGGTCTTGCTAGCAATGAGGTGAATCACATCACAAATGAACTATTTTCAAGGCTTATGTCATGCGAGGATGAACATGACTTCAACAGAAGGTTGACCCACTTGCAATCTGCGTACGACGTTGCAAATCCTAAGCTAGGTGCATTTTTTCGAAAGCTTGGGAATGATATAAAGGTGAAATGTTGGCAGCCATTGATAGAAGGCATTCCCTGTATGAAATGGTCGCAAGAAGGGTGTACAGCTTTACAAAACATTATGTCATCTGTGGCAACTCTAAAAAGCGTATCAATGTCTAGTGCAATATTAAAAATACAACAAGCTGCCGATACCCAGTTGAAGGACGAGTTATCAGCAATTTATGATGATGGGCCGTACGTGCTTGCTCCTCAGGCGATTAAGTATTTCCACGAGGAAAAGGAATGGCTTCATAAAACGCCCAAGCAGAAGTCAAAGGTCATTGATGGTATACGCAGACAAGCTAAAACATCAAGCAGAAGTAAAGATCATTGAAAACAACTTTCACTTTTTGCAATGTCCATTGATTTCTTTCCTTTTGATTTCTCTCATACTTTTAATATTTACCGATGGCAAACAATGAAGCCATGAAAACATCTTCTGCTTGATCGTGATCGATAGGTATGTGTGTGTAGTGTGTCAGAAAGATGTTTTTGGTGCGTGGAGTTTCACTCCTTTATTACGGAGAGTCGTTTGCGCATGAAAAAAAAATATCGTGTTTTGGGAATTGATTACTTCTCAGATTGTAAATTCCTTGTACTAGCTCAAGGTTACTCTGGTCCCTAATGGCCTTGAGGATTTTTACAAATCGAGTAAGAGGTGAGTTATTTGGAGGCCACATTAAAGGAAATTATTATCAAATATCTATCATGTTACAGTAGCCGGAACTTAATACATTTCGCTTTTATTTGCGTCAGAGCACAATGCAGCCAGCGACTGGGATATATTAGCCATGCAAGAAGCAGGGATATCTAGATATCCCTGGTAAGATACAGTTATACAGTATATATATCACACATTGAAAGGACAGCAAATTATTGCACCACTAATGAAATTACAACAATAACTAAAGTTGCGACAATGAATACAGAAAGAAAGAAACATTAGTATTTAGTAACCGACAAATACAATTAGAGAACTTCTAAATTATTACGAACTATTTGATATTAAGATTTGAAAAATCCGTACTGAAAGAACCGGGCATGGTAGACTTGCTGTCAACATATCCCCACGGATCATTCTGTGGTTTGTTTTGTGCAATCGGCTGGTTAAAAGATGACATTCCAAAGGGGTCGTCGGACTTTGAATAAAATGATCCATTACTAAGTTCTGTAGATTGTTGCATTACACCGACACTTGGCTGCGATGGTCTAGTAGAAGTCATAGGCATGTACTGATCTTGTGCAGCACGCATCCCTGTGTTAAAATCTTGCTTTGAGCCGGGTTTCGCCACCTGCGATAATGTCAGGTTTAACCAATCATCAGCAAAGCCTGCTGTGACTGGCTTGTTATTTTGCCCTGAAGTTGGTTGTCTTGGTAGCGTGCTAGCTTGGTCCTTGAACATTACTGATGTCAAACTCGTGTTTTTTTGAGAATTGAAGTCATGCAGTAAACTGGGACCACCTAAATTCACCTTCAGGGTTTGTGTACGACTGGATGGGGGCGGTGGGGTGACTGAAACAGGTTTCAATGGAGCCAGAACCTTCATCTGCTCACTTGATGACTTTGCACTGGTGGCATTGGTCTGAAAACTTGCGAAAAATGGCTGGCCGAAAAGATCTGAAGAAGAACTTTCAAATGGCTGAAACGGCTCCATAGGAGTACTGGAAGTTCGCTGAACACCTGATCGTGATTCCGTTCTACCAATACCAGTTATGCCATTCCACGACGGCTGAGTAGGCTTTAAGGTGTTAGCATGAGATTTAGCGACTGGATCATCAGCTGGAGATCCCAGAGGATCGAAATCCAGCAGATTAGGAGAAGAATGTATTGTATTCGGAATAGAAGACGATTTGGGTTTGAGGATACTCTGAGGTGGTCCTTTAGGAGCAGACTTTGGTACTGGTGGGGCTCTTTTTGGTTTATAAGACTGTGAACGAGCTTTTGCAAGTATGGGAGCCTTACGTGGTGGAGGAACCGTAGCCCTACCTAGTGGAGAGGTCGCAGCCTTGCCAGGTGGAGGGGCCGGAGCTTTGCGCTTCGGTACAGTGGTTCTAGGCGTTATCTTTGGAGGTCTCGCGGGTAACAGAACACGTTCAGGCATGAGAATACCAGCATTGTTATCGGTCTGCACTGTTGGCAATGAAGTAACCGAACTTGTAATGCCAGGCGGTCTCGGTGGAGGACCAGCGGGCAACGTTGGTAGACTACCTGGTCTTGGGGGAGCGCGTTTTTTGACAGGTTGACTTGGTGGGCGCGGTGGGACTGGTGCCTTTAGAGGTGGCATATCGTTTTGTGGAACTTCTTGATAGCTTTGGGATACTGAAATTGATTCGCACACCCAACCTGGGTCATTCACATCTTCAAGTGTTTCATCCTCATCAGTGTTATATTCCTCTTGGTTTTCAATGTAAAACTGCGCTTCCTTGTAACTTTCTGTCGAATAATTCGGATCTGCTGCAGAATAGTTTTGGTTCTCATCATATTCATCGTCAAATGCGTCAGGTGGATAATCATAATGTACAATTTCCTCATCGTGTTTATTTACGTAGGAATCATTGTAAGAGGCGGAGAAAGACCGATGACGTAACTCTTGTTCAACATCACTTTTCCACTCACTAGATTTCAAACTGATGTATACAGGTACGCCATGTACAGCAACCCCATTCAATGAAATTGCCTCCAATGCAGAAGAGCCTTCCTTAAAAATCACCAGCAGTTTGTTTTTGAGTTGCCTCGTCAAAATTATCTCTCCTATATTTCCCAATTCAGACTCAACTGCTCTTCTTAATGATTGGTCGAATGGAATGATGTCATCATTTGTCTCGGATAAGGAAACTATGACACTTGCATCCGGTGGACCTTGTGCGGCAACAATTTCATCGAAAATTTCATCCAGATGTTCCTCTGCGCACTGTAGAACATCAATATCAAAGACAGCAATCACGGGTCTATGATCAGACGTTTTAATTTCGGCTCTGTTGTAATACAGAAGCTGACCAAAATCAAAATTTTCCGAAACCGAAACCAGATCATCACCACCCTGTTTTTCAGCAAACCACTGTCGCCGGAACCATAGCACCCGGTCTGTCCATGCTGGCGTGCGACATTTTTCACTAGTGTCATAGACGTCCGTGAAGAGGTCGTACTTGTATGTAGGCGCAAAGTTTGTTTCACCTTCTTTGAACAGGCTGAAAACTCTCTTCTCTTTCTTTTCAATATACAGTTGATCATGTTCTATGAGTACAGGCCAATCTTGTTTTTGTACTAAATCTTTCACTTCCGCATTTGGCATATCGATGCGATAGTTCAGATCCCCGGACCAAAACACATAGTCATGGCAATATATGTCTTTATTACCATTGAAAATCATCCTTTTAGTAATTTCTGCAAAGTCACTATTCCTGTCATGCACTTGACCTTGTCCTGCAGCAAGATGGGAACACACAAAGCATACGGAAGAATTATAGAATTGCATTCGAATACCAATCCCACCTTTGTTGCCAGTAGCACCACCCATTCCAGTTTTAACTGTAGCGATTTCAAGATCTCTAATATGGGGTGCATGTTGAGGTCTAATAAACACATACAGACAGACTCCAACTAACTGTTCAGAAGCTAATAAAATGTACTTATATTTTACAGAAAGCGTCTTTGTAAGTTCTTCAGCCCAAACAGCATGGTTTGTCTTGCTGGTGTTGACAATATTTCCAGCACTCAGTTCCACCATTTCTTGAAAACCAATAGCGTATATATCGATAGGTTTGTTCCAATCCACAGACAATGCATTGTTCTGGGATGAGTTGTGGTTGCCATCAGATGACTCACTGCACAGCTCAACATAACTAGCTGGAAATATACCCACTGGTTGATCAGTGTCATACTCATCTTGTTTCACCTTCCCTTTCCACCAATCCCCAGACATATCTGTAACCTCAATAATGTCGCCAGCAACAAAGTCAAGGTCACCTTCTTGATGTGCAGGGAAATCAAACATTGCTTTATAGGTTGGATATATTTTAGCAACATATGACATTGGGAATATTCCAGACATTCCATTACATTCACCAGACATCCATTCTCCATCTGGTAACACTTCATGAACTTGTATGACATCACCAGAGGAAAAACACAAGTCCCCATCTTCTCCACTAGAGAAATCATAAAGTGCTCGATACATCTCCTGTGATTGTTCTTTGCTGCTACCAAAATTCAATAGCCAGTCATCAAGAGTTTGATCTTTGTAAGCTATAGAACGAAAATGCTTTCCCCCATTCACATTCCATGTCCCAATTGCTACCCTCACAGGCATCTCAGCAGAAAACTCTGTGTATTTATTACACATGTCTTTTAAAATCACAGCTGGCGCTTGCAAGCAATCGCCTGATAGCAGATTTGACGCTCTTGCCGAGACCTCAACGTCAAGCGAGTTGGTTCCATGGATCAATAAGTCAATAGCATTTTGCTTATTCTGGTCGAGAAAATTGTTCTGAATTGCACGTGACACAGATCTTGCACCATCTTTGAATTTAGTTTTACCCTCTAAAGCACCTGTTCCAGCATACATTCGGCTGATTAAATCGCCTGTTACTGGCCAAGCTGTTTTGAATGCTTCACGAAACCTATCTTCAAGTTGTTTGTTACCAGCAAGACCGAGTTGTTCAAGTTGCTTTGGCAGCATTTGAAGACCGAAATATGTTTTGGTGCTGTTTGTACGATCGAGACAGTCAAGACAATTGAAACGTACAACTCCACTTTGAGTTAATCGCAAATTTTCGTCATTTCGTTTTGTATAGCAGCCAAATTCCTCCAGTTTGTCCCACAATATTGATTTTAACCGTGATAAATTATCCGACTTTCCACCACGACATTCAGCATGGTAGTCGAAACAGAAAAAAGGAATGGTCTCTTTAAAACTAGATTCTTTATGATGGCTTTGAAATATTCCAGATAACATGTTTTCACCTTCTTTCGTGCCAAGTAAATTTACAATAACACACTGACCGTAAATTTCAACCAATTTCATCAAGTGTCTGTGATATGTAGGGACTGTAGCTTCAAACCCTCTAGCCATATGCACCTTATGAGATCCAACATTCAACCCAGGCTGTCCCCAGAATAAAGGTATAGAACCACGAACTTGCATGAATGAAGAAATATTATCACCGATTACAATAACTTGTTCGCTTTCAACAAAATTTGCGACATTT
This sequence comes from Botrylloides violaceus, assembly GCA_030412335.1. NCBI lineage: Eukaryota > Metazoa > Chordata > Ascidiacea > Stolidobranchia > Styelidae > Botrylloides > Botrylloides violaceus. The sequence goes on from JASFYC010000043.1 coordinate 68,695, forward strand.
CCTTCATCATTCACGCCGCGGACGTTATATCTCGTTCCAGCTCGTTCACAACTTAGCCGAGATATTATCATGGCTTTGGCCTGCTGAGCACCGACGTACACTGTCTTGATATCGATGCCACCAGATATGATTCGAAAAAGCCATGTTTCACATGAAATTCCAAAGTGTTTAAAATGGACGTGCATTAATCGATTCCAAAAGAATCTTTCTTGCTTATCTCGTTGACCTTGATTTTGCATACACACCGTCAGATCCAAGGGGATCCTTTTATCTTTCTCATTCAACGAGCCAGAGAAATAAAATTTTCCGGAACTAAGTAGCTTCTTCAAATCTGTACATCTGCTATTACCATCTACCGATCCATTGGCAAGAGAATAGAAACATACTCCAGTGATGCGAAAAATTTCAGAGTCTAAAATTCTTCCAACGGACATGCATCCGGTTACAAGAACAATGTAGAAGCTTTGCCGTGTGCCCGATGCATCGTCGGGGAACTTGATTGCCCCAAGGCAGCCATAAGCATCGAGTGCTTTCACATATCCACTCTTGATTTCATCCTTCTCGACAGATGAAAGTGATACGATAGTGCCAGATTCTAACAATAAACCATCTTCGATTTCTCTAGATTCCAGCAAAACACTGTGAGGGTTTCCCACCTTGTGCAATACTCTATAAACTTTGCTGAAAGGCATTTCACATCTCAAGCCATAACATGAGAAGTCAGATTAGGTTTGGCCTATGCACTATCCTATAATACACAAGATAATAAGAGATGAAGATGTTACCCAATAAGTTCGGGTATTATTTTACATCAACACCACCCTCGAATATTTTACATCAACACCAACTTGGAATCAATGGTCAGCGAGGGTCAACATTCCGTGGGTAAGCCTCCTAAAAGGCTGAGTAGCGGGCGGAGGTAACGGGAGCGGGGGTTTGGCGGAGGTAGTGGGGAATGGCAATTTCTAAAAGACAGGGGTAATGGGGTTCACGGGTAGGCGGGGTCTCTCTCGAACCCAGTCCGGGGCTTAGGATAGAGGAGGGGCGTGTCGCAGGCGGGTTGGTGGCTCCTGGCCGCTCGAGCCGGGCCACGCCAGCCAACCCGCCCCCAAGACATGCGACCCGACGAGGCAGGTGGCCTGATGCATGCACGGAGGCGGGATGTATGTGATGGGAAAGGCATCGTGACCCATGCAGAGCGAAGTCGAGCCGTGTCAAGCGGTGCCGTCCACCTCTAGCAGTACATCGCCGTCGAGTTGGTGTCGATGGAAAATTTACCCAAGTTCCTACAGTTAAACCGTAGTCAGACTTACGGCATTACTTACCTTATAGTTAAAGAACCGACACTAGGCCTACAGTCACTAGGCCTAAACAGCTGATTATAGATGGCGACAGAAGATGGGACGAGGCTGACTTACCGTACCCAGAGTGGACTTACTGCATCGAAATACCCACAGTCCGGAGGAGTCAGAAAACTACTCTAAAGCGACCTCTTCTGGTGTTAAAGAATTAAGAATATTTTGCCAGTAGATGGCGCTGCCGGGTCAACTGCCAGGAGTGGCAGTATAGAGAGTCTTCGGAGACTCTCTATAGTCGCAGCATAGAAAGTAGGCCTATATTCGATGGTGGCAGACAGGCCTAAGTCACTCTGAGACTGGCAAGTGACAAAATCGAAAAAATAACCTGTTATCATCAAGCGTCGCTTTCCTCTTAATACCACTACAACTTTGCGATTTACTCAATAATTGTTTACTCACGGAAATAAGAGGTGACAAGTGAATCCAATAGATAGGCTACCGACCGAATGTTTCACGTAGTCCTACGTCCGTACCGCTGCGTTTAATCCGCCCGACCCTTTTTCTCAAATTAGTCATCTCTACAGTAGTATATTTCAAAATCTTTCTTAAATCTCGTAGAATTCTATAGCCAATGAATTTTTAGGTAGAGCTATCGTCGCCGTAAGTCGACGTTGCGCCTATAAACCTCTCTCATGACCCGTTTCTTGAAGAATTTCCACGTCAGCAACCTCCAGTAGGATTCAAGAAGATCAGTATCAGATGGGTATGGATGCTCCTGCGCAGAAAGATTATATGTGTAATTGGCGTCTATGCAGAACGGGAGCATAACGCTCGGTCTTCGGGGTTGAAACTCCATTGCCATGCAGACACAGTTACGACTAGGCCTAGTTACCGAGTAGGCTATTATATGTACGATTGTACCAGGGATTTCTGGATTGTACATGCGGATGTGGTCATACCAGTTAGTAAGCCTAACTATAGATCCGGAAGGGCTCACTTCACCACTCGCATACGTTGTAAACTGATGATATAGTCAAAGTCCACTCTACTGATGTACACCGTATAGCGAATAGTCCTATGCCTAGAAGAGTCAAGAAGTGCCTGGACTGCCTGGGTCACACAATGAAACAACAAAATAAATAGGCTATATGGACTACATACGTACCGCTTCACGCAGATTTTTTAGCACTTCCTCCGTGACATTGTCAAAGTAGAACTTTTTGTTGAGTAGCAAACATTCGGCACCGTTGCTCACGAGAGCCATATTTTGTTGCTTGCCGAAAATGATTGAATCTAATCCAAAGCTACAGCCTTTGGTTAGCTGTCGTAAATTGATGTACACTGACTTTTGCTTCTCGGGGGTAGAATTGCGTTCATTGCTTTCATTCATCCCAAACACAACCTGTAAACATGCATAGAGAAGTAGGAGTATATCTATACGTGTATGGTTAGGGTATCTTCGTGGCATGACATGATGCCGCAAACGAATGCAGTCATGCCTCGGCATCAAATTGTAAAAGTTGATTATTGTGCTCGTATGACTGATCGGAGCTCATAAGAGTGGGCTACATCGGCATCCTGTCGTTTTGGGCCCCCGCCATTAGGAATAACGTCGACCAGTTTTTCGAATCCGCCTACAGAGACCACAGTAGCCTATAGATGACGCGAATAGGACAGGCCTACAAAGAGATAGTGTCAATTACATCAAGCTACATTCTTACATTCGATTCACCATTGGAGTCATCCGAAACATTGGTGTCTATTGCAGCATTCATTTCGTGTGTTTGCTGCATATTGCCGGTATCGTTACTGGCACCGGTCGGCAAGTTCCTCGTATTATCCTGCATAGTTCTTGAGTTGCCTTCTACAAAAGCACTGTGTTTTGCTGTGACTATTGTTGGTGAGGAGTACCCAGTTTGAAGATAAGCCGCTTTCATTGGGCTTGGAGTTCGAGGAGGTATCGCTCGATCAGATACTCTACGCATTCGAAATTCCTCCAGTTGAGCTGATGCCAGTGCAGTGTTAACTTGGCTTGGCTCGTGATCATCCTCTGTTTGACGAACGGACGAGTCCTTGGCTGCATTTTCGTCCTCTTCCTCCACGGGAGTTAAAGGAGCGTTTTTCAACTCTATATTAAATTCTTTCAGCAACGACGCTAAAATAAATAACGGTTCAAGGGTGTATATGTAATGGCTTCAGGCTACTTCGATAATAATACAGGCAGATTCCCTACCCATTTCCATTTTTTGGTAAGATGTTGTGACCGGTTTGTTCGCTTCCATCTCGGTAGCGATCACGTCGAGTAGTAGTTGATGTTCTTCCTTCGTGCATTCTCCGATTCGCTCGACAAGATCGCCCTGTAGGCTGGCCGAGAATTTCGCAGTCTGTTCATCCATCAACTTAGCAAAGATTTGTCGAGTAGTGTACGTTCCTACTTTTATCGGTTTGACAACGGAACAGCTACCCTGTTACATGAGAGCGGAGACTGATTAGAGCATTACCGCAACGAAAAACATTTGTGCGTAGCCTACTTACGGATTTTATTACAAATATCCATTCGCTCTCTTCGCCATCGCGAGCAAGAAGAGCCCCGCGTTTGAAATATCGGAATATACAACGATTAGGATTAGACTTGATAAGCTCCATCGGCCATCCTCGGAACAGTGTAAGATTTCTGTAGAGGCAACAGGACTTTTTAAATCCGGTACCCTGTCCGGTACACTCAAACGCCAATTTGAAATGGTACGAACAACGGAAATGAATAAAAACAAGGCGCAGTACTATATTGCTATAGGCCCACAATAGGCTAACTCGAGGTATGCAAGAAGTATTATGTGTCGCGAGTTGGCGCTCGTCGCTGTTACGACGTTTTGCGGATACTAATAAGCCAAAACTAATTAACAAGACGTGATTTTATCTGGTCAAGAGCTTATTGGAGTCTGATTGCGCAATTTTAGCGATTGTGCTTTATGCAAAAGAAAGCGCATGCGTTTTCGACGCGGATTCACTGGGTCACGTAGTCATCGCGCTGCGATTGCGACATACTTAGTGGGCAAGAAAACGCTTGCCTTATTGCACCATGTGAAGCGATATCAACCACGCTGGTAAGATATAATCAGATATACACCCTGTGACGATTTGTGAGATCCAACTAGGTGCACTCACTTCATAAACGTTCCCCGATCAGGATCATTAAGAAGTCCTCCCATTCCACCATCAACAAATATTCGAATGTAATCGTTTCTGTCGAGCAGCAGAAATTCACATGGATCTACGGACACCACGCTCCAGTTCCATTTTTCGTTGTTGAGAATTTCTCGTTCCTGTGGTACGTTCATATCATGAAGTTTGTGAGTCGTGGTTCCATTTCCGGCATAGACGGTACAGGGAAGACGATCAGTGGGTTAGCCAGAGCGGGTTGAAGCCAGAAGCCTGCCTGCCTCGAGGGCCACTCAAAATTCTGATCATTGATCGTTGTAGTATTCGGTGAGACAATAAGAAAAAGACTAACAAAGACGAGTTTCGCAGGAAAGGTTTAGGGCGGGCTGTATATTTAGGCTACGCGCTTTAGCTCTCCGGGTACTCACACGGACGTTGAGATTTTTACGTGTAAGAAAGAATAGGCTACCGACCCCAAATACGTCTCCTCTTTTGATGAAGGATATAGGATTTGTGTTTCCACTTTCGTCTTTTTTAATCATCACGGCAGATCCGGCAAGTAAAATGTAGAAATTGAGTGGAACGCGATTCTCCAGCACAACGACCCGTTTGCTGTTGAGTCTGGTAAGAACAGAACAGAATTTGCAGGGTTATTCGGCTAGCCTTCGACAAGAACAGCCACATGGTGAGCTCGTGGCGGAAGCGGCCTTACTGCTTAACAATATAGGCCTAATAGGATATAACAACAAAACATATTGTGATAATGGTAAATGAAAAATCCGAATCACTTATTCAGAGCTCAGCGACTCCGGTATATTCGTCGGGTTATATATTTTGATACATTTTGAACGCACATCAAGATATCTTACACGCTTTCATCAAGATATCATAGTAAAGCATCATGCCACTTGAGGGGTTAAGTTCTAGATTCCCAACAGAGTGTTTAAAATAACTCTTATCTTTACGGACTACTCGTAGGCACACAAAACTATAACAGCTGACAATTGTCCATCCACCGAAGATGGTGTTTTGAAAGTGACTATCGAAGTGCAACTTAAATATGTACAGCATAATGTTGCAGAGATCCGGTTTTAATGCTCGAGCAAAGAGGGGAAAACTCTCTAACCCTTAGTGGTCTCGTACTATACTAGTGGTTGTACTGTACACCTTGCAATATTGACGTCAATGGTATATCATTATACCACTACTCAACTAGAGTATCGAACTTTAAAATAACATTTCGTGGCAGGCCTATCTCGTCGTAGAAACAAACATGCGAGGCTAAATACACTTCTCCAATAAACAGTAGCTATTATATCCTTTTATCGATATGACAGGAGTTTATTCGAGCAATTTGAAAAATATAGGAATATAGAATGAATTCATATATTGTAGATTTTTTGACAAAGGCTTTTGGGGGGCTAATCTTATCAGTCGTTACCGCTTCGAAGTGGTTAATGATACGCTATATTCACTATGACTATTCAACGCGATAACGTAGAGTCCGCTATTTGCCATTTTTAAGGATATGATATGCCCCCTCGCGATTCTTGAAGCGAAGGTATATTGACGTACATGACCATTTCATTTCGAAATATTCGTTTATGAAGATGCAGACCTACCGCAGTTGGGGCGTCATTTTCCGCGATATTTATGGTAATGTGCCATGGTCTTATAAAATCTGGTCTTACATACAGTAATTAGATGCACAGATTCAATAGAGGAAAGTAGGCCCACCCATGATACGAATCGATGCTGCATGCGATCGCCACTTGCCACGCAGTCATCTGATATAGGCCTACTCGTTGATTACATCCACATTCTAATTAGGGCGTGAATAATTCACATGGCCTACGTTCAGCACGTACCTGACCACGTATCCATGCTTTGCAATGTTCATTTGAACATTGGCGGAATGATCGGAGACAGCCTTGAGATTACGCAATGTAGTTTGAATCTAATACGTAAACAAATATATCATGTTATTCCAAGGTTAAAATCTAAGGTGTCGACTATAACAGTAAGAATCTCCCTTAAGCGTTAAGCACTCGTGCGTGAGACACAAGCCGATCTACACACAACGTCGCGAGATCAATGCCAGTCAAATGGCATGAATTCAAGCTGGGAAGAGATATTTCATTTTCAATCAAAGTGTAGTTTTCTAGTACATACAATTTTTACGTCCTGATGTGTTCTTTGCTCTGGTAGCGTCGTCAGTATTTTCCTGGTGGTGTCGGAAAGTTTCTGTTGGTTTTTCATCTTGTAATCTGACAAATCGAACAAGACTTCTTTCTGGACATCGTTTTCCAATTTCTGTTGACTCAGCGAGACGAAGTGTATGTTGTAACTATCGTCACTCATAATGTGATGATCATTGTATAAACGATTGATCATAATCACGGTTTTGATTACGATTCGCCATCTTCCCATTAACTTTGCCTGAAAATACAAACGCAAATCATCAGCCGAACACTTGTTGAAGAAGCGGAACTCCGGTAGCTTGCGAAATTTTCCGATAAACTGGGCTGGACCATGATTGATTTTGACCTTCGGGTTTGACATAATTATAGGGCGTGCTCTGTGCCTCTGTGTCCAAGTGCGGCGGAGATTATGTGATAGAGTGGAATGAGAGTTATGGTTCAAGACTTACCAATTTGGACTGCTTCAACGCTTTTTGAAACTGCGGGCTTCCTTTCGATTCCACCCTGCTGAATCGGCGCCATTTCCTTGACTTTCGTCGACCTCCTACGTACAAATTGATACGGTTAGCGCGTGACCGCACGATCTTCGATGCCACGCAGCGTGTAGCAACTAATAATATGACCTAATTTTAATTGTCGTTGCGACTTTTTCCGCCGTTAGGAACAAATTACCTCGGGTGTCGCGTGATACCAGTAAGGCAATGTGGCCGAAACTTCAATAAAACTTACCGGTCTTTTGACTTCTAATTGAATCGCCAGTAGTTTGAGAATCTTTAGTTCCATATGAAAAATTCGACGCATGAGATAATGGGGAGTTTTTAGGCGACAGGGATTTCTTAGACACGGGAGATCGAACAGATGAGGGTGATAACGAAGCTACTTCGGTGGATTGCTTGGTAATTTTCTGCCTTGCTCGCTTTCTATCGACATTGCCTTCATTGTTAAATGAATTCTCCACAGAGTGTATTGGAGGCAAAACGCTTCGCTTTCCAAACATATTAGCGAGATGTGCTTCATGACCCAAGGATTTCTGGTTATTTTGGCAGGACCTAGCAAAGTTGGCATGCCTGTTTGAAACGAATGGTTGTCTCTTTACGCGAGAATTATATTTACTGCCTACGTGTGGACTAGATTCGTCATGGGTCAAATTACGTAATTTCTGATATCTTTTCCCTGCAGGAAGGTATGTCGTTGACGCATCTGACTGTTTTGCGATATTATCGGTTTTCGCGTCGCCTCTGAGTGTTTGATCAGCACTTTTGTGGACTTGGAATAATGTTGCATCGAAATTTTGTGTCGATCCGCTGTCGTCTTGTTTTGTTGGTGATAATGAAACGGACGGCTTGGTAATAATAGTCACAGTTTCTTCACTGAAAGACTCATCAAATACTTGGAATTTTCTTGCGTCGTTGATAATCCCATTCTGTTCAACATCTTGCGTAGTTGTATACGTTGCATCGTCAATTTTGGCTTCGTCGTGCCCGTTCGATAACGTAGTCCATACGACATCTTTGCCTACGAACTTCTCACCGCGTTGAATATAACCATCGTTTGAAAACTCACCGTTGGCCCACTCCGGCTGAAATGGAGAGTTTTTTGCCGGTGACGTTGCAGAACTACTGTCAAAAATTGAATTAGTTTGAGTGACATCGAGCCGATGTCTACTGTGGATTGGAACAAGATAACCAGCACGACGTAGCGACATGTTGTGAATATATTCTCTACGTGCGTTACCTAACGGCGCATCAATATTTTCTTTACGTTTAGAATTTCTCATATGATTCGTCTTCGATCTGCTGTCATAAAATTGTTTCTCAAGTTGTTCCATTGCCATGTTTCTTGCGAAACGAAGCGATATCTCTTCCCGACCAGAATTCCCTGTCTCTGATCTCGGATGCAGGTGCAATGACGGCAACATATTTCTTCCGGGTAACGGCACCCTCGGCTTTTTAGTTAATTCGGACAAAAATTTGATCGCACGATCCTCCGGCAATAATTCTGCAAATTCGCTGATGTCGGCGTCTTTTCGAAATTCTGTATCTTGCTTCAGTTTCTGTGCGAGAATAGGAGATGATTCCATACCGGCGTACTTACGCCGACTGCTTTTCCGGCGCCATTTATGTACATTGTATGGATCCTGTCTGGCGTCCGGGACTGTTTGTTCATGGAAACTTGACATGGATGATGCGTAAGTTTTCTTATGTCTAGAGTTAGTCAACATTGTGCTATTTGACGACAACTTTGCGTCCTTTTGCCACTGCCTAGTTGGAATGGCAAAAGATCCAAGCCTTCTTTCTTTATCGCGATTCTCGTATTCAGAAGAGCCATCCGTTGTGTTAGACGATGAACTAGATCCAACCGTTTGCTTCAAGCCAAGAATTTCGGATCTTGCGAAAGCAATCTCGTCGTTGCCAACGCCTACCTCACTCGCATAGCTGCCCGAAATCAGCGTCGATCTGACGTTCCCGAGCTTACGGGATTGTGACGATACGCTATTCTTTGTACGAGAATTACCTTGTTTTGGGTGTCCACACATTTTCCCATTCGATTTTGGAATCCGAAACTCTAATGGAGGGTTCTGTTGAATGGTACCAACAACAAACTGACTTTGTGAATAGAAAGGGGTGTTGCCTTTACTTGGACTGAGCCGCGTACCAATGCACGGAGACACCATTATCGGTGTATTTATGACCCAATTTACGTTAGCATCCCTAGATAAAGGCAAGTTGTTGATAAATATATGCCTAAACCGGTAGCAAATAAAGTCCGTGCGTGAACACTACAAATATCATTCTTCTGCTGCGGCATAGGCTGATGAATCTCTGTCTATCTGAACAAGACTTAGGGTACATATTTTTGCTATTAACTGCAATATACTTAAGAAATTTGAGATTGATCATTATGTTTACTAATCAAGCCGTGCAAGTTGTAATAACTATTTCCAATCCCATTCGTCACCTTAATATGTTCCCTTCTCAAATGACTGACTACCAATTGTCGGAACAATAGCCTTTGTATTGTAAAACCCCTTGTATCGCATTGATAAGGATTTTATTGCGGATATGAGTCCTTCTTTGTCTAAAGTTTCTCGTCGGACATTCCTATATTTTAATGTATTTTATGAACAATAAGCGGGAGAAATATTATCCTAATGGGAATAACTAACAACAGGTTGTCACCGTCACGCTCGTGCGATAAAACACTACAAATTACAAGCATATCGTAAGTTTAACTGCTTACCAGAAGCCGCAATCATGCCATGATTTATGACACCTCACAAACAAATAAAATCAAAGTTGAGATTGTAACCTATCAAAGAGCGCAGGCAAATAAATCTGCGAGGCAAGTCACGATAACGCACAGAGTAATAATATATCAGATTTACAAATGAACGGCGTTTTTAGCGATTACGCTAAGTCGGATGTTGATAGTATGTTTGGTCACTCTATCTGTCACCGGATTCATAGAATATACATAGAATTGGTTTTTGAACCGTCCATAACTCGTGTAAAAACAAACTGTTGGATTAAAGGGCATAATCTTTCCTGTCGAACTTTGTTGCGGCTCACGAGAAGCGCCGTCAGTTATAACAACGGGATGAAGGTTTTCCAACTTCTAAGTCGGGAGTAAAATTCCTATTATTTCTGAGCGGAAGCTACTTACTAATTCAGACAGCCATACAATAATAAACATGACATGGTCAGAATGTGATTTTATATATAGCATCCATCACATCGCATCATTGCGAACTCAACCAAAATGTGACAATATTACGCGATTTATTCAGCATTGTACGCTCATATGAGGGTAACGAACATTCGTCCAATGATCCAGGAAATTGTCAAAGGGTTGTAAATCCCTAAGTTCGCTAAAACCTATTGTGAATTTAGCAGCATAAGGCTAAACCCAGCGACCTCCTTCCCATATTTGACACAAGCGCGCAGAAAAAGCACTTAAGCAGAAACGGACATTTCGAAAATTGTTTTATCGCTTCAGTTAATTGGGTGATAAAGTTGACAGTCGCAACGAGGAGCTATTGTGTTTTGATATTCAATTCAGGTGGCATTATCTGATGAGCACACTCTACTCCCTACTTGATTCAAGTATATATCGACTTCACTGAAAACGCTCTAAACCGCGCTTACGCGCTCTACGTGGTCGTCGAGAAAATGCTGATTACTGCATGGAGTGTCGTAGGGAAAGCCTCTACCCAGCGAGGCCAATAATTAACGCTCTATCCGGCGAGGCCTAGTACGATAAACGCTCTAGGGGCCTATTGCTATGCTGCTTCCACCAAGTCACTTAATCCCTGGTGAATCTGAAAGCTCGTGGAACCGTCTATACCGACTATATGTCACACGTCTAATATCTTCTAGGCCTATCAGCCACGAATATATTTACACGGCATGTCGTTGCCGTCGAGCAAGAGTTTTGAAGTGATATCAAGGCAAGGTCAAGATCAAAATAATCTATAAATAGCAACGCTCTTGGAGTAGATGCTACAGCATGCTAGGCCTATATACAAGCTCGGAAGAAGTCTATTGATCGTTATATGCGTGGCGCATGGGGGCTTTGTAGGGTAGAGCGGGTCATACCCGACTACCGATTCGCGTCGTCGCACCATGTACAATAGAGCTGCTTTGGAATAGGTTAGAGACTACAGCTGGCATAGGAATTTCAATTTCAATAGAAAAAGGCCAATGCTCCCATTCCGGGATCAGGGATATCTAGATATCCCTGTCCGGGTCCCGCACCCCTAAGACAGTAGAGTTCGCGCACAAAGCTTCAAAATGCGACTCGCATTTACATTTACAAATCGAGGCTCGCTGTGTTGCGCCATGACCAATCATATCACTTCCGGCTGGACGGGATCGAGTAAAACCTATCAAGATTAACTTGCCTTTTGCCATTTTCGAGAGACATCGTCAAGTCGATATTTCTTCTTTACGTTCGATGTAGCCTGAAAGATCTTCGAAAGCAAGCGGCACCCAAACTAGGGTAACCACCTTTGCCCAGGCCCCTCTCCCAACTTACTTCCCGTCCAGTGCAAGCATATCCTCAGACAGAATGCGAAAGATGTAATAAAACATTGCTGATATCTAGCAAGAAACGACTTTTTCTGCTTCCCTGCTCTACCTAGATCACGCGACTGTAGCTGGCCGATGACGTCACGAATGAAGAAACGGAAAGCTCATATCTATGACGTACGAACAGTCGAACATAACCAATATTGTCAGGCTGGCGCAAACGTTCACGTCTCCTGACTTCGGCAGTTGAACTTTTCCCGTTTCCAGCCTAATATTACTAGTCGGTTTCACGCCAGCGTCGCGAGTATGTGGCTGAGGCTTTTATCCCCAATGCGGATGAATCGTTCAACATCACAAAACATGCCTACGTCTAACGTTTGACACCAAATAACTTCGAATAAGATGTCTTCTCCGCAAGTCGTTATTATTTACAAGATTACAAGTCAACTTCAAACCAAAATCACAAGACCAGCAAAACCACCGACAGACCGTGTTAGTCTGTCGACGAACATGACAATAGGCCACTCTTTGCACATGCACACCTGGAATATTCCGAATCACATCTGCAAACATAGGGGCTGCCAGTTCACCTCGCAATCACCCACAAAAGAAAGCATACGTCCCCACAACGGCTATCGAACTTCATATGCAACGCTACGAAGTCAGTCAAAATTATAGGCTAAGATAGAAAGTGTACCCAAGCTCAATAGCATACGATCCAGTAAACTCATGACAACAAATAGGTCGAATTTCAACATACCCTAAAATTTTACCAAACTCAAAACCGATTGGTATGGACGTATCTTCGTACGTCTGCATAGAGTTGATGGATTCAAGTTTCTAGCACATAGCAGGAACACTGGTCGGAGCTAATTTCCAACCCGAAACAGTTTGTTAGTTTTAGAAGGACATTCTTCATTCCATAGCTGCTTGGTCGTTCTCGTTCTCGTCATCTTCAATGCTTAACGCTGAGAATTTGCTTTTTTGAACAAATTCAATAGTTGGCTCCGATTCTCGGCTAATTTCTTTTGGCTGTCGTCGGGTTCTTCCTCCATTTCCCCACCCACCGTCCTGTTCTTGGCCAGCTAAAAGTAAAACTTGTCATTATTGCTGCAGTGGATTAGCATCTCCAATTTTGCTGAATCGAAAGTATATCTGGTAACACAGGGATCAGTATGCCCAGTAATTTTGTTCCATAAACCAGTGCGACTTTAAGAGCAGGCTAACTCACCTGCTGCTGAGCGGTCACACTCTGGGCGCGAGTCTCCACTAGAATCTCTATGCTTTTGTTGCCCCTTATAGCTTCCTCCATCATTCCTGAAACGGAAAAATTGGCAAAGGTGCCTCGGAAGCACTAACCGAAACTCATACCTCGATGAATAGCCATCTTGTGGTGCTCGCCGATCTTTATCATTATCGTATCGCCTCCCAGAGTTATCCCAATCTCTTCGACCGCTTCCACCATCTCCACGGCGACGGTACTCTTGCTGATCTCCATGGTGCTCTCTTGGTTGACCCCGACTTCTGTTGTCATTATGATCAACCCTGTACTTTTGCGCCTGTGACAAAATGCACCAAGCATAAGTAAAATGGATCTTGGTAAGTGTGCTCGCCTTATCATAACTTTCTTCCCTCAGTCCCAAGAGGGCTGACCACAGCTCTCCTCTCAGGGGCCAGAAGTTGTCTCCATAAACAGGCAGAGCAAGGATGAATCATCACCGGGAAAGAATAACGCATTTACAAAGTGACAGATAGTGAGTTTGAGATATATACGTACATTATTATTTCTTTTATAATCAGTGTGACCTCTTTGCTCCCGACCATCACCAGCATTGCTAGAGGTTTTGCGAGAGGCATCATCTGCACCCTCGGGAGTCCTGCACAAAGAATGAATATGGAAATCTCACACCAAAACAGTACTAATAGTGTAGTCACACATTACCTGGATGCAAGATCATCCTCTTTTGAGTTTCCCTCAGCTTCCTCTCTTACGCCCCTGTTTTCAATTTTCGGAGGTCCTTTGGTCCAAGGATTAGCAGCTGGAGCCGGCGCTGGGCGGACGGCAGGCTTTGCATTTTCTGATTTCTATAACATCAACCATGAAAGTTATTCAAATCTGACATTTCAACTAACAGTATAATGTACTTGTGAAGCTGGTGGTGCAGGTTTTTCTGTTGAACCTCTCTGCCAAGCAGATTGTTTAGGAGGTGGAGCCGGCTTGAATTCTCCTTGAGCAGGCTTATCTTCTTGCTGCGTACCAGGAGAAGTACTGCTTCTTCTTGATCTATCATCTATGCAAATGCATAATAAGTGTCATATTTCGTGTTATTTTGTTGCGAACACTGTTTTTTCACCCTTATTATCTTTATCTGAAGATATCCTGCGGGCAAGATGTCGAGGAGAGGAAGGGCGTCCGTCATCAGATCGTTCACTCGATCTCCTAGATGTTCGACGAGGTGGCCTAAGATTGATATTACAACACTAATCATCATAAAGGCACACCAATTCACAGTTTTGATGATTACCTTTCATTTCCAGATTCACGGTCTTGTTTAATCTTGGCCTCAATTTCTTTTTCTCGGGAGCTTGTATCCACCGGTTTTGCACCGCCAAAGATTGATGATCTCGCCCTGGAAAAATAGAAAATTCAGACTTACCTACATACTGTTTCATTTGACTTCCCTAACTTGCTGTCAAAGTCTATAACATGCAACAGAGAATCAAGTCTGCTGTTTCCAGAGACCCCTCCTCAAGTCTACAATCATCTAAAATCAATGATTACCATACCCTTGATCCGATTTGTTGTCTTTTTCCAATGGTTTCGATCTTGGTTGAAGTTTGAGCTGGGGACGTGATGCACGCTCTTCTCTGGTTTCTGCCGAATCTCTACGGTCTGACCCTCTTGATCCCTAAATGCAGGGTCTTTGCGTTAACAAAGAATGAAGCAATTGGTATTATAACTACTTACATAATCATCATCCCTTCTTTTGTAGTCATATCCATCACGATTGTCATCTCCATAACGGCTGTGACCGTAACCACCACTTCTACTGCTGTAACCGTCTAGAATCCAAAACAAAGTCGTGACAAAAGTTGAATGGCAATGATACAATTAGCACTTACCTCTATATCCATCCCTGTTGTATCCATATCTATCCCGACTTTCACCACGCCCATGATCGTAGCCTCCGTCACTGTTGCGATCACGACCATAACCCCCACCACCACGATCTCTGTCATAACCTTGATCGCGTCCATATCCTCTGTCTCCATCGTTACCCCTGCTACTGCCATAGTTGCTACGATCCCCTCCATAGCCTCTGTCGCCGCCATATCCCCTGTCATCTCCGTAGCCTCTACCACCTCCATTTCCTCTATCTCCATCATAGCCACTAGAACTATAATCGTTGTCCCGACTTCTGCTGCCATACGAATCATTTCTTTGATAATCTAGAGCCAGATAAATGGGAGTCAATAAAGTTTGATCAGAGAGACCAGAAATAGAGACGAGTAGGATGATATTTTAGCCCTCTAAGCAGTACCTCGATACTGTCGGCCGCCATAATCATAGCCACTCCTTCTATCATCTCTGCGGTCTCTGTAGTGATAACGATCACGAGCCCGAAAGTCATCCCGATCATAACGATCATTATCACCATACCCTTAGTGAAAAAAATGAACACACACAAATCAAACAGATCCACTGATTGTGAATATAAATGATTTGGGAGAGCACATTTCCCAATTTTATCTTACCTCTATTCGGAGGTCTGTAAGTATCATCAGGTTTCCGACGCCATTCACCATCGGTTACGTCTGGGCCGTCAAAAGACCCCATCATTCCAAAACTTTGACTACCATACCCCCGGTTGCCACGTCGGTTATCTGAAATATATACCAAGTAATACCATTTGAAATCAATTCATCTGGTGGAATATATTATATTGGGCATGTAAATTCGATACGGAGTAGGAATGATTCGAACACACTAGAAATCTTGACCCTGATAACTCTGAAGGTAAGACGACAATAGCTTACCATTTTGGTTTTTAGAGGAGCCCGCAACGTCAACTCTAATCTGTCGCTTTTTGAATGTTTCTTCATTATGTTGTAATGCTCCAATCAAGGATTTTCGATCCATGAATTCTACATAGCCATATCCCTTGAAGCGACCGTTCTCAAGTGGCAGGCGCACAGAAGCAATCTAAACACAAAAAAATAATAAAGAATCCATGACCCCATGTGTCAGTTTGTTAGCTGCTACAATACAGTGTCAAATCAATGTGCCAGTAATAAGCCCCATATGCGCTAAAATGCCATAAACTATCCCACAATATCTTAAAATTATACAAATCCAAATCCTGTTGCCAAAGGACAGGTGATCTGTTAGGCTTATGCAGGCATCGGCTTGAACCAGGTAATAGCAGAGCTCTTTGTGAGTCTGTGCAAATGCAGCAACAATCGAATGAGGACAAAATATATACAGTCCTGCTTCTATAAGCTAAGGAATCACATCTGATCATACATTTAGATCTTTGAAGAATTCATGGAGAGATTCTTCGTCCGCTTCGAAAGACAGGTTTCCAATGAATGCAGTGAAGGGTGCTTCATCAGGCACTTTGCTCAAGTCTACCTCGACAGTTCGTGATGAGCGTGGACCAGTAGGTAGATTAGACAGTATTTGCTTGTTTTGAAAAGAACTTTGATACACAAGATCTAAAAACAATATCAATGAGTTTCCTAGGATAAGACGATGGTGTGTCACAGGTGGCTGGGGACTTGCTGGCCGGTACAGAGCATGTGCTTGGGTTAAGCATTTTGTAATGATTTCCGGTCGGTTCGGTACGTCAACTTGTGAAAAAACAGGGCATGGGTCAAGTCAAAATAGTTTGGTCCTAAGCAATTGTAGTACCTCACAAACTCCAATGGCCAAACCATTCTGTGCTGCCAACCTCTACCCTAGCTGATTCCATAATTGCAAAGTGACTTCATGTAACGGGAGAAAAACAATATCGAGAGAAATCATCGGCTATAAAGGCGGAGACACAGGGCGCGGATAGCAGAGCGGTTTTAGCGTGAAGCGGTCAATCGTCGACACAGGTAGTCTGACGAACGGCTGAATCAGCGGTTATCTTGCTTTGCGCGGCTCGACCGCGCTCCAACCAGAGTTAAAATATTTCAACTTTTCTAGACGGCTAGCGCGATCTCGTTGATCGTTGTTGCGTGTTCTGCTGTAGTTTTACGAGGCATTGCTTGTATCAGTTGGGTTGAGTTCGGTTTTGCAAGGTTTGGAAAGAGCAGGAATCGGTTTTATCATGTCATTCAATGAAGAACTCATAGAAATTGTTCGAGACAATATTTGGAATGGAATAATAAGTGCAATGGTTGAATGATCAACTCAAAAACTTGTGGAAAATGACTTTCGCGAGTCCCCAGATACCAAGCACCTTAGTGCAATTGCCAACTTCATTTCAGGTGGAATGGCTTTTTGCCAATTTGTATCTTGTTTCTTTATAAAACACTTCGCGCGAAATATATGGTGAAGCCATTCTCTGCATGAATAATGTAGGTATGTATTATATGTAAGATACTAAAACAAATCATCAATGGGTCAAAAGAGGAAAATCTGCAGAATTGTCCTGTCTTGCTGCACTTGCAACAATGCCAGTCCCAGCAAACAGTTGATCTTATCCTCCTCCAGATCTTGCATCTTACTGTTAAACACCTACACGTCGGTACTGCTGCGAGAAGATGCAGGGTCTACGTAAATATAGCTGTATTGACCAAATGTTTTGGTTATTATCGTGTACACCTAGCCCAGAAAGACATTGTGCGGCACATAACATTGCGAAAAGTCACCTACCCGGCAAGGCCAACAACAACGCTAGCAACGGCAATGTTTTGATTGACATCGGCGTTCAACAATACGCAGACATCAGTACACACCACCGAGCGGAAAGCGTCTGCCGCAGGCTCGGTCTCGTTGACCGCGAGAGATGCTGTTGCAAACAACACACGCTCGAAAAACCGCAAGACGCGTCCTGTGTGTCTCCGCGTTTATGGTAACATTTTTACATTAGATGTTGGCCAAATAAATGGTCTGAAGAATGTGAAAATATCATCACATGTCATCAGCAATGTTAATACGAACGTAAAACTGACAACTATAGGCCTATACCCTGTCCAGTTTTAGACTTACCTCCTCCATCAAGATCTTCAGTTTCATCTGCCCAATCAATTGTCTTGACAGAATTTGTCGGAGTATCTCCAAGAAAGTCATTGAGCGATAAGGTAGTACCCTTCTTTTTCTTGCCCTTTTTACCTGCTGCATGTACGAATATGCGCACAGTTTATATAGATCTATCACATGCTCAGCATAGGGCATATACTATAAATTAACGGACTGTGTAGACTAACCAAACGACGTACCTGCAGGCTGCTGCTGCTGTTGTTCTTTGTTGGACATATTGGAGTTGATTCGTTATCAGTAGTAAGTGAATCTTTCACTTAAATATGTCACGCTCCTGCTACCACGCTTTTTCAATGCAATAAACATTTGATGCAAAATAGAACAGACAAATTTCGATTCGTATACACTACGGTATAATGCCTGGAAATACCAAAAATAATACTTATAAGATACTTATAGCTGCCATAGCGTGGGATTTAGTACAGCAGTGAACACGCCATTTAGTCCAAAAACTGGCCCTTCGATCGAAAAAGCCAGGAAATATCGCTTTACACTTTCCGGCATGGCAAGAAATGTTTGAGTGACAGCTCATGTTCCACACGCTGCCAGCGTTTATGGCTCATCGTGAGCAAGAGTGACGACCATTGAGATATTTTCTTCATCTCAGTGATGACTATGCTAGAGGAAACATGGTTCTGTGGTTCTCTGTCTAGTTCTACAGCTGACGAAATTTATCACATCACTATCTGTAGAGCATAACTGAGAAAATCAACACGTGAACTGAACAAGAGATAAGTATGTCGGTGCAACGCAATACTCATCGAGAAGATGTGCGCGTATCCTGAAGCTATATACCCATAAACACAAAGCGTCTTGATGCGCTTACACTTCGCTCCGCAAGGGTCGCGAATCGCGATAAGCCTTTTGCACACATCATAATCGACCTCCCTCCGCCCATGATTCATCCGCAGAATAGTCTACGAAATCTATTCGTAGGGACTGATGTAGTTTCTGGACGAGACGACACTTTATATAAACTACGAAAGCTACGTACACTAGCTTGCATGGAGCCAGGTAATATCTACGAAAGCTACTGAATCAACCGGGCCAGACGCCTATTGTCTAACTTAGCTTTCGTAGTTTATATAAAGCTTCGTCCAGTCGTCGGCTACGAAACTACATTAGTCCCTACGTTTTCATCTGGCAAGTCGAAATGGAACTTCAACATGACATTATCTATAATTAGAGCCGCGGCGTTCTGCTGTGCTGGTCTAGTAGTGAGGTCGCGGATGTTGTGACTAACCCTAACTTGTGTTAGATTGATTCCTTGCCTAGCTATAGGCTATGCATCTAGCATAACCTACTAAAATATTTTAGTAGCCGACGACTGGACGAAGCTTTATATAAACTACGAAAGCTAAGTTAGACAATAGGCGTCTGGCCTGGTTGATTCAGTAGCTTTCGTAGATATTACCTGGCTCCATACAAGCTAGTCTACGTAGCTTTCGTAGTTTATATAAAGCTTCGTCCAGTCGTCGGCTACGAAAATATTTTAGTAGGTTATGCTAGATGCATAGCCTAGCTAGGCAAGGAATCAATCTAAGCACAAGTTAGGGTTAGTCACAATATTCACGACCTCACTAGACCATCACAGCACAACGCCGCGGCTCTAATTATAGATATAACTAAACTAGTTATCTATAGGCCTACTCTAATAATGTCACGTTGAAGTTCCATTTTGACTTGCCAGATGACAAATAACATATAGGCCTACATTTCCTAGGACAGAGAATGCCCGTCGCACGCATTAGTCGCATCATATCAAATGCTGGTCGAAGTAGCTTCCGCGCGCAAAATTGATTCACTCCGAAGGAGTTTAATCCATGAAATTTTACTATTAATATACACCCTGTTACTCCAAAGTAACATTCCCAGTTTGCTTTATTCATCTCCATGGCTTTGGCCTAATCATCTCAGTGGGCGGAAAGTTAATGAATATATGATTAGTCAGGAAGCTATGCTCGAATGAATTTACATATCTCTGTCATGATTAAGAACTCCATGATCTCTGTGCTGGAATGAATATGGCTAGGTAGGTACCCACGGTACCGTAACCATTGAAGCCAAAAGCTCCTAAGGATTTATCGGTCAGTAGTGGCGTCTGGTGTGGATAAAATCCCGTGTCAGGTACATATTCGAATACGGTATTTATTGATTAGGCCAATATTAACCATATTAGATCATTTCTATACCACCGGTACTAAATATATTGGCTAAGCAGCAGTCGTCACGGAGACGCTCGACGTCTATGCATGGGCATTGAACTGGGCTACAGATCCCGTATAACCGCAGCATAAGGGACCCCATTCCAGTTATCTCTAAATTGCTCATACACGCACCCGGACCACTCCTATCTTTATTGGAGATGTTCAAACAACCTTAACGCTGCAGCATAATCTGAAATAGAGGCTTTTCTGTTTGTCTAGGACAAAATAATTTCTAGAGCCTGTAAGCATGACTATCAAGCGACTCTTTCATATCGGCCCATGTATTGCTTTATTTGTGACATTTACTTGTTATTCTGTTGCTGTCATCGACAGCTACTTATGGCTTGCACCTCCAAAATATTACATTGCTGGCGCTTACAATCTTCTAATCTTGACCATTTGGCTCGCTCTCATCTTGCACAACTTCTTCTGGGCTGTCATGCTTGGGCCTGGATTTGTGCCATCCGGATGGACACCTGATGATGAAGATGCTGAGAAATACCTCCAGTATTGCCATGTTTGTCAAGGATTCAAGCCTCCAAGGTCACATCATTGCCGCACATGCAAACGGTGTGTAATGAAAATGGACCACCACTGCCCATGGATCAACACCTGCTGTGGCCATTTAAATCACACAAATTTTGTATTATTCCTATTCTTTGCACCAATAGGATGCATTCATGCACTAACCGTGTGTGTACGGACAACTTTATATCAGCTTCTGTGGACAGTTGACCTTTACAGACTCTACCCACCCACAGTAACCTTCAGCGTGAATGCGTTTATGGCAAATCTTATTGCTAGTGGACTAGCAATCGGCACAATTCTAGCCGTGGGTATGCTATTTTACCAGCAGGCAAGAGTGGTTATAACAAATAAAACTGGAATCGAGCAATGGATTGTAGACAAAGCAAACGATAGAGCAGCTACAAATAACCTTGGTAAATTCGTGTATCCATATGATTTAGGTAAATCAAAAAATATATCCCAGGTCATCAATTGGAAATGCACGCCGGCTGGTGACGGATTTTCGTGGCCCATTGCTGATGGCTGCACCAACTACACACTTTCCATCGAACAGTTGGAGCAAAAGAAAGAAAAACAACAACGAGTTGTCATATTTAAAGCCACAGAAAAATTTTCAGGCTGGTGGTTTCCTTGTACTAAAGGCGTTCGTACATGCATCTGCATACCATTCTCTGACGAGCCTAGAATCGCCTTGAAAGTTGGTGACAAATTAGAGGTTACCAGAGGCACGAAGCACTGGCTATATGGCAACAAAATGTTATCGACGAAAGAACAGGCGCACGGTAAGCGAGTGCGAGGATGGTTTCCAAAAAGATCTGTTACAAGGATAGGTAGAGTAATTGATTTGACCACAGACTTTGAAACTAAGAAGAGAAAGTAGATTTCCACTCTAGTTTTCTATTAGCAATTAGTATATTCCGTAGCTTCTCATTGTTTATACCAATCAAATTTAGGCAATTCTTGGTCTTGTCATTTCTTTTCTGTGATGAGTTTTTCTATGCATGTAATTTGCTTTGTTAATACACAGCTATGATATTGACTCCAATGGATCTCTCTTCTCTGCATGTAGTACCACCTCCATCCTCATTTCAGTTCAATTAGTAGATTCTTCCTTCTTCAATATTCATCTGTGCAGCAGATCAGTTACGAGAGAAAACCGTGATGTCAAGCCATAAACATTGTTAATCCAATATCATAGATTTTTCCTCCAGAATCTTCATTTACTGAGGCAATTGTGAAGTGAGCACCAGCAACTCAAGACCACGGGTTGCTATTTTGCTGATCTCTTCTGCCAGATATGCGGACAGGTGCAACTCCTGTTGCAGTAGTCTGGGCAGCGGGATAGAAAGGAGGAGTAGGGGGGAAGCCTGTTTGTGGTTGCTCATATCCACTTGGAACAGGTGGGTACCTGGGCAGAAAAACAGGTGGTACTGGTGTGGTGTAAGGAGATGGAAACGGTGGGGTCGGCGGAGGGGGGTTTGCAAAATTCGGTCTATGAACTGGAGCTGTTGGTGTTTGAGGAGCGGCCGGGACAGCACTGTATCCCTGCGCAGATGAAAACATTGATGTAGTTGTGTAGGCATGACTGTACTGACGTGCAATGTCTCCCGCAGCCATGAAAGACTGATATTGGTAGTCAGCATGAGGAGGTGGCGGAACCGATACCGGAGTTGCAATCGCAACTGCAGGAGGGGCAGATGTCTTTGAAGGATTGTGTGTCTCGATTGCACCGCTATCAGCAGTTTCAACAGTGTCCATAGCAACAACCTCAGTATTGGTTGAATCTTGTCTTGATATTTCAGAATTGCTAGCAGTATGGATCGATTGCTGTGCGTGTTTTTTCTAAAGGAGTGAACAAGTAGTAAGACATGTAAAAGAATGGAATGATCCAATTAACTCACCTGAACGCTTGCTTGTGAAGTTGAATGCTTTCCTGCAGAGGCTCCACTTTTGGATTTTACATCACTCTTACTACCTTTCGAATCTTGGCGGAGTGTTTTTGGCTGAGGCACAATAACAGAACATGTTGCAGCGAGTCGCCAGAATCGAAAATTTACTCTACCTGTGGTTCGTTGACTTTCTCTGCTTCACCTGGAGTTTTGGGTCTTTCACGCTTGACCTTCGATGAGCTAGCTTTTGGCTTTTGGTGTGAGTACAGGTCCAGAACCTGGAACAAATCACTCAACAATCAATTCAATCTTATCATAACGTATAACCACTTACTTGATGACAAATGTCTTCCAGCAAGTCCATGCTTATGTCGTCAATGAATTGCTCCCACCAGCGACCACGATTATAAGCCCAGTCTTGAGGTTCAAACTTGCATAGACGACCTTAATTGAAGATTCAACTGCTACCATCATCATGTAGCATTATTGTGACCTTGGGAAGTACGTACCAGCTAGATACATTACAGCAACGGCCACAATCTGGGGCTCCCACTGCAAACACAGTGTTGTGCAAAAACTGTCATTGATGAAAGTCCAAGCCATTTGCACGAGATTCTCAACTTTTGCTTTGTCCGCTGGAAAATTGATAGTATTTGCCTTTGACATATCGAAAAAATGTACCATGCAAAGAATCAATATCTAGAAAAGTACCCACGATAACAGACTTCAAGTACCAGCATATAACAATTATTTGATGATCAGCTATATAAATATACCCTACCTTTAAGTGCTTTTGCATATTGCAGAAGATACTTATATGGATGCTCAACTTGTAAATCAAATTTAATTGTTTGCAGAAGTATCTTTTCAAATGTCATAACTTCTTCTCTTGGATCTTCTCCAAATTGTACAAAATGAGCATCAGACAGTAGACCTCGAGCAACTTTGACTAGATCTCTAGATGTCAAAACAAAATGTTGTTGTAATTCTTGAAAATATAAAAATGAAATTATTCAGCTACCATATATATGTTACCTGCATTTTTTCGGCGTTTCCTCAACTTTACCAGCAAGAAATAGGCAGCAAGTTGAAGTTATGTAGCGTGGGAATTTTTTGAACGAATGAAAGATGTAAAATCGATGAAAGAAAACAACGGCTGTCGCAAGGGTGTCATGGCTCAAACCCAACTGAACAGAACATAATACGTTAATGCCACGATTCATGTCATGAATCAATCACTGCATAAAGGATAGATGACGTCCTATCTACTGTTTGGGGTTTAGTTGTAGATCCTAAGACACTGAGTGATGTCAGTATTTCGTGAGTCCCTACACATCCTAGCTGCACATTATTGGCTATATAAACACATTCAAATTGGTCATCTTTAGCACGGTTTGGTACCGGTATAGTTATGCACATTTGCATACCATCCAAAACTCAGACTTTATAACGCAATGCCCTATACGTATCAGGGTCAGTATTGCACCACATCTGACCTATCTGGTTCCGGTTTACCTCAAAATCATATCCGTTATTATCCTTATACGTAGACGCAAAACAATGGTGTGTTTCTAGGAAAACTCAACTTACTTTGGATCCCATATCAAATATGAATCTCGTTGCTTCTCTGCGATATCTTGCTTCAGTCTCAAACGGGACACCATCTTGAATGGAAGGTGTTTTCCTCAAATCTCCCTTGTCAAAGTACCAGCACGGCATAGTGTAATTCAACAGTCGCGCAAGCCCTCCGTTCTCGATGCGCATGGATGAAATGGACGAATGCGCCGAAATGATCATCATTTT
>JASFYC010000046.1:0-79087 GCA_030412335.1 Botrylloides violaceus
CCCCGATAGTACGACGACCAACACAAGACAAAAGTCCTTGCAGACCAGGTTATAAATTGACAGCAGACAACAGCAGCTGTGAAAGTAAGTTCTGAACTATCTTGCTGCGTTAAGTTTTCAGACGATGCTTAAGCATAAGGTTTGGACTCGGTAAGTCCAAAACTTCTTCCGATGCTTAAGTATAAGGTTTTGACTCGGTAAGTCCAAAACTTCTTCTTTCATTTGCCATCTTAAAAAACTCTTTATCGGACTAGACGTCAGGAAAACCGCACAGCAGCCACTACTTGGTTAGGAATCTATCATTGCCATAGTCATAGTGGAACTTCTTCTTTCTTGCTGCTTTCTTTGCTTCGCTTTCCTTCGGACTAGACTTCATTCAGACCAGTCACTCCATTGGGTGGTTATAGTTCTATTATAAGTAGGATCTATCGTGAAAAGATACCATGCGTTTAATGTAGGAAGTCGGGGGAACAAAATGTCATGCACACTGTTGGCTACTCCAGCCTCCGCTCGTCGCCCAAACCCCCACAAGGTTTCGTTCACCATGGAACTCCAAATAGTAATGGAGATCACTACATAACAGTTAATACATTGCACATTATATGACTTGACACATCTATACAGGCCTACTCATTTTCCAATTTTAACTGTAGGCCTACGGAAATTGAGACATAGCTGTAGGCTATGTATTGTCATCGCGTGCTTTAGACATTGCATCCCAGTCAGAAAAATACGAGAGTCCCAACGTGGCCCGCGTGTGGGGTTGCCAAGGCTTGCGCATGGAACGCATACCCTTAACCGCACATGGGCCACCACAGACCATGCGAAATTGCAGCCTCGTGCCGTCCGTAGATTTCTGATTGGAATAGGATTGGATGAAATGGTCTGCATTTTGATCCTTGGCTTTCTAACTAAACTTGTTCTCCACACTAAACGCCAGGGTAGCCACACATCGACCACTGCTTGGTTCTTTCTGATTTTCTCTTGTACAGATATCGACGAATGCCTTGACAATCCGTGCGACAACGCCACTCAAGTCTGCCATGATAGAGACGGAGCGTACGCTTGTGTTTGCAAGAAAGGCTACATCAGGACTCGATCGGGGAGTAAATGCCATGGTAGGTAGCGCAATGCTCCGTAAAATATCAGTTACATTTTCCAACATGCTTGGAAAAATTTTAAGTCCGACAAAATAACAATGGGCAGGGGCCGATCCAGAGAGGGACAAAAAATAACCTGTAACCTTTAAAGGTGAAAAACTCAAAAAGTTGAGCCGGAATGCCACCAGCAAAAATGATCCGTGTCCACGTTGTACCTTCTTATATAGGATAGGATCATTTTACAACGCTCAGCGAGACGTGGCGTGCTATTTTCCAGTCACATGGCGTTTAAAATTCGCTAGTCGTGACGTCATCCTCGCCACAACACCGGGTCGGGTCTTCTTCCGCTTGGTACTTGCACGCCCACTAACGGTGATATCATCAGCTACTTGCAGGCTGACGTCACACATCTGCAAACATTACGTCATCTACGTATTTTGCACGATAAATTCTATATGTCATTTTGAATCATGTCACGTGCTGTTAACGATCTCATTGTGACGTGACTATTTTCAACAGACCGTGACGAATGCGTGCTGTGGCCGAAAGTTTGCGGGATTGGGATTTGCGCTAATACCCCAGGAAGCTTCAAATGCGATTGCCCGCCTGGTTATGAAAAGCTTGGAGAAAGACAATGCAGAGGTATGGCTTCGATTCTCAGTAGATTCCATCCCGGTCTACGTCTAAAACTGTCGGCCTTCCGATCGAGAAGTTCCGGCTTCGACTCACGACCGAGTCAAACCAAAGACTTTAAAATCGGTATCGATTCCTTCCCTGCTTGGTTGTGATCCGAGCTATAAACCTAGGCACTAGGCACACTAGGTACTAGGCATTCAATCGGCCTTTGATATCCTTAGTAGAGTGAAAACGTCATAAATTCATAAAAACAGAAATATCTGGTTAGGCCTGCTCTCGCGTTTGCAGCCTAACTGTAAGGTTTTCTGCGACCTGACTCGTCGTTCTTAGATTCTGAAGAATAAATTGAGATCAAAAGAGACACTTAATCTGACTTTTTGAACTCAGAGTGTTGTGGTTGAACTATTGACCCGAGCTATAAACCGGAAATATTGGCACGCGTGATGGACACGACCTTGAAAACGATATAATTCATAACAACAACATATCCTTCTCCAGATATCAATGAATGTGAAGCCAATCCTTGCTCTGAGGAGGAGACTTGCTTTAACACTTGGGGAGGATTCAGCTGCGATGTTCCTCATGACTGCCCGGAAGGATACCTCAAGAAAAATTCCAGTGACGCAACAGTAGAGTGAGTGACGTCATATTGAGGATTTTATCGCGCGGCGGGAATTTGTGTCTCAACCCGACGGGGCAAATTTGGTTGACCCGTAAAAAGCACGGGCCGTTGAGAATCGCGCCCAGTTGACCCCCATCCACATTTCACATCGCCATCTGGATTGCCCTGGAGTGACACCGCCCAATGTCATATGCTGGGAATGTCGACCAGACGGGCGAACGACCAGCTTTTTTTATTCAGTCAATTACAATGACGTCACATATTTCGGCGCATAAATGATGGCATTATTTACAAAAAATCACTATAATAAAGTAGAAGATGAAGAAGCGGAGCTCCGAAGGCTTGTGTATGTTCTAATTCTCAATAAACTAAGGCTTGACGTTAAATCTGTGGTGATCTTCTTTACGAAATGAGAAGTGATCAATGGCAATAAATCAACTAATCAACGCAAACAACGTCAACAACTAATTTGTGGTAATCCTCTTTACAATATCTATTGATCACTGACTCTACGCCCGCTGGCCGTTTCAGGATCTGCATTCTGACGCATCCGACACTGGACAGGCGGGTCCCGACCGTCATAACATACAGGAAAATCCTGGCTCCGGCACAGTCGAACATGGATCTAAGTCACCCGATCGGTATCATCAATTTTGTGAATGGAGGAAACCGGCAGTACAGATACACTCATTACTACAGTGTGGATGTCGAGGAAGGAGGTGAAAATTTTATGTAAGTGTTGTTGTTTTGAATTTGCTGCGTTTTCGTCCGTAACTAATAACATTTACGCCAGGTTAATGCTTAGTAGCCTACTCGTGTCAATACTTCAAGGTCGTGTAGACCAGGTCTATGTATAGGCTATATCACGCCTGTCAATATTTCCGGTTTATATCCCCGATCAACCACTACACTTTGAGTTTAAAAAGTCAGTTCTTCTCGCGAGCACAGTGTTCCCCATGAGTACAATGTTCCCCATGACTTTCTTTTGATCTGAATTTAGTGTTCAGAATCTAAGAACGCCGAGTCATGTCGCAGAAAACAGCTACGACAGGTCAATACTTCCGTTTAAAAGCCAACATCACTATGACAACCGCAACACTCCGGAGTCCCCCGATACTGACTTCCGAGCTTAACATGAACGGATATCAAAATGCCCCTTCGATCGGCGAGTCCACCGTTTATTTTCGTTTTGAATTTAGGGCGTGGCGTATTCACCCTACTAAGGTCATGTACGCCAGTTGACGCTTACAGTACACCTGTTAATACTTCCCGTTTATAGCTCGGATAACTATCAAAGCCACAACACCCCGCACGCCCCCGATCCTGAATGCCAAGTAAAGAAACGGATAGAAAATTTTAAAGTCTTTGGTCTCTGTCGGGAATCGAACTAGGAACCTCACTGATCATATGGTTGACATCATTATCTACTCGGCTAACTGAACAGTAGTCCGCCGTTTAATATCACAGTATCCGTTCGGTTCGCAAATCCCTTGCTATATTGCTCACTACAACAACTTTATTCCAGAGTCCGCAAGACAGGGTTGACAAACAAATGCGCCCCCCATGAACACAGTGTTCCCAATGAAGACAGTGTTCCCCATTAACACAGTGTTCCCCATGTTTTCCAGAGTCCGCAAGACAGGGTTGACAAGCAAAAGCGTCAAGCTGGAGATCTTCAACCGTAAACCACTAGTGGCTGGTGACGAGCTCCCTCTAGTGCTAAAAGTCAATGATCAGCCAATTCCACAGCGAACTTTGGACACCAAGCTGAACCGATTCATATATCCTCCGCACATCCCTTCCACCTCCCGGTTAGTTTCCATGGTCATCATTCCCGGCATACATGGATAGTGACTTAGCAATGACGTAACTAACGAAACATTTATGACGACACAGTCGCCAATCACGTTTAAAAAAAAAATTTGATATCATTAAAACATTTCATGACGTTACAATCACCGTATGTGCTCGAAAATTTGATTTATTCTCATTATAAGTAACCATGTTGATCGTCCAAGCAATGATTGGACTTATTCGGCGATTAAATATAAATCGACTTATTAATCGAAGATTAAACATAATCGTTGATCATCGTATGTTTCATTAGAGACAGCCAGAGACGCAGCCGGCCTCGAAAACGGGGGTGTTCCAACTCGTGACGTCACACTATGACGGGGAACATGCGCTCATGGTGAACACTGTGTCCACGTCCTCGCAGGGAAGCGTATTCGTACAGGAACATTACTCCCTAGCGCCACCTGACGACAGAAATACGAAAAACCCCTATTCAATTCCACAAAACGTCCAGTATAATTGACCCGCTAGCGCCACCTCACGATAGGAATTTTCGCGATACGATCACTCACGTCCCAGAGTGCACGTCACAAGGTGTGTTAGAATCGTCAAGTTTTGGTTGCTTAGAAAAAACTGAATTTCCAGCTCTCCTTTTTCGCTTTGCACCACTTGGTGTCGCATCCGAGTCAAACACTTCCTTATTTGGTCGCCCGTCATCGATATGCGGAAAATTTAAAAATTTCTGAATTCCCGTAACCTGCCGTGACTGATAACAAAAATAGTACGGATTGGCGTTCTGTATACAGGCTAACCTGATCAATTCATTTGGAGTCATACTGAGAGCACAGTGGGCTGTTGTAACACGGCACAACATGGTGAGGAAGGAAGTCGAGCAGTCGAAAATTGTCAGGTTGGGTCAAAAATACCGTGCTCAAAATTTTAGCCCATTTCGTTCAGTAATTGCCAAGTGCAGAGAGTTCAAAATTTTGAAAAGTTACCAAAATTTTGATTGGTAACAGTATGCAGGGGGGTGGTACTTTCGGGCTAGATAATTTTCTTACCATTTCGGCAATTCGTCCGTTTTGTTGAATCACAGTGCTTTGAAGCGACTCCACTGCCTTCTTTTGAGATTGCAACTTTGATTTCAGAGCTAGTAAGTAGCATTCCTGAGCAATGACCTGAATAACAATAACAATTTCACAGGCACATCAGACAACGATGTGGTTTATTATTGTAACATACACAGACTCACATGTACAATAAATAGTGGAGCCGATGGCGAACGACCCAAGTAGTAATAGATAGAATAAGTCACCAAAGATTTAACGTCCAGTCCAGTTTATTAGAATATAATTCGCAGGCTTTCAAAGTAGTACCCTACTATAGTAATAGATAGAATAAGTCACCACAGATTTAACATCAAGTCCAGTTTAGGGGAATATAATTCACAAGCTTTCGGAGCTCCACTCCTTCATCAGTTGAAGATAGCTTGCACACACTCACATGATACGCACACACTACTGTGAGCATGATGTGCATATGCTGGCTTTAAAGGGATGCATCCAAAGAGCCGATAGGTTGTTAAAGTCAAGCGCCAGCCCATTCACACTATCCTCAAAGCACTGGCCGTCTAGCGAGGAAGCAAGGGATACTATTTTAACACCTTTGGATTTGAACCCGGGATTTCGGGACACACCAGTTTTGACAAACAACCTCGTAGAGTACAGTACCTTATTTTTCAAGATGTTGACTTCATCGCGACGTCTTGTGTCTGCGAGTACGCTGTCACCGAATGTTCCCGGAGTCTCTCTACTGGGACCTAGAGAGAGAGAAGACGTGAATGAGAGAGACAAGGCCATCAAATGGTAGCTGCTCCGACGTCTAGTCCAAAGAAATAGCACAAAAACGCCAACGAAAGATGATGGTACCAGAGGCAGTACGAATTGGCCTCTATAGTCACACCAGGCAACTCTCATTTGAATTCACGCTCAGCGCAGTCTCTCGAGATCAATACTTGTTCTTGTTTAGAAGTCATGGCATTTTCACCCTGATAGGGTCACATCCACCCGGTGAACGCTTCTAAAGTCCAGTTTATGGCCCGGACAATGTTACGAAAATAATTGCAGAATTTTTGCAGAGTGAATACGTTTTCTGCTTGAGATCTTCTCAGGATGATCATTAGATGAAATGCTCGGCGCAATGTGGTCGTCGAAATGTTCAATTGCCATTGAAGATAAGTCTCTCAGTTCCTGCAAACAGTACAGAGTATTAGGAATAGTACAAACTCAATCGTCAAGTACAAGCTTTGCCTATTTTGTTGCTCTCGTCCCTTGGGGCAACCGTCAGTCACGTGACTAATAAATTCGGAGCGCTGACTTTCATCACTAGAGGTCATGGTAGCCGACACCAGAATGAAGTGATGAATTATGTGACTTTAATTATGTGTACATAACGAATGCTGCGTCTTGCCTCGTAACAGAGGGAGAGAGAGAGAGAGATAGAGAGAGAAAGATTGATTTCATCACAAGAGTGTGAGGTCATGGTAGCCGATACCAGAAGGAAATGATGAACTATTTTAAGGTCTTGACAAAATGTGACTCTGATTAACGAATGCTACATCTTGTCTCCTCTTCTAACAGAGGGAGAGAGAGAGAGAGATTGAGACTGAATTTAGAGAGAGAGATGGCTAAATATCTCTCAAGGAGTCAGGATTTAAAAATGATATTGGTTTTTCAAGGTCGATACCATAATGACCGATATCGATAATCGAAAAATCATGAATATCGGCCTCAATAATTGACATTTGGCCAATAATCGGTTGATTGAGTCCAATATCCAATATCGACTTCCTTACTTGAATAACGGCCTGATACCGATAATCGCAAAAACACAAATATCGGCCTCGATAATCGATCGACCGCTGCTTCAAACCCGGAACCTCTCAATTACTATTTTACCTGCAGAAATCCAAAATTTCCCGGGACTTTAGGAATTACAGCGTCTCGGTCTTGAAGAAGACGTAAGAGACGAAACAATTCATCTAGAACCTGAGAGAAAAAATAGCAAAATAAGGAGTTGTTATTGTATCGAGTTCGTGGCATTTTTCACATAATAAGGTCATAGGTCATTTATGGCGTTTACAACCCTACTATGGTCATGTTATAAGCCAGTTCAATGGTCTCGGTATATTATACTTGCTGATACTTCCAGTTTATAGCCTGGATTACTATTACAACCACGACTCTCCGCACTTCCCCGATACAGACTGCTAAGCAGGGAAGAAACGGATACCAATTTTAAAGTCTTTGGTTTGACTCGGTCGGGAATTGAACCCGGAACCTCCCGATCAGAAGGTGTGGGCAGTCAAACCACTCGATATTGTGGGGTACATCAGCATTGACATAGCGTACATGAGTACATCAGTTATGGCAGGTCAATGTTCAAGGTGAGCGTGCCGATACTTCTGGTTAATAGCCCGGATCACTACCACAACCCTCTCTCCCACATACCTTGCCAGGGATAAAGCAGATCAGCTTGTCTAATATGTGACGATGATACGTCATCATGAGAAGAGAAACGCGAGTGTCGATAGCAAGCAACGTTGTATGTCGGATATTCAAGTAATGTCCCACCCGATGAGATTCTCGCCTTGGCAAACGATCTTTTACCTGAAGACAATTATGTAGTTTTTGATATCGTGAAGAAGATTGCCCACAGATTTAATAATGTCCCGGCTTGATTTATTGAGAATTATAACATTGAAAAGCTTTTGAAACTCAAAGGCTGGGCGTTAGTAATTTTCTTTATGATATCTATTCATCGTTTGCCAACGGCGCCACATATGTAGGGTAGGCCTAATACTTAAATAGCAGGAGAGGAGTTCCGAAAGCTTGTGAATGCTGTAATTCTCAATAAACCAAGGCTTTACAATAAATCTTCATGATATCTGTTGATGGTACGCTATCAGCTCCACTATAATATTCAATACATGTCTTGACCAATTATCGCTGCATTCAAACTCATAACGTTACCGTACTAAATTTTTCTGCACAGACCGGCCTGCTAGATGGAACACATTCCAGAAATACAACAAATCCTTTCCCACCTCTCTAAGACAAGTCTCATGCATTTGCCGAAATTTGCGAAATCCAGCATTCAATGTGTCACTGCACAGCTTGTTCAGTCTTTGAGATACCTGGAAACATCACTTATTATTAAATCAGTTGATTTACCAGAACCAGCGGTATGATCATTATCTGCGATATCTCTTAGAATTTAGGGAGTCAGCGCCTCTCCTCGGTCCCATGGGTCAATGATAGACAGACGCCAGTCTCTATTTCATGGCAGATCTCGACGAGAATTTGTGCGCGCAAGAATTCCTGTCCGCCCACTTCATATAACCCGCGCCTATTTTATGCTCTATTTGACCTACAATAGGCAGACAGACTGCTCAAACCATACATTTCCCCATTCCCACTGTCTCTCGTGCGCTCATCGGCCACGAAATGCAGACTGGGACACTTCAGCGGTGCACTTCGCCTTCGCCTATGTTTTTCGTCGAGCGATATCTCCGTAAATAGTTGCGACCGGGATGTGGGACGGGTATATTTGTGTTCAGGAGGTTAAATTCAATCGATCTATGTACAATTTGGGCAGATTCCGAGTGGCCCGCTTTTCGAAAGATTTACCGGACAGATGGGTACCACTAAACCCAGCACGGTTCCAAAATGAGCAGACCAGCGATACTAAAAGCAGACAAAACTTCGCCAATCGAATCGCCAGACTTCACTGCTTTCTTCCGTCACTCCGCCAAATGGTACTATTGTCTAGAAATGGGGCAAACGGAAGTCCGCTGTTTAGTACCAGGAATCCTGCGACAGTCATCGTTTAGTATGAAACATCGGGAATGACATGGTAATAACGCCATTGGTGTTGGCAGTTGATCAGTAGCACGGATTTCCTCTCCTCTGTTCCTGTAAGCTCTACTAAACTCATATAGGCCTATACCAGTACCGCTATGCGCTATCGGTATGTAATACACTTACAATTCTCAGCTGGCTGACTTCATGATACGAAAGATGGTTGATTATCGATCTGATGCAGTCATCAGGAAGGTAATCCATAAAAGCCATGCCACAGGGTAAGCAATTGCGGCACTTCACTCTTGGAACGAACCCCGTGAAGGACCGGCGTCAAATGTTTACACTTGACACTCACCGATTAAGACATAAAATAGTGATGGTATGCATTGATCGAGCGACGCATTGAATATTTCAAGAGAGAGAGGATGACTCAACCCCAACAAACCGTTATCGCTCGTAGTAACTTCAAATCTTTCAAAAACAGTCCAAAAACAGCTCAAATTTTAAAATTTTGCATCTCAAATAGTGTTCCCCATGAACGCAGTGTTCCCCATGAACACAGTGTTCCCCATGAACGCAGTGCTCCCCATGAACGCAGTGTTCCCCATGAAAAGAAGCTGTCGGCATCTTCAAAGCTAAGTAGAAACGGAATCAAAGTCAAATAAGATTTATTGAGTAGATGGTGTGTTGATACGAGAAGTTGTAAATTCAACTGTCGACCTTGACCGCTGGCTGAGTCAAAGCAAAGACGTAAAATTTTTTATGTGTTTCCGCAATGGTTGGTAGTCAGTATCGGAGTGTGGGGTGTTATGACTGTGGTTGTATTCCGGGTTATAAATTGAAAATATCGATGCATATTTCGTAAGCATTGACCTGGCGTACATTACCTTAGTAGGGTTGAAAACGCCATGAATTCAGAACAACAGCAACAATTGTCGGCCGTTCGAGAATACATAAATATCGCTCATAAAAATGTCGATTTTGCTTTGAGCGGAAAGAGGAAAAATGTTGAGTGGCGTTCGATTGCTTTACCGGACTTAGGAAAACAAAACCAATCCTTCTAACGTCACGCTTGCTTGCACAGATGAAACTTAAAAACATATTTCATTAAATAAATAACGACATCGACGTTTCCGTCGTAATTTGCGAAGCATTGATGGCACTTGAACCGGCCACTGATCAACAACTTGACCGATGTTTATACAGCGCTTATTCAACCGCATTGTTGAGAGTCTATATCTCTCGGGGTTATTTTTTCACAGCTTGGTCACGCCATCTCAAATGCTGTTTTAGAGGAGTGATTTGTTAAGATGGAGGATTGTAGAGTTTCGGATGCGATGTAGGAAGGATAAGTAAGCGTACAGCAATATATTCTCTGCCCCGTTAGGCAGGAACGTCATGAACGCCATGACGTCCGCAGCATATTGATAGCAGCCGATAGCGGACGATCATTTACGATAGATATAGAGAGTGTCACCACAGATTTACCGTCCAGCCAAATTTATAGCAATATATTGATAGTAGCCGATGGCGGACGATCACTTACGACAGATATAGAGAGTGTCATCACAGTTCGACGTCCAGTCGAATTTATAACAATATCTTGATAGTAGCCGATGGCGGACGATTACTTACGATAGACAAAGGAGTGTCATCACAGTTGTAATTTCCAGTCAAATTCAGTGGAAATTTAGTTCACAAGCCTTCATAACTTGCTCCTTCAGCAGAGCCTTAGTACACCAATATATCACTTATTTTTTCGAATACCAAGGTCAAAGGGGGGCATGAGACTAGACATTGCTTGCTCAACCGTGAAAAGACAACGTGTATCATAATAGAATTTATTTATTGTGTCAACATAAGGTTCGCGCATTTTGAACGGATGCGACGATTCGTCAGAGTTTTGAATTGCAGTGGTTTGTTTTCGCCGCAGATTTAACGATCAGTAATAAGCTTTCGAAGGTCAGTTTCACAATCAAGGCTGGACGTTAAATCCGTGGCGAATCTTCTTTGCGATATCTACTGTATTGGTCTTCAGCCATCTGTTGTTTTGAATTTATGACGTTTCACCCTACTAATGTCATATATCTATGCCAGGTCAATGCTTAGTACGCGTGTCGATATTTCCAGATTAAAGCCCGGATCACTATTGCAACCACAACCCTCGGCACTTCCACGATACCGACTGCCAATCAGAGTGAAGGAACGGATACCAATTTTTTTAAAGTTTTTCGTTTGACCCGGCCGGGAATCGTACCCGGATCCTCCCTCATCCAACTCAACTGTAACTTCCCAGGTCCACAATCTTCTGTTTTATCTTTAGTGTTACTATCTGCCATCACGAATGTCAATATCAGTAGGATTTTAGTAGCGAAATTGAAGAATATAGTGGAGCTGAAGGCGGACGATCAACAAATATTGTAGAAAAAGACCCACCACAGATTTAGCCTCAAGTCTTTGTTTATTGAGAATTGTAACATTCACAAGCTTTCGGATCTCATATCCTTCATCAGTCAGAAAAATTTGACATTGCGGTTGTTTTTCGAACGCGCGCGTGCGACACGTAACTTGGATATCGTTAAACCTGTTTGAAAATATTTGATAAAATCTCTTTGTTACAAGCCAAAGTGGTTTTCGTGAAGTAATTATGAGGTAACACGAACCGGAGACGATTTTGAGGAAGGTTACGCTTTGAAAAATTTTAGTAAACACGAATGCTGTTCAAATTCGTAGTCCTCTGTTCGTAAACAATAAACCATACGGATAATCGTACGAGAGAACGTCATCTGCGTTGACGCAATATCACTGACTAGGAATTAAAAGCTGACACGAGCTAAAAATTTTTTAGTATTCGTCTTCGCTATTGACGGAGTTAGCGATTCAGTCTGGTACGGGCCGAGAGCTTAGAAAGGCAAAGCACTTCTACCGTAACTATTATTTTCTTAGGCAAAACTGGTACTCTGTGTATCTGCGTGGCAACACGTAACATGATATATATTCGTATCGTGGGCACTTTCCACACGTATTCGTAGGCAGAATGGACACTCTGTACTCTACAGTGTGTCTGTGTGACAACACACAAAAGAGTTCGTGGATACGTTCCTCGCATTTTACAGGCAGACGCTGTAGACTGTAGACTGTAGACTCCTATAGTTGGTGCTTTTCTCGATTCTAAGCTTGTTACGCTTTGATGTACAAAATATTAACATATTTATTGATTCGCCAGTTATAAAACCACCACAATTAATATATTTTATTAAGATTTCAGAATATGGGTACTAAAATTCTAATTACTGTCTTATTTTGGGGCGTATTGCGGAATACAAATGGCACATCGGATGTCACGGAGAATATGAAGGATATATTTTCTATGGTGAGTTACAAGATTCTCTCTCTCTCTCTTTCTCTCTCTCTCTTTCTCTCTCTCTTTCTCCTCGATCTAAGATACCAATATTGAAAAAAAAAATTATGTTGTTCAAGTTATAATTTTAGATATGTGACGAAATCTCTTTCTCTCTCTTTCTCTTTTTTTTCTCTCTCTCTCTCTCTCAAATGGCCTTATTCAAACACTCGGAACCGCGATATCTCTCTGTTTAGTTAGAAGGGAAAACAAGAAGTTGTCGGCTTAGTATCAATCCCCTCGTTCGAAAACCAACAGCCACGCCTCTACGTAAACCAGGGGCGGATCTGCCAATCACGATTGACCGTCCTGCTTCATCGAGTACCAGTCAGCTCAGAAATGGACAAGGTAAACAGAGTTGTTGTTATTTTGAATTTCCGGCATTTCACCCTACCCTAGGACAATTACGCCAGGTACACGCTTAGTATACGCGCGTCGATACTTCCGGTTTATAGCCCGGATCACAGCAAACAGTCGTCCTCACTCCCCTGATACAGACTGCTAAGTGGGGTACGGATACCAATTTTAAAACCTTTGGTTTGATTAGGTCGAGAATACCTCCCAGAGAGTACCTCCCAATTAGAAGGCGGGCATTCAAACCACTCAGACATTTAAGCAGCTTAAGCCAGCGTTAACAGAACAGAGACTGTTCACCCGCTATTGGAAAGCATTAAAATTTTTAAAATTTGACCAAAATAAAAATTTTGTACACGTACATCCTTCGACACTCACCATGCTGGAAACTCGTCGCGTATTTTCCCGCGCTTTTCGTCTTTGGTCGCGCCACTCGCCATTAAATTTTGACGAAGTTGATGACGTCAGAGCAGATATCAACATCAGGTTAGTGTTAGACATATTCAGAATCGTGTCACTTGATGGCGCTAATGAGATTGTTTGATTGGCAGATTTGAATCTGGTCACCACGGCGACGGTGACGTAAATGCGTTTGATGGAGCGAAGGGTCATTTAGCGCATGCTCTACCGCCACCTTCTGGAGAGGTTCACTTCGATGCGGATGAATTTTGGTCGAAACGATCATTCGGACGAAGACACGTCATCGTGACGTCAGAAAGCAAAAAGAGCCTTGAAATGCGATCATACTACAGCCTTCTCATGGCATCTGTGCACGAGATTGGTCACGTGATCGGTCTACGTCATAGCACTAACATACAAAGCGTCATGTATCCATTGTACGCGCGGAAAATCCCGAACAGAAAATTGAGATTACACGCTACCGATATAAAAGCTATCCAAGCACTTTATGGTAAGAAGTAATTGTAGGAGTATTTATGGTGAATAGAATTTCTCAAGATTCAATGGACTAAGAACGGTAGGTTGGGACTCTGCGGCCTTCAAATCATGCAGAGGTTGACAGATCAACGTAATCAGCCAATCAACGTCATCAACGCAGTCAACGTCATCAACGCAATCAACCAATCAAAGTAATCAACGCAATCAAGCAATCAACGTAATCAACTAATCAACATCATCAACGTAATCACACCAACAACCAATCAGCGTAATCATCGTCATTAACGTCAATCAACGTCATCAACGCAGTCAACGTCATCAACGCAATCAACCAATCAAAGTAATCAACGCAATCAAGCAATCAACGTAATCAACTAATCAACATCATCAACGTAATCAACGCAATAAATAAATCAAGGCAAACATCGGCTCCACTATTTGCTACTTCCTAATAAACCAAGGCTGGACGTTAAATCAGTTGTGAATCTTCACAGCGACTTCGGTTTGGCTTAATCTTGCCTAACAGTACTAATTTGGCCTCAATATTCTACAACAGCCACAGAAAAAGATATTCAAACTCACTATGTTCTGTCTTCCCAGGTCCTCGGAATATCTCAAGTAATCCCCTACATGTATCCAATTCAAAATTTCTGGCGTCAAGACAACGCAAGAGATCAAAGGCTCCACCAGATCCTTGCAGGAGCTCCATTGATGCTGCCTATTCAGGTAAGCTTTCGGTTGAGTCCATGTATTGAACAATCCTACGACGCGTCAGTCACTGCGCACTTATACTTACACAATAGACAGTCTACTATTTAACTGTACTGCTACGATGTTACTTTACTAAGGACGGGATTTGATCTTGCTATTTGCGGGCAGGTCCCTGAAGTCCGTCATAACAACTCCACAATCCTGCGACGCGTCAACATTCAGCAATGTGTTGTGTCAATCAGTGTCATCCGAACTCTGCGCACTTATACTTACAGTAGAAGGTCTAATATTTAACTGTACTGCTCCACTGCGTCTTTCACGGGCGTCTTCATTTGATCGCCAGGTAAATTCCAAGTTGTCGAATTCAGGGGATTTCCTACAATACAAATTTCTTTCGTTAAATGGGAATTTACCACGAAAATATATCAATTGTTACGAGTTGAAGATGCTGATGACGTGACGGTTCTTGAAATGGTGCTCCATTCCGTGTGAAGACGATCTTCATTAGTAAAACCTTTGTTGATAGATGAGGGCTTAGTTGGGAACTTTGAACTTGGCGGTGCTGGAGTCAGTGTTATCTAAACTCTGCGCACTTATACTTACAGCAGGCGGCCTACTATTTAACTGTGCTGCTACGGTGTTCGTCCCACTGCGTCATTCACTGGTATCACTGTCAGGCTATGGTGCTAATATTCAAATTTTTTTATATCGAATCATCACTATGGTGACCTGATGAAGGAGATCCGAGAGCTTGTGGGAGGCATGCTTCGCTTCTCACAAATCTCCAACTACACACTCCTAAGACGCTAAATTTGTCACCGACTCACCTTTTCTGGCTGTTTGTCGCAAACCTTTCTGTTTCTCTATCGTTAGTCTGCTGACAGTGGGTGAGTTCACTCTACAGTACGAGCCAACGTGCGTGGCTAATAAGGTCGAAACAGACAGGACGCGGATTGTGCGTATGCGTATAGCGTGTGCCTATAGCGTGTGTGACTTGTGCGGTTCGACACGCGCAATGCGCAATTCGCGTGGTGGTTCACACACGATGAAGGAGGGGCGGCATGCTGACTAAAACTAAACGCTAAATTTGTCTCCGACTCTCGTTTTCTGAATGCCGCAACCGCAACATATTCTTTAGTCTACAGTACGTCAGTACGGGCGTGGCTTAAACGGACGCGTCTTGCAGACGAACCTCACCTCCGCCTTTATGTTGAGGGCTTGGGGTCGACCGTGGAGGACAATTTACGTATACCTGACGCACGTCACATGCGGCAGTATACAATAGTAGTGCGCGGATGCAGATCACACTGGACGTCCGCGTCCGCTGGTCTAGTTCCGATAATGCGATTACTATTTCGCCTTACTTTACTAAGGTCTGGATTTGATCTCGCTATTTGCCAGGAGGCCCCTGAAGTCCGTATTAACAACACCAACCTTCCTTCTTATATTGCAGATCGCAACACAATTCATTTCTTCAAAGATCGGTATCATTGGAGCTGGAACAGCGGAATCCAAGAGTTTTCAAAGCCGCAGAAATACAAAATAAGACTCGATCTCTCAAAGCCTCGTGTTGATGCAGCTTGTTATTCAAATTTCAGTGGAAGGACATACATATTCTCTGGTATGTATGTAGGATTCAGAAGAATCGGGGAGCCGCTAAGTTCGCCCAATGGATTGACTGCCCACGCCTTCTGATCGGGAAGTACCGAGTTCGATTCCCGACCCGACATCTTCTCAGCTTGGCAGTCAGTATTTGGAAAGTGCGGAGGTTTGTGGTTGTGATAGTGATCCGAAGTGATCCGAAACCAGAAGTATTGACACGCGTACCGTAAGCATTGACCTGGCACACATGACCATAGTAGGGTAACATGAAAGACCATTTATAACCAAATTAAAATATTGTACACCTCACCGTGCATCATTTAAATAGTTTGCTAAATGATGATCATGAGTGTGACGTCATATATGGATGACGTCACAAGTTGCGACGTCACCAGGCTTTCACCGAATCAAGAACCGCTAGTGACACTCTTCCTATCTACAGGGAAAAAATTCTGGAGATACCACGCAGATGTCTTAGAAACTGGCTACCCGAGGCTTTCCAGCAACCACGGCCTTCCGTCAAGACCGACCGCGTCGTTTCAGATCCCAGACACCGAAGACATTGTTCTAATCAAAAGGAAAAAAATCTACATATTTGATGAAATTTCTGAAACTGCTAAATTAGTTGTGAATTTGCATCCGCTACTTGGCGGGAGAGAGCATCATAGCATTACTGCAAAATTATTTTCAATTTACAATAATTCTCCGCTAGATAGCGCCGTCGAGTTCAATAGCACATTGTATTTTTTAACTCAAAGGAATGTTTTTAGCTCTTCAACTAATCCTATTGAACAGCTTTTTTCAAATTCTGAGATTCCCACCATTTCTTTTTCCTTATCACGTCACAGTGAAATCCCATGGTTAAAACATTGCGATTTTCAGAAGTCAATCGACCAAACAGCTCTTTGAAGCGCTTAAAGTGACGTCACGAGTGAACCGATTTCATGCTTACGTCATACTTAAATCGTTACTACCTCATTTTTTATTTGAATCCAAGTTTTTGATGGAGTTAAATGCATTTTCAATCATATCAGAATATTTACATGAATTGTGTTGGTCTTCGATGACGGATGTCAGGTTCTTAAGACAATACAGGAGAGAGTTGAAAGGCAGACAGAAATACGGTACAACACCAGCGCTTTGGGAGAGTTTGGATGGTATGTCGTTAGTTTTCCCGATTGACTTGACTGCCCGTTTTCTGATCGGGAGATTCCGGGCGCGATTCGCGACCGATTCAAACCAAAGACTTTAAAATTATTATTCGTTCCTTTACGGCGTCGTAGTGCAGAGTGTTGCCATTGTGACAGTGCTATAAACAAATACATGCACTGACCTGACGTATATTACCTTAGTAGGGCTAATTCAAATTAAAAAAATTTGGGTGCATAGGCACAAATTTTGCGTACCGTAATCATTGACCAGGTGTACACGACCTTAGTAGGGTTGAAAACGCCATTAATTTACGGTATACGAGTCAATACTTCCAGTTTATAGCCCGAATCACTATTACAACCACAACTCTCCGCACTTCCCCGAAACCGACTGCCAAGCAGGGAAGGAACTGATACCAATTTTAAACTCTTCGATTTGACTCGGTCGGGAATAAAACCCGATCAGAAGGCGGACAGTCTAAACCACTCGGCCAACAACGACCGGTTAGTTTATAGCTCATAATCATTAGGCGAAGATGGTTTGGATATCTTCGGCTCTTCATAATGGCCCTTCGGTAACGGTTCCTCATAATGTCCTACAAATTGTTCTGGATCATTGGCTTCAACGTATACATGGTCCGTACTCGTCCGTGATCGTAATTCGGCGCGTTCGGATACGGTTGTTATAGAACGTGTTTTAATTGACCAACCGGATACTCCGGTTGAACCCGGTATTATTAGATTCCGTCGCCGTCTGAAAATGACAACTTTTGGTAGCAACACAAAACGGTGATTGTGACGAAATGAGTCATTTCTATTACTCACTTTATGATAAATATACATCCCGCTCCGAGTCCAAACCCCAAAATTCCCGCCAAAAGTGCTATCATTGCTATTGCCACGTCACAAGTGACGCTACGAAACACGCATCCGGTTCCTAAAAGTTTCAGCATATCCAGTGATACGAACTCGGTCCTCAGCTCATTCCTTTTCTCACACCAACTTGAGATATCAGAATCAATGTACCGAAAGGAAGTTGTATCGGCTATCAATCTACATTCGTCTACCAGATCGCTCCTAATTACAATTCTTGATTCTAAATTTATTCTGGCGTGTTTACTGATGAGAGCCAGACGAAAAGTCTTCTAAATGTCAACTATTTCAAGCAATTTACCTTCGTCGAAAGAGTCCCTGGGCGTCTTCATTTGATCGCCAGGTAAATTCCAAGTTGTCAAATTCAGGGGATTTCCTACAATACAAATTTCTTTCGTTAATTGGGAATTTACCTACGAAAAGATATCAATTGTTACGAGATGATGACGTTGATGACGTGACGGCTCTTGAAATGGTGCTCCATTCCGTGTGAAGACGATCTTCATTAGTATAACCTTTGTTGATAGATGAGGGCTTAGTTGGGAACTTTGAACTTGGCGGTACTGGAATATTGTTTCATCTATGAATTGTTATTCACTTCATTGGCCTGTGGGGACATCGCTCTGTCCGTCCGTCCGTCAGGGACATTTTGCTCGCATTTGCAAGGATACTTTTGCCGGAAGGTCATTTCATCTTGAGTGCAATTCACGCCATTGGCCTACAATCAGGAAATCTACGCACTGACCTTGACTACATCGAGCAAATTTGAATTCCATCTTAAATCCCCACATATGCTTCGCCTGATATTGCGGTCGATGTTTCCATCCGTTTGATACATACGTCACGTTGACGTCATCACGTTTCACCTCAACTGTGCGACAATCTTTCATCACTCTTGCGTTGTAACATGCAGGGTGCGAAATGAACGCGCGACACGCGCGAGGCTGTTTCCGCTCGACGAAAAGTACAGGATTACAGCCGTACCGTTCTGGAAACATGAGAGAGAGAGAGAAAGAAGAAGAAAGAATTAGAAAAAGAGAGAACTTTTTTGTCAACGAGGAAAGTATCAAGTACCATGGAACATTAAATCGTTTCCAGGGCGGCCCGATAAGATTTTTATAATCCTGCAAATCGGAGCCACCC
Organism: Botrylloides violaceus; assembly: GCA_030412335.1. Taxonomy (NCBI): domain Eukaryota; kingdom Metazoa; phylum Chordata; class Ascidiacea; order Stolidobranchia; family Styelidae; genus Botrylloides; species Botrylloides violaceus. Next base: position 19,146 of record JASFYC010000046.1, read on the forward strand.
TGAAGTTAAGAGTATATGAGGTATTAATACACAGTTTGGTGTATATACAAAGATCAAGGACGAAGGTTACTGGTATCCTGTATTTGTCATTTGATGTGTTTCCGCACACTCTCATGATACACACACATTGCACACACTACAACTGGTACGGTGGAGCATACGGGGGTGCATACGCATACGCAAATAGTAATCGTTTCCGGTCCGATATGACTTCAAGTCTTCGAGTCGGAGCCTCCCTGGAGTTAGGAGTAGCCTATACGAGGTATTAATACACAGTTTAGTAGATACACGCACAGACAACTGGCAAGGAGGTATCGAAGTAGCCGGTAGGACGTCGAAACTCTACCTCGTCCACGCTAACCGCAGTGATCTGGCCATCTAGCGAGGAAGCTACGGATACCATTTTAAACATCGGTGTCATGGCCAATAACCTGCTGTATCTACCCTTAACCACGAAGGGTGGCGCTGCCTTAAGCCCAATCTGAATTTACGTTCGACACACGTATGACGCGAAGCTACAATTTCGCTACAATTATATGAGTGTAGACGGGCATGGACCATCCGTGGCAAGTACATACATGGGCCAAATAATGCCCTATAAGGTCAAAAGTGGAACTTATAACGCGTGGCGTTCCATACGCAACCCTACACGCACGCCATGTAAAGACGCTCGCATTTTTCCTGACTGGGAGAAGATCGATACAGCTCATATCGGTGTCTCCCTGTCGAAAAGACAAAATAAATGAAGTCACACTTACTTCCATTGATTGAGAAATTGTACTCTGGCGGGCAATATTTCTGACTCACAGGGTTGACTTCGTACAATTTCAACCCTACCACGTTCAATACTAATATGCCTGGTCTGTTGAAACTCTGTCGGTCAAATATCCACGTGCAATTCGCTGTTTTCCCGTACTCAGCACCATAATATGGAGACCTGATATGTCCGTTTTGGCGAAGTATTTTAGGCGTTCCGTTACATTGTGAAGTTGATAGGCCTGCAAAAATATTAACTCAACTCAGTCTGGAGTGGTTGAAAACGCATCAATTAAGCTGAAGGAGGAACCCTCGCATTGACAGCGCTAAGCTGGCTTGTACTCATCCCCTACATCTGGCTAACGTACCGAGCAAGGAGTCGACTCAGCAGACCAAACGAAAATCCATAGTCAGTGAGCGCACGAGAGATCATTATCTAATCAGCGCGAAATCCTTGGCAATACGCCTTGCTCAGTCGGCCGTGTGATTTCACTGCCCGCCTTCTGATTGGGCGCTTCTATCTACCAAATCAAAATGAAGACTTACAAATTGGTATCCGTTGCTCCACAATGGGCTCCTTAGCGGTCAGTATCGGGGGAGTGCGAAGTGTCGTGGTTGTCATAGTGATCCGGACTATAAACCATCGACACCGTACAAAGCCAACCTGGCGTATATTACCTTAGTAGGGTTGAAAACCTCGTAAATAGACCAATCTATCTCGTCTCTCTCTCTCTCGTTTATTGCTCATAATCCGTATATTGTTACTTACCAATAAGGCAAGCAAGGCCACTTATCTGTAGAGTTACTTTCCATGCACACAACATCCTAAAAATTATTTTAATAAATCTCTGTCTCTTTTTCCAAAATTTCTCACGAGCGCGGTCGCGCTATTTAGACTGCCCGACGGCACAGATCGTCCGGGTTGATTAAGCAAATGGTCACAGCGCTGTCAGCCAAAATTGGGCTGCTTGACGCTGCAGGTGTTCTAACTCCGGCTGCATCTCGCCGAAGGCGCTAAAATTGGTATCCGAAGCTATCCTGCTAGGAGTTAGAGGAGACGCTTGCCTAGAAGGAGCGACATTCATATAAATAGAGCCTCTCTCTCGTCTGCCTGTAAGGAAATCCACCACTTCGGAACGTCTGTCAGTCTTCGAAACGAGATCCATTGGAATACAGAAGGTTGCCTGCCGATAGAGTAATGTTACGTCACAGGAAATCAGTCAAAATTTGCATAACATGAGTAAGTGTGTTTCGTTACAATGCTATTCACACGAGAAACATGACTATTTCGAAAATTTTCGATATTGTAAAGAAGATTCACCACAGATTTAACGTCCAGATTCGGTTTATTGAGTAATATTACCCTACTTAAATAAGGTTATAGTGGAGCCGATGGTGGACGATCAATAGATATCGTGAAGAAGATTCACCACAGATTTAGCGTCCAGCCTCAGTTTATTGAGAATTTGAACATTCACAAGCTCCGCTAATGATCGTCCGCCATCGGCCATCGACTTCTTAGTTTTACCTGCGCCATCCTCTCTCGCTCTCTAGTGTAAAGTCATCATACTGCAGAATTATTTTCTCTAGTGGTGTCAAAATATGACTCTCTCCATAATTAGACTCACAGTTACGTTAACTTGAATGCGATCGTACCTCGGATGTCCTCATATTAGAGATTTGCCAAATTGGTTTTTTCAAGGCCGATACGATAAATCGGGCTTTCACATGACTGATATAGGCCTCGATAATCGGCCAAAAATCGATATTAGGCCGATATCCAATATTGACTTCCTTACTTGACTAACTGCCGATACCTATAATCGCAAAAATACAAATATCGTCCTCGATAATGGGTCGACACCTTGTCTCTGTAGGCTATACACCCTTAGTTCAATGCATATTCTTCATATTTTCATAAATATGATACAACAATATTATATTTCATCGCAATATCTGGAGTATGAGTGGCACGACTGGAACTGGATACAGTCATGGGTGGATCCAGAGGAGGGACCGAATAGGGCGCCCCACACAATAAGTACCCCCAGAACTTGCCGTTGGATCCACCCTTGGATACAGTACCAAGTGCAAAAATATTAAAAGGCAGAATTAAACAAAAATTATATTTTCTGAAATCTGAGCCAGTGGCTGGAATTGACCATTCACGACAGGTCCGCAAGGCCGTACAACTTGGGCACTATTAAGATATGGCGGTCATCGGGGCACCAGCGGTGAAAATCGCTATCAAGCCATGCCTGATGTGACTGTAGGTCCGTGTGCCCAAATAATCGAAATGTAATGTCAAAGGTCATTCGACAACAAAACGGTGCATTGGAAACGAGGTGGAAGTTGTCGTTATGAATTATGGCGTTTCTACCCTACTGTCGTAATATGTTTGTCGATGCTTCCAGTACATAGCTATATCACAACGGAACGGATACCAAATTATAAATTCGTTGATTTGACTCGGTCGGGAATCAAAGCTGAAACGTTCCGATTAGAAAGTGGATAGTCTACTGACTGCCCAGGAGACAGGCCGAGTAGAAGTAGAAAGGAAAAAATATCAAAGTTGCGGAATGTATTTCACCAAAACAAATGTAAATTCAGTGTCACTCTTAAAAAGTACAGTAGTGCATGAAGAAAATCTCGAAACTCAATAATAATGTACACCATGATTATTTAGGAGAACTTTTCTTAGACGGGAGATTACTTACTTTAACAATTTCGCTTTCGAAATAAGTTTTGAGCGCGGAGACGGACGTTTGAGCAGCGAGATCGGACGGTTTCGGATTAGGCGCGTCGTCAGGGATGTCGTCGCTATGGTAACTTCTACTTCCGCGATCGCTAGAAGCAGTAGAGAGCGAGCTACCGGGTCTGAGTTCGTCAAGTTCTGAAACTTTTAGATGTGATTGTGATGATGAGTCAGAAGATATGATTGACAGCTCCGCCTCCTCTGAAGTAATGATTGACAGCTTCTCCCTCCTCTTCTGCTTTGCTTTGGCTGTTTGCGATGTCTTTTTGACCGGCCTTACGAAATCATCGACTCTGGTTCCTTGTAGGTACGATTCTTCCGCAAGCAAATCGTCGTCCGACAAGAATTCTCCGTCCGAAGTATCGCCACCGTGCGACTCATGTCCCGGACTTAAATTTGTGCCGTCTGGAGCCGGTAGTGCTGACTCAACAGTGCCCTCTGGTGATATAACGGTGACGTCAGGTGTTGAAATTTTCGGAGGAGGCAGAATTTCTTTGTTGCTTGGGCTGTCTAAGTCGGGAACTGGGGGGAGGTTAGTGGGGTCCGGTGGGATGAATATAACCTGGGTGTCCACTTTTCTTTCATCCGGTATCGCAATTTCATTCGGTCGCTCAGCAATTGGAGACGGAAGCTCATCAGGCATGGTGACGTCATTGTCAGTAGTATCAAGCTTTGTGACATCATATTTGTTTAAATTCTCTGTTACAGATGGTTGCAAAACCAAGACGACTTCGCTATCTTGCGTAATGACATCATCACGTGACGTCACAATCTCAGAATTGACGTCCATTTCCGGTGACGTCACAAAGGTGTCGTCGTCAATTTTGGATTGTGTTTGTTCGTCAATTGTGACGTCACTAGGTTCAAAATGCTGTATGTCAGGGGGTGGAGGCAAATCGAACTCTTCTATCGGTGGTGGAGGAGTGTAAGGTGTCTCTAATTGTTGATCTGGAGGAGGAGAGGTGTCAGAGGGATTTCCCATTTCTGCAGGTGGAATGATGACGTCATCAGGGAGGGGAAGGTCTGAGAAGCCAGGAGACAATTCAGCGTTTTCGTAACCTTCTTTCTCAGGGAGAATCTCAAGCGTTAGCGATTTCTTCTCAGAGCCATCTTCCGTTTGATCTTAGAAGATAGAGAAAAAGACAGAGTGAATTACCTTCCTTACCAACAACAATAAGTGCCGTAACTCAATTTGATAATTTCAAAAGGACCGAGTCATCCACGAATTCACATGGAACGCTTTTGAAGACCGTACGAGTAGGCATGGTAAGAGAGAGAGAGAGAGAGAGAGAGAATTTATTTATTAATCGACACGGAAAAATGAGTTAGATTGGGATAAGTCAACTCCACAGGAAAAGGAGAGAATTCGGGACTGCGTGAACCTCCAAAGTGGCCATGATAAGTTACAGGAGAGAGAGAGGAAATGATTTATTTCTTAATTCAGGCGTAAAAAATCAGAAGAGGAAATGACATTCGAGTCAAGAATGTGGAAGCGAAAGGGACGTACCATTCTCTTCGGTTACGGAAGCAACAGCGTCTTCATCACCATCTTCCGTGTGTACTAACAATTTTTCAGAGTCCAACGTTGCCGGTCGATCGCTCGGTTTTGCATTTTCCATTTGTCGATAGACAAAGAAGAAACTTCCAGGAGAAAATTGAGTGAGAAGATCCATTTTTACAAGCTGGGGAAATTCTTGCGGTTTAAGAGGATACGCGACCCCGTTCACAACAACATGGAGACAAAAATTCTGAAAAAATATGAAATATAAAAAATTCTGAAAAAATATGAAATATTCTGAAAAAATTTGAAATAATTGAATTAAGTTTGAAATTTCAATGCGGTGTCACGTGACTGGCGTCTCATCTCTGCTATTGCTAAAATGCTATTTTTCCACATCTAAGTAGGAATTGGATAGATACAAATAATCAGAAAATATTCAGGAATTTTCAATTAGGCCTATCATACGTGTCCAGCAAAATGGCCAGGCACAGTTGCCAAATGTATCCAAAATGCGATGTCACGTGACTAACATCTCATCTCTGCCATTGTTTCAATTTCTAAAAGGCTATTTTTCCACATCTAAGTAGGAATTATTGAATAGATACAAATATGTTTAATCAGAAAATATTCAGGAATTTTCAATTATCATACATGTCCAGCAAAATGGCCAGGTACGGTATTGCAATGGCCTTGAAAATCCAGTACCACTTGATATCGGACATGCCAAATGTATCCAAAATACCCAAAATCTGATCAACGAACTGCCTACCTTCGTCCGTTTGATTCCAAATTTCTTTGCAATCATGAGCCCTAAGTTATTCGCTGACATGCTCGGCGGAACGTGAAGTGTTTTGTGCATTAAAATTGAATTTCCACCGTCAACTTTCTGAGATATGCCAACTTTCAGAAATCCCTAAAAACAAAAAGCTCTGTTTCTGGAGAAAAAAATTTCAATGGGTCGCTATATCTGGTTTCACTTCACTTTTGAGAAAGGTGCATTATTCATATTTCATATTCATATTTCGGTGCATTAACTCCGTCACGATATCTTTTGATATTGTTTCAATTCAAATTGTGCTGTCACGTTCCATTACTGATGAAGGAGCAGAGCGCTAAACGTTTGTGAATGTTATTCCATCTCCATCTGATGAAGGAGCGGAGCTCCGAAAGTTTGTGAATGTTCTAATTCTCAATAAACTAAGGCTGGACGTTAAATCTGCGCTGTAGATGTCCTTCCACAAATGAGATTTCACGGCAACTGCGGCATGCGAGTGTGGTGCAGAGTTAGTGGAGCCGATGGCGGACGATCAATAGATATTGTAAAGAAGATCACCACAGATTTAGCGTCCAGCCTTAGTTTATTGAGAATTAAAACATTCACTAGCTTTCGGAGCTCCGCTCCTTCATCAGGTGAACCACTGAGGCACAAGACTCCGCATCATATTTGTGGACAGGTAGCGCTAAATCCCTAGCACAGGGGAGTGGAGTGACTGGTCTGGAGAACCTAGACAAGGCCACTTAGAACCGTCCATGACCGACCTCAACATGTCGCGTCTAGCGTGGACGACAGAATCAGAACGGAGGTGGGATGGTTCAAGTTGTCCTTCCACAAATGAGATGTCACGGCAACTGCGGCATGCAAGTGAGATAGCTCAGTCATGTACTTACGTCGAGATGCATCGAAATAGTGGCGGTTTACATAACAAATCAGAGTACATCGAAATGCAAGGGTATACATCGAGAGGATATATTGAAATTTAATGCACCAATGAGGAGTGGTGCAGAGGAGCAAACCGCAGACCCTCATCCTCAATTCCTGTACAAACCACCCAACCGAGTGACTGGTCTGAAGAAACTGGATGAGGTCACAAAGCAGTGGCTGCTGCCCTGACGTCTAGTCCAAAGCAAGCTGGAGAAGGCCATGCAATCCATTCCTAATTTACAGCCCACCCAACGAAGTGACTGGTCTGAAGAATCGGGACGAGGCCACCAAACAGGGGCCGCTGTGTGGCTGCCCTGACGTCTAGTCCGAAATAAAGAAGAACAAACCTGCAAGTCGGAAACGTTAGGGACCGGATTCTCACGCTTCTTCATACTTGCAAACACTTGGACGGCACTGATCAATGTCGTCAGGTAATATCCACCTTCCCCAAGCAACAGAGAAGGATCCAGCAACCCTGAATTATAACAAAACAAGTTAGAGAGAGAGAGAGAGAGTTAGAGAAAAGGTAGAGAGAAAAAGAGTTGTACTATCTCACAGGCTATATAGGATTAGTTGTAAAGCCTGATTTACAACGAAGGTAGAGGTTAAAGAGAGAGAGAGAGAGAGCTTTACTATCTTATAAGCTAAATAGGATTAGTTTTGAAACTTAATCGCTGATTAAATTGACTGTAAACTTTAATCATGGATTTAATCAATTAATCATAGGATTAGTTAGTTCGAAGGCTATAAGTGTTTAGCTGAAGGTGACTCAAGGTGACTTACCATCGATGTATTGAGCTTCGATATCAGCGGCGGCAAAGTTACATTTAACGATTGAATGCACCAGAAGAGGAAGAAAATCATCCGCTCCAATTTTACGAGCACTTTTGTCGTCACATGTCGCGTCGACCGCTGAAAAATGAAATGACGTCATCACGATAACCTTGAACTTGCAAGATAGTAGATTATTTGGAAAGGGCTTTGAAGTTAGAATACCTTTCGACCTTCCGACCTGAAAGTTTGTGAATGTTATAATTCTCAATAAACCGAATCTGGATGTTAAATCTTTGGTGAATCTTCTTTATGATATCAATTGATGGTCCACCATCGGCTTCACTATATAATTACTCAAGTTGGGTAATATTTCTCAATAAACCGAATCTGGATGTTAAATCTGTGGTGAATCTTGTTTACGATATCTATTGATGGTCCACCATCGGCTCCACTATATTATTACTCAAGTAGGGTAATAATTCAAAATAAACCGAATCTGGATGTTAAATCTGTGGTGAATCTTCTTTACGATATCTATTGATCGTCCACCATCGGCTCCACTATATTCTTTACTACAGTATATGGGAAGACGATTCACCACTAATGTTATATTTCCCAATAAAGAAAGACTGGATGTCAAATCTGTGGTGAATCTTCTTTACGGTATCTATTGATCGTCCACCATCGGCTCCACTGTATCCTTCAATTCTCAACCACTAACTACTTACTATTCTGGTGATTGTGTAACAGCTGACAACAAGTGCTTGAGTTTGTAATACGGAGAATACGTTGATTGGAGATTTTGGAAATGTTGTATCAACCCCATTGCATCTTCGTCAGGAGGAGTCAAAGTGTCGCAATTCCAAGCTCACGAGGAAATTCGTTTTACCAATCTTAAAAAAAGTTGCCAACTTTCGAAAAAAATCAAATTTCAGTACAATTTATTATTATTATATATTTACAAATTGAAAGCTAGTGAATGTTTTAATTTTCAATAAACTAAGGCTGGACGCTAAATCTGTGGTGATCTTCTTTACAAAACAATTACAAACAATACACAAACAAATGAAATAACTTAAAATGCCGAAATCAGGGCCTAACGTCCTAATGTCTACTGAACTCTGTATATAATAGGCTAGAAAAGTCTGTCGTAAGCAGGAAGTACACCATTGCTAGTAAATCCAGCTCACCAAAAGAAGCAGAAGCCGGGACGTAATGTGCGTTGGACGCTGTCCATACCAGCAGAAGTGCGTGAGCCTACACCATCTCAAAGAATTCCAATGTGGAACACACCAAAAAACATAGAAGTCAGGACCTAATGTCCACTGAACAAGTCGGTCGAAAGCAGAAAGTACACAATCCCTAATAAATTTCAAAGTTGAACCAACCCGAATTGCGTCTTCGATCATTTTTATTTTTCCCGATCGGGCGTAATCCAACACGAGTAGTTTGTAAATGAAATCACGCAGCGGGTAAAGTACCAATCTCTCCAATGCATCATCGATAGCACCCTCTAGTTATCAGAGAAAATATGTCAAAATTACAGTAGGCTACGAGTGTTGGGGGGAGGGCAGTGGATGAGAACCCTAACCGTAACCAATGCCTAATCAATATGTCAAAAATTTGAATTTTGGAGGAGGGATAAGTGTGGGCGAACGGGATTAGTTCTAAAGCCTCTTTTACTATAAGGGCAAAGAGAGAGAGTGAGAGAGAGAGAAAGAGCTTTACTATCAATGGTCGAATATTGAATTGGAACTTGAGGAGCTGAAACCTTGTGAGTTTTATTCCAATAACCTGGACTGTACGTTAAATCTGTGGTGACATATTCTATCTATTACTATAGTAGGGTAATGCTCTGAAAGCTTGTGAGTCGGTGAGTTTTATTCCAATAAACTGGATTGGATGTTAAATCTGTGGTGACATATTCTATCTAAGCTATCTATATCATCAACGATCAGCTCTATTATTTTTCGAAAATCTCATGAAAGTCTCTCTCGGCTCTCACCAATATCACTCATTTGCATCGTCTTGATCATCCTCTGAATCTTTGGCATAAGTCCAACGTGCGGATTTGATATCAAATATTTTTTTATGTCCGTCATGAAACTTCGGATACTGTGGAGAATCACTGTAGGACGATGCTCGGTTGACTGCCTGAAGAAGGAAAAATTTGACACAGGATATACATACAGGAAGAGTGTAGTGGAGCCGATGGCGGACGATCAATAGATATTGTAAAGAAGATCACCACAGATTTAACGCCCAGCCTTAGTTTATTGAGAATTAGAACATTCACAAGCTTTCGGAGCTCTGCTTCTTCATCAGGTGAAGATGGAAAGCTTGTGAATGTTTTAATTCTCAATAAACTAAGGCTGGACGTTAAATCTGTGGTGATCTTCGTTACAATATCTACATGATGTATAGAAAAAATTGTGAAAAATGTAAATACCGGTACAAGTAATTTCATGAAGAAGCCTGTCGCTCAAAGTCATCAGTTACTCACACACACTGAATCGGTCGCGGTGCTCGTCACCAAATCTCATCACAACAAAGGTTTTAAAATTGGTAGTGTAGTCGGGTATAAGAGCAATATAGCTCACATAAGCGTCAAAATAAATCAAGTCCGGTCCTTATCGAGGCCTGGCTCAACCCATATTGCATTGCTTCAAGAAAGAAAAGTTCAGGCATTTTGATGCGATACGTCTCCATAGTTCTGCCGGAAGCTGCTTTCAGTTGGTGCAGACAATCATGATCTCTCGAGATCGGTGGTGTAGTCACCATAGTAACCATATCCGAGAGCATTATGTTGGATTGTTGGTTCACAATTAGCGATGGGCCAATCGAATTGGAAATTTGGAATCTATTCAATGAGCCAATTCCTAGTTGGAATGTTCGATTCGATTGGTCATCCCTAGTTGCCAACCCCTCACTAAATTAAAAAAACTTACAATGTCTGCTTGACGAATTCCATGGTTGCGTATCCAAGAGCGTTATGCGAGTTTGTCCCCATCTTGTGGATGTACATTCTGATTTTGGAACTCTCGCTACGACGCAGTTTCGGAGCAGGAGGAAGGAGAGATGATAACATAGTGAATGCAGACGAATCTCTCTTTTTAACACCTGGAAATATTAATAAGATCGATCTTAACGTAAATCCAGTTATATTCTTTAAAATATCAAAAAGGGTGGTATGGGCGAAGTCAATTTATAAGGAAAGCCTTACGGAATGAATCAGAGGATGTTGCCACTCTGGGTAAGAAAGTTACGTTTGTAACAAATGCAAGGACGTTTATGCGTTGGTGAGAGAAAACTTCACCCCACACCAACAGCAATCGTTTTCATTTTCACCCCTTATTGGTGGACTGCACACTGAGGATGTACCACAAGACTTGACAGCTTAGTTACAAGACAGGAATCCTACATCTCGGAAACCACTCCATTTCCTTTACGGTAGTAGGGTTATTTGCGAAATATTCTGAGCTCGAGTTGTCGACTCAGGTCAATGTGGGGAAGATACACATACTTGGTGAGGCTTTGTTGAATCCTTCTGGCTTCAATGTTGGTTTAATTGGTTCGTCGGTTGAAGACTCGGCCGTGGAATGGTCCGGACTCTGTCAAATTACGAACATATTGTTCAAATATTTCATTGAATCTGTGTTGAAAAGAGTAATGGCGCCGATGACGGACGATCATTAGATATTGTAAAGAAGATCACCACAGATTTAACGTCCAGCCTTAGTTTATTGAGAATTAGAACATTTCACAAGCTTTCGGAGCTCCGCTCCTTCATCAGGTGAAGATGGAATGAATCGTAATAGCACAATTTGAACTAAAAACAGAATTATAGATATTGTGACGTCATAGAGTAGGGTGGATGAATGATTCTTCTTGGCGATATGTTTTGGGAGTGTCACTAGGAACAAGCGGAAGCTTGTGCATGATATTCTCAATTCACCAAAGACTGAACGTTAAATCTGTGGTGAATCTTCTTCACAAAATAATTAAAACACCACTCACGACATGGGCTAATATCAAATATTGGATAGAGCAAAAAGAGAAAATGTTCAGTTTGTGAGAAACGAGTGTTGAAAGATACCTCTGTTGCTGATGTAACTTCTAGCTGGTGACTCTGTTTTCGACTTTTTCGTGTGAATTCTCGAATAAGTGCAGGCGCAGCTCGAGATCCTGAAATATAAAATATTATATGAATTTGATGCCTTTGCTGCTAATTCTGTGGGTGTTGGTAGAAAATATTTCGATTGCCACAGATTTGAGCGACGCCTTAAACCAGTCAATTAATTATATAGAGGTCGATAAACATGAATTTACGATTATCGATATCGGCCGTCAGTCATGCTAGTCAAAATATCAATATCGGTCGATCTCTAGTATCTGAAAGCCTGCCAAGTCCTTACCAGACCATTTCAGTGTTTTGTTTCGTTTAAGCCTAGGTTCCTCGTGGTCATTTTCTGCTTCGTCATCGTTTGGTTGTTGAACTTTTAATTCATTAGATTTTTCAGGATTTGATGAGTCATCATCGATTTCGTCCATAACCTCCATCATTGTTTTCGTCGTCTGGTCGTCTTCAACGCAATCCTGGTGGCAAAAATATGTTGAGAATAGACAGAATAGACATCCCTGTATAATGTGCAGAACTACCAATCTATTGATCGGTCTGAAATGCTTGGATGAGGCCACCAAACAGTGACGGTTGCCTGGCGTCTAATACGATGAAGAGTAAGAGGAAGCCTTGGGGGTATTCGGACAAAGTATCAACTGGATTATACTGTAGCCTAAATAGGTGTGCATGTTAATGGGGGGGGGCACAAAACAGACCAGTCCATACCTCTGAAACGTCTGATGTTAATGAAGTTAATGAAGACGTAGATCCCGTGACTTTTAACTGATTTTCTGACAATTTCTCAGAATCTTGTCTGGATTGTTCAGTTTCATCTTTGGTAGTTTCCGATGTGAGTAGTGGGCTGACATATCCTTTCGAAGTCCGAGGCGTTTTGATCGGCGGTGGTTTTAAAGTTTCTGTTGACGCTTTAGCAGTTGTGAGATCTAATTTTGGTGGACGATTTTTTTCTTCAATAACCTCATTTTCATCGTTTTCGTTCTCTTTTTCGGCAATTTCTTCAAATCCTGTTTTTGAGTTGGGTATAAAACTTCTCGAGCGGATTCGAGGTTCTGAAGGAATGGCTGTCGGGGCGTCGGTCCACAACGGCGCCGTCACTTGCATTTCCGGTTCATGTTTTTTCGTTGAGTTAGATCGACGTATCCCTAGAGAGAGAGAGAGAGAGAGAGAGAGAGTTATCATGCTGATACAACATCCTTGGTGTCACACAGGTTTTGCAGAATTCTCACTGGAGGAGGGGGGGGAGAAATATATCGGGAAACAGCAGTAAAACCAAGCAGCTGACTCCGCGTTCAATTAAATTGTCCCTTTGGCGGAGTCAACCATGATCTCTGGAGATCGAATTTTCAACCATTAGAAGTCTCTTGCTAGTCTTACTTGATAATTTATTCATCAACCCCCTCTTTGATTTCTTGACCGGTCCATCGTGATTCTTGTTGATTTCAAATTGATTCAGTGGAATCAGCTTCATCTGACGAGGCTAAAAAATATGACGATTCATTAAGAGAGAGAGAATAGATTTATCAAGAGAGAGAGAATTGATTAGTAACGTAAATCAAGATTTTTCTAATTGAAACGAGTGGCATTCACAGAATCAATGTACTGTATGTGTGAGGAGAGAGAGAAAGAGAGGAGAGAATGAGAGAGAGAGAGAGAGAGAGAAGAGAATGAGAGTCAGAGATAATGAGAGTGGAGAGAATGAGAGAGAGAAGAGAGAGAGGAGAGAAGAATGAGTCAGAGATAATGAGTGAGGGGAGAGAATGAGAGAGAGAGAGAGAGCAGATCAATTAATCAATATTTTGCAAATTGAAACGTGTGGCATTTACAGAATCAATATAATTATATGTGAGGAAAGTATTCTTACAATAGGAATGTACAGCATGTTGAAGTCGACAAACAGAGCAGTCCTACCGGTACTTATAGGCCTATAAACCTTCTCTACTTGTCAGCATTAGCTTTTTAATGAGGCCAGTTTCATGACGTTGGAGGCCTATCTTACTGCCCATAAAAGGAATTCAAATTTTCAAATTGAAATCCATTGCTTTAATTGGTTTACCAGGAATAATCACGCAATATGATATCATAATGACAACCGACCAATTAGAGCTCGGCAAAGCTATTCAAATTTACAACTGCATTTTCAATTCCAAGAAAAAACCCGACACTATTCAATCACACTAACGCAGGACGTCGATTGTTTGCCAGTGATGTTTTTGAAATTTCAATACCGGGTAGGCCTACTGAATGAATGAATAATATTTCGCATATGAATGGCATGAATGGAATCAATATGTGCTTATGGTAGGAATCTACTTGGTGCCACGCAGACACACAGGTTATAATTATAGGCCTTCTATGTCTGGCAAAGAAATTAGTTCTCCATCGGCTCCACTGTGTTCTTGTGTCAGGGGTACTGCAACTTAAGGCCTCTCGGTATGCATGAAAACTATGAAGTTTCAAGTCAAATCTACAAGCGGCATTAATGAACGAATTGAACAACAGGAAATTGTCTTCTAATCCTAATCAAGGCTCAGAGAGTTGGTTGATTTATTAGGAAAGAAGATTCAACACAAATTTATTGCTTCAAGGTTTATTGAGAATTATAACATGTTGTATCGGTAATGTTAGAAATTTCACAAAATATCTCTCTCTCTCTCTCTCTCTGTCTGTCCTTCCTTCACCTGATGAACGAGCAGAGTTCCGAAAGCTTGTAATTTTTAACAAATCAATGTCGTGACTTGTGAGTAAAATCTGTGGTGAATCTCCTTTACAATATCTATTGATTGTACGTTATTGGCCCCTCTATGGTATTCGTTTACTTTCCTCGTTATTTAAACCAAGGCTGTACTACAGAGGACGTTAAATCTGTGGCGAATCTTCTTTACAATATCTATTTATCTTCCACCACCAACTCCACTATATTCTTTACAGTTGATAAAAGCTTCTGATTAGTATACTAGTAGGCTAGGCCTTTGTGATAGGAATGGGGGTATGATAATCCCTAGGCCTACTTAATTATCTGTACTGAACTTACGTCAGCAATGACTTTGTCCGCTGTGAGGAGATGGTAGACTGGATTTGAAAAGGCCAAAGGTCGAGCTTTCTTTAGACTTAGATCCGTTATTCCTGGTAGACTGTCCATGTTCCCATGAAGCGGTAATCCAACTGATCTATTGTCTCTAAAAATACATGTGTAGGGTTGGTAACGACACACTTAACAACCAATTATTCCAGTTTATTGGAATATACTTCCCAAGCTTTTGGAACATAACCCTACTATAGTAATAGAATGATATAGTACGTTACCACCAGTTTATTGCAATGTAATTTTATTCTGCTGCTGCCCACCTTACTTATGCTTGTCTGCCCCTGTATACTTTTCTGTCTGTCTGTCCGTCCGTCCAGGCAGACCTATGTACTCTTGCACGAAGTGAATAGCCTACCGGTATTTGCTGTAACTGTCTACACCTTACTTTTAAATCCTAACAAGTCACATCCTTCTTGTGCTGAAGATATGCTTTGAACTAATCTTGCTTTTAAGACAACCAGGAAATGACAGTTATTATGACATCACAGCTACTTCAAAAATATTATTATTAGTCATGAAGGTACCAGGTGGCTAGAACGCAAATTTGGTGACATCGATCTCGCTGGCGGTACAGCTAAGTAAGAGAACCAAGGCTGTGAGTGCAAACAGCTTATTGCATGCGTACGTGGACTTGATGACTTGTGTGGTTGTAAGTTACGACTGTAGGCTACTATACTTTGGTTGAATATGACAAGGGATGCCATTAACCCACTGCTCTGCTGGATGATATATATCTAAACCGAACTGGCAGCCAAAGCAAGAAGTCTCTCTCTCTCTCTCTCTCTCTCTGTGTGTGTGTCTCTCATTACGATTGTTGGCTATTTCTTTTGCTGTTGACTGAGTGGTTTGACTATCAGCTTTTCATCGGAATGTTCTAGGTTTGATTCAAGGCCAAGTCAAACCACGAACTTGAAAATTGGTATCCGTTCGTTCTTCTTGGCAGTCAGTTTCAGCGAAGTGCGGAAAGCTGTGGCTGTAATAGTGATCCAGGCTATAAACCGGAAGTATCGACATGCGTACTAAGCATTGGCCTGGTGTATATGACCTTAGTAGTGTAGAGGGGCATATCATGGGTGGGGTCTGACCGGCCCGTGCAAAGTGAAGCGGAGTCAGGCCATAGGCTACCACAACCCGCCCACCGACGGGGCACGTGGCCTGATGCATGCACGGAGGCGAGATTCATATATTGGGAAAGGCACTGTAACTCGTGCGGAGCGAAGCGGAGGCGTCCACCTCTAGCAGTATCGGCGTCGAGTTGGTGTGGATGGAAAAATTTACCAAAAGTAGGCTTACTTCAGAATGAATGTAGATGGCGGAACATCATCGGCGAAGTCATATTCGGATTCGTTGAAGTTTGTTGCTAAATCATCCAACGTCGTACCGATTTCACTCCCAAAATTGTCCAGGAACTGTGGTAGAGACAAACTTGGTTGGTGACGTAACGATCATTGGTCAAGTCGGTGGCTACCAAATCCATAAAACTGGATTTGAATCTTGGTCACATCACACCAAAGGCGTTAAAATTGCCAGTTAGCAAAAATGATAACATTATACCTGAGCATAAGCGCTGGATTCCATTGAAAGTTCTTCCATAGCTGTGTTTAATATCCAAATTTCATACCATACGCAGAAATGTCATGATATATTATATATATACAGTATATTATAAGGACGCTTTTAGACGGCCTAGACTTGAACACTGCAAAGATTCAAAAAAAACATGTTTATTGGTACTGTTAAAAACAGTATCCGTTCCGGGTAGATTCTTAGCTAGACCGCCACTGAATTGAGGATCGTGCGAAGGGATGGCGCTGGATTTCGATAACTCATCTGCACATTTGGTACGATACCTTCTTGTCCGCTGTCCAGTGGAGTTATCAAACAATCCGGAGTCCGCATTCTCAAAATTTTTTCTTGACACAGAGTTGACCTAGAGCAGGATATTTACCATATAGGCGACTTTACAGGACTAATTAACCCTTTCTTGCATGAAAACAGGAGACGGATTCTGCTATTTGGAGTCGCAGAAGGATTTGGATCGAATCAAGAGTCAAAACTTCCTGGAGCAAGGAGCGGATTCGAACTTGGAAAAAATAGACTCCGTACAACTCTGCTGTGCAGTCTGCACACTAACATCTTGTTAACATTTCACACATCGATGGCCATAATTATGCATATGCACCGGTGTCTGTGAAATGCAGCACAAAGACCACAGGACAAAAATGTACTACCGGTACTAGTACATCCTTTCCTTACAAGGTTTCAAAAGACTTGCTTACCGTACTTATTTCTGTAACACCAACTCTTCGTTCGGGATCCAGGTATCACGGCGACTTCCGTAGCCCCCTCCGCGCAGATGCGTCATCAGAGCGTGACCGGAGACTCCGCGATCCCCGCGCTTCCAAGTCCCGAACGAAGAGTTCGCGATGTCTGCATAAAAGATTCCACTCTGGAAATAATCCTGCAAGTCTACAATTAAACTAAATCTAAGTTAACTTTTTTTTCAGAATAAGCTAATCGGCGATTAGGGCAATCTGGGATTAAGATAATCTGAGATTGCATAATAGATAATCGAGGATTAACAATTCTACGATTAAGTTAGTCTTCCTCTCAACATCCGCGTCCGCCAACCAATATTTCGATTCGCGCGGAATTTACGCGTCGGTCAGTAAGGCCTATTGGGAGACCGCGGAGGGTTGCGGTTGCGATCCGGGCTATAAATGGGAAGTATCGCGTCTGCCTACTAGTGCAACAACCGTACGAAGCCTGGCGCACGTGACCTTAATAGTTGAAGAATGTATTGGAGCATATGGCGGACGATCAATGTTGATTGTTGATAGGCTATCATAAAAAAGAATCACCACATATTTAACGTCCAACCTTGGTTTATCGATAATTAGACCAAATAAAGCGTATATTGAAGAAACGGAGCTCCGCAAGCTTGTGAATGTTATAATTCTCAATAAACCAAAGCTGGACGCTAAATCTGTGGTGAAACTTCTTTGCGATATCTTGAAAACGCCATAAATTCACAGCAACAACAACAGCAACTCACTCACTACCGGCTGTCAAGCTTTAAACCAAATTCTCTGTCTTCTTAAATATCATAAGACTAATTAGAATGACAAATTTGCTCGCTTCAAAATTGACCAATCACAACTCTAGTAATGACGCGATTGAGTTCATGCATCACACGATCGCGGCTAATTATGACGTGACATACAGTATATACTCTGCCTTTGTGACTATACATAATATCAAATTTGCTGGTCGCCTGCTACATCAAGAATCGTACAGATGGCGGTCCCAAACCGACGCAAATCAAGCCTAGAGTATTCCTTGATGGTGCCGTCGGCGATGGACGTAATATCCCGAAAATCGCATTACGGCACGTAGAGCGTCAGATAGCTAAAGTCTATGGTCCTTGAAATTTACTATTAGTCTATTAATTCACAGAGCGAAGAAGGATAGTTCACCGTAGATCCTGAATTTATGAGTCCAGAGTACGGAGGGAAGGGGCGCTTAAAACAGGCAAGGTCTTCTCAATGTCTAAAACCTTCGAGCGTACTGACTCGCGAGCGTGAATACAGCAAAACGCAAAGTCGGATAACGCTGACATTAGCCCTGCGATTCTGAGGATAGAACGAAAACACCTCACCTACTCAAAACGAAATTTCTTCAAATATTGGCAAAGAGGCGACGTATCGGTGAGAAATTCTCACAAAACTACAGCTGATTTGTGATTAGGAATTCTATAGATTTGAATACCTGCTATAGTGCAGACGTATGCCTGTCAGAGTATAGTTACCAAAACCGACGTGAATGCGTAGAGCCTGCACCGCCATCACTGGGAGCTATCGCATTTTATACAACTATAGTTGTTTGAACAATAGGGAGCCTCCGGTAACTAACTAGTAACTGCAACAGAAGCTCGGTTGAGTCACACACGTTTGACTTCCGGCCGCTTCAGATTGCAACCGCACGCTCAAAAACATCGAAGTTAGACGAGAAAACGTGGTACGGCCTACAGAATTCGTGTACAAAGCTGAGAAGAAATTGAATTTCGCGGCCCAAAACCGATGTATACAGCAACTGATGCTGTCACGTGCTCACGGAACTTCTACGAAGCGTTGGATTAGATATTGCCTATAGGCCTACAATACTCACGGTATTCCCTAGACTAGATACAAGATACAACATCTTGCTGAATGCCATGATTTCGGCACCGAAAAAATATTATCGACGCCGATGAGTTGGCTGTTTATATCATGGGTCTTGGCCAATTGGTCACCATAGATGCATTATTTGTTGTCCAGTCCAATTTATTGGAATATAATTCACATGATTACTGTACTTCCGCTCCTTCATCGGGCCTGTAAGGTTGTGAAATATATTCCAATAAATTGGACTGGATGTTAAATCTTTGGTGACTTATAATATCTATTACTACAGTAGGGTAGTGGTCTGAAACGATGTAAAATGCATTCCAATAAAGTGGTCCGGACGTTAAATCTGTCGTGACGCACGATATGTATTACTACAGTATGGTAGTAATCTGAAACAATGTAAAATTTAATCCAATAAACTGGACTGGACGTTAAATCTGTAGGTGACTCATTCAATATATTCATAACTGTTCAACGCGACTAGGCAACACAGTTTCTTGATATCTGTCACTCGTCCCGACGCCCAACTTAGCACATTTTCCGCTAAAGCTTCCGCGTATATGTGATCACTATTTTAACCGTGGGCGAACGGCCTATACTTATCCTCTGCATAAAGTTGATTTAGCCGCTAAACAAACTACTGCAATGGCAGTCATATAAAAAGTTTCAACTACCAACCCCAATCTGACTTTTGCGACCATCCCAATCAGAAAGCTACGTACGGCCAACGTATGGCGCGAGGCTGCAATTGCGCATGGCCTTTTGTGGTCCGTGTGTGGTTAAGGGTATGCAAAACGCAACACTGGCCCTTGTACACGTGGCCGTGTTTGGGCCATTTACGGCACTACTCAGGTCATAACTGGCCGAAGTGAGTGCGAAATGGCATGGGCCATTTGTGGCAAAGATGTAGGCTACAGGGGCCAGGTGTTTCCCTATAAGGCCATGTGTGGGCCTCATAACGCGAGGCGTTCCATGCGCAAGCGTTTGCAGCCTCATACGCGGGCCACGTATAGGGACGCTCGCATTTTTCTGACTAGGATGACACCCGCCCTAAGCTTAGACCGTACTCATCCTCTGCTGAAAGGCCGACTTCACCGCAGCGCTAGCCTACGTATTGGCAACTAACGCAAACAGCAGTCATAACAAATTCAATAAGCTGACTGTTGCGACCATGACACCATAAATTTTATGTCTTCCGCCCTAAGCTTAATCCCTACTTATCCACTGCTGAGCTTAATTGAAAGCTAAAGCCATTGCAGCGATGTGAAAATTTTTAACAACCCGCCCAACACTGAGTGTCGTGGACATGAATGCAGAAATTCTACGCCCATTCATGTCAGAGTTAAACGCTGAGCTTGCCGCTAACACATCATATAAAAAGTCAGCAATTTATATCCTTTGCTATTCAACACAACACAATCCTCTACTGCCGTTGATATGGACGGGAAATGAATCGTTCGCCTGACGACGTGATGCTATTTAGCTTGACTTCCTAAAACGTGATTACCATATGAACATGTTGAATTGCCTTATTCATCGCATGCTTCGACGTACACGATATCACGCTAATGCGCAATTTTGTGTTACTGCGACATATTGCGAAGTTTGCAAGCAATTTTGCGAGGACGAAGACACCAAATAGCATGCTACGCGAAAACTGCCAATCCGGTCTTATAAGTCCATCTCTATCTGAAATACCATATTGAATACGATGTTAGTATCCTTTTACGGGCATTTTCTTACTCGTTATTACGCTTTATGCGACTTTGCGTGGCTGCAATGCCATGCCCGTAAAGTGAGTGAGCGCGGGAGGTGGTAGGTCTTATACTCAGACAGCAAATCCTATACTCTACACACTTGCACGAGGTAAAATATCCCGATATGATCCTCATAAGTCTATCTCTATCTGCAATTTCACAATACAGAACATGCTAGTACCCTGTAACGATCATTTTCGCATCAATTCAAGCCGCGGTCTCTAACCTGCAGAGTACCGTTTAGACGTTTTTAATAGCCACATTTCGATGACACCGTACTGACACCTTGCGGAAAGATTTATCGACCAATGTAAAAAAGCTAAAATTAACAGAAATTACGCAATAAATATGAGTTATTTGAGTGAAATTATACAATGTTTAAGCATATATTTATAGTATAAAAAATTGTATAATTTAAAAATTAAAATTTAAACGATGTTAGTAGTAGATGTAGTCGGTAAAATGAATTTTAAAATGAATTTTACCGACTACAAATTTTTATACTATAAATATATTCTTAAACATTATATAATTTCACTCAAATAACTCATATTTATTGCGTAATTTCTGTTAATTTTAGCTTTTTTACACTGATCGGTAAATTTTAAATTTATAGACTGAAACAAAAAATGAATTTTACCGACTACAATTATTCGTTGGAAATCTGGCAAGACGTTCTTTGATTTACTCAACAGACCGTAAACTGTCAACAGTGGTTCATTTTGAAAACTTCGTTGGAACTTGAAAGCTGGAAGCTCTGGACGAAATAACTTTCTAACAAGATATGGAGAACGTAGAGTTCACTGACGAAGAAATTCGTGAGCAGTTAGCAAATTTAGGATACCATGATGTATCACAAGGAAGACTGCAACAATTTCGCAAAGGTAAATTATGAAGTCCATCGCATTAAGGCCGAGCGTGTAATTTCAGCATGATAATCCATCTCCATCAGTCCATCAGTAGGAGTATCGCATCGCCAGAGCTTCATATATCCACACTGTAAGTGTGTAACACTCCAGTGCCACTCGGCCTGTTATCACGTTGGTTATTGATGCTATATACCTGTACCAGTACTTATTGCTTTTTCTCACACCAGAGGTGCAAAAATTCTCATTTCCACTACCAGACAGCGTCTAACTCTACGTGGACTATGGTATCTAGTCGCAAAGTGTACACTCCAAAATACGCCACTTTTTGCAATCGGGCAGAAGCAGCTACAAATGTAAAAACCATCATGAAATGTTTATCGTAAATACTATTCATTTCAGACTTACAGCGTCTTGTTGAACGTGATCGTTCAAGCATGAGCTCATCCTTTTACACTGGTTTATCTTCTCCAAGTTTACAGTCAGGTAAGGACTCCTACAGACCACATAAGAATATCTCTTAGTCTTTACCTGGTTGGTTGCATAATGGTCTCGCCTACTAAACCTAGAATGCTGGGTTTGAATCCCGGTCCCCTGTTAGGCACCGACATCTTAGGATTGGTGAGGAGGGGTGGTGCTGGTTTAGAAAAGCAACAGCTTATACCAGCGTATCCTTGACCAAAGGGAAAAATAGCATCGCCTCTCTTTCCCTCTGATCCCTATTTACAACACTGATATCATGTAAGGCATATCAGGTGACCTTGGCCGAAAATCCATCCAATGACTGACGTTTTCCTATTCTTATAAATATAATAAGTCACCACAGATTTAACGTCCAGTCCAGTTTATTGAAATATAATCAGGATGAAGGATGAAGAAGCAGAGCTCCGAAAGCTTGTGAATTATATTCCAATAAACTGGACTGGACGTTAAATCTGTGGTGACTTATGAGATTTATTACTATCTGAATTGTCCGCCATCGGCTCCATTATTTTTCCTATTCTTGTAACAGATACAAGTCCTGTCAACCAGCCTTCTTACCAGCGACGCTCACCACAACGTTCACCACCGTTGAAGCCTTCTTTATCACGATTTCAACCTCACATTCCGGTTAGTATAATATTCAGTAGTACCGGTATGTCTATATCATGTGAGTCTGTGTAAACCCAATTCAATAGTCTAATAAGGACAACATATTTACTTCAAGGAAGATTCTGACTCAAAGACTATGGCTTTGTTGAGTCACCTTGTACACACCGAACCTACGCTCTTTCCTTCTTATTTTTCGACGTCGTTTGACAAATGATTTTACGCTCTCTCTCTCTCTCTCTCAATTGATCATCCCCTTTTCAGCTCTGCTAGAATTCTCTACTTTGAAATTAAAAAACACATAACTGTTTCAGGCCTCACCAAGGAACACTCACCCAAAGATCCCCGTTTATGAAGACAGCATGCCAGTAACGACGGCTTCGTACCCAACCCCAGAAAGCCAACTGCGAAAATTAGCATTAGGTGACTCGTCACACGATGTCAGAAGAAAGTTTTCTCCGAATCGACAAAACTTCGAACTTTCAGACGCAACGAAAACAGAGTTGTCGCATCTAACTCCAGAGACGCAAATGCAAAATTTTAACGACTCACCACCAGAGGTCGCCAGAAAGTACTCACCAAATCGTCGTATGTTTGATTATTCCGAAACTCAAAGTGCCGAATCGTCAAGTGATAATCCAATGGCATCGCATCATGGCAACGACACTGATGACGTCATACCCCGTATTCTCAACAAAGATGACGAAACAACACCCTCTCTACGTCACCATTATGACATCACAGGTCTCAGTGGTAGATTTCAGAGTAATCCGTCACCAGAAACTCCGTCAACGAATGACGAATCGTCTGAGCAGCAGAATCAAGGAAAAAGGATCATTCGTAAAAGAAAGGTGATGAGGTAACAAAGGAAGTGCTAATTACTTATGATGTCATCACTCGTAACGATCCACAAAAAATCTACGCCCAAGGTGTGATTCTCTGCGTGTTTGTGTCAATGCGCCTGTGAGTGACTTTTTTTCTCCAATCTGTAAGCGTGTTTTGCCATTATGAATTGCAGAAAACAAGGAAACGGTGAGTCAGCAATTTTCGATGAGTCTCTTGTTACCGATGGCGATACTTCATATCGTATGCACGACGTCTCTATGGATGATATGTCAGTCAACTACGATCGTGTCCATTTACCGCCCACGCTTCCTCCCCGACCTCACACGGCTCGGCCTACGGTAAGTTCTCACTAATGACTACTATCAAAGAATATAGTGGCGCCGATGGCGGGCGATCAATAAATATCGTAAAGAAGATTCACCACAGATTTAACATCCAACCTTGGTGTATTGAAAAGTATTACCCTACTTCCGTAAGAATATAGTGGAGCTGATGAAGGAAGATCAGTAGATATTGTAAAAAAGATTCGCCACAGATTTAACGTCCAGCCTTGGTTTATTGAGAATAATAACATGATTCACAAGCCATCGCAGATCCACTCCTTCATCAGGTGAAGATGAAATGAATCTTATTATTCTTAATAAACCAAAACTAGACATTAAATCTGTGGTGAATCTTCTCTGCAGCTGCTACTGTAAAGATATTAGGCCATACGGAACTGCTCTCAGTGCAGGGTGTCAAGTCTTAACTTTGTTTTCAGGCTAGAAAACCTCAGGATTTAGAATCAATTCAGGAACAGCCGTTACCGTCATGTAAGTCTATCTTGTGAAGTAAATGCTTCTTCTGTCGTTGGGCTTTTAACTCTACACGGCAAGGTAGCCGCACTGCAGCTACTGCTTGATGGCCTCATCCAGGCTCTTCAGACCAGACACTCCATTGGGTGGCTCATACGTCACGCATGAATGGACGACATGGCCTGCAGTTTGCTCCTCTGTCCACCACCTCCTTGCCCATATGCTCTGCAGTTTGCTCCTCTGTCCACCACCTCCTTGCCCATATGCAGTTTGCTCCTCTGTCCACCCTCTTGCCTATGCTCTGCAGTTTTCTCTGTCCACCTCCTTGCCCATATGCTCTGCAGTTTGCTCCTCTGTCCACCACCTCCTTGCCCATATGCTCTGCAGTTTGCTCCTCTGTCCACCACCTCCTTGCCCATATGCTCTGCAGTTTGCTCCTCTGTCCACCACCTCCTTGCCAATATGCCAGCCTGCAAGATCGGGTTCATACTGTATTGTGCACAGTTAGAGAGGATGATCGTATCATTAGGCCACATAATTTCTGAGTTTATGGGAAAGTATTTTGTTAGTACTAGTCCTGAATCCAGGTAAATAAGGATGGGGGCGTCAGAAATGGCGTGAAAAATTGATTGAATTTGACTGATTCGTGTGCAATTTCAGATATTCGTCCGAACACAAGTCACCCTCACACAAGAAACTTACGAAAGACAGATCCAGTGAACAGGTGATCTCTCTCTTTCGTACGACGTCAAGGCATCCACTGACTGGTGGCCACATGCAGTTTCTTCAGACAGTCACTTCCGTTGTATGGTTTGTATATACTACAGGAATTGATGATGAGGGTCTGCGGTTTGCTCCTCTCCTCTGCACCACACTCGCTGGTATATTACAATCTCAGAAAATGTTAGTAAATGAGATCCTCATTGGTGCATTAAATTTCAATATATCCTCTCGATGTATACCCTTGCATTTCGATGTACTCTGATTCGTTATGTACACCGCCACTATTTCGATGCATCTCGACGTAGTACATGACTGACTTATCTCACTTGCATGCCGCAGTGGCCGCGAGATCTCATTTGTGGAAGGACAACTTGAACCATCCCACCTCCGTTCTGATTCTGTCGTCCACGCTAGACGCGACAGGTTGAGGTCGGTCATGGACGGTTCTAAGTGGCGTTGTCTAGGTTCTTCAGACAAGTCACTCCAGTCCCCTGTGCTAGGGATTTAGCGCTACCTTTCCTGAATCGCATTTTTCTGACTAGGATGACACCATAAATTTTAAACCCCTCCCGCCCTAAGCTTAGGCCCTACTTAGGCCGACTTCCCCGCAGCGCTAGCCTACGTACTGGCAACTAACGCCAACAGCAGTCATAACAAATTCCATAAGCTGACTGTTGCGACACCATATATTTTATTTTTTCCGCCCTAAGCTTAATCTCTACTTATCCACTGCTGAGCCTAATTGTAAGCTAAAGCCATTGCAACGATATGAAAATTTTTAACAACAAGCCCAACACTGAATCGATGGAGATGCCATTAACTTTGATTTGACTATTTAGATATCACCAATACCGCGATGCATGGAACTCCATCAAAGCGCCCGGTGAGAGGAGCCACAGTGCCTTACGATGGGAAGTAAAAGCTCAGATGATGTATAAAGATGAACCTCAGTTGGTAAGATGCAACCACGCCATGCAGAGGCTCATCCAGGGGAAGCGGTCAATACGGCGACCCCCCCACCATGGCAATAAATCAATAAATAGCCTAGCCGAGGCCTGCAAAAAGCCTTTATTATTATAGATTTATCGGACTAAAACCCACAATTTCCATACCCAACCGCTAGTCGTGTTGTCATCTGTGTAGTGACGTCATACGTGGCATGTCCACTAGTGGTGACACCACCCTACCAACATGTTGACATTGTTCAAACGTCATCCTCCCCTTTGAATTTCTATCTGGATTGGGAACTACCCCTGCTGTAGATCAGTGGTCCTTTACCAGTAGGGTTTAAATTTTATCTAAAGGGAATTAATTTGTTCCATCACTTCAAAACTACTGTACCTCTAAAAAGTGAGACTTATGCATATTTTACTGTGAATTTTCTAGAGAGCCCAAAGAGTATACGTTCCGAATACGTACGTCGTTCCGACCAGTAAGAAACGAGCAGCCTTGCGATGGGAAGTTCGACATGCATTGGAAAGAGGATTGCCTGTGCCTTCTGCTTTTACCGTCATGTGAAAATGAACATTTCTGTAGTGTTTGAACCAGTTTAAACCGGATTTTACTGGTTTGAAGCCCATTTTACTGGTTAAAACTGGTCTCGCATTGTCTGTTATTCCTCTGAATAAGTTTTTCGACATCTCTGATTTAGATACAGGGTCACTGTGCGCCTCCTTGACATATGGACACCTTAGATCTCAATTTTTGTGGAGGTTAGGGTTATCAGAGCCCTGGTTTTTGCTTACCCACTTCCCACGGGTATCAACATCCAGTGCTGGTCCCAGGCCCAGGAAAACTTCAAACAGTAGTCTGCTGTGGCTAAAAGAGCATTCGGCTCTGTGGTGGTTACCCACTTGGCAGATCACCGTTTGCCGTAGGGATTCAACCTGTAGGGTGGCAGATGCAGTATTTTTGTTGTAGGAAATTAAAGTGACCTTAGTTTTTCCGGTACCACTGTATACCAGTACATGTATTTGTAGCGTCTTGTATTTTGAATAAATTATATCGGTCTGAAACCAAGGATTTTGTCATGGGAGCTGGTCAAGGCCATTAAGATCGCCTCGGAGATGGAATATACGAAGCTTGTATGTCAGCTCACGCACGCCTTGTTAGAAGTCGGGGTAAAGATTGGATTGCAGGACACATAGCGAGATACACCAAAATGGATGAGATGTGCAATATATATACATCTACAGTAGAGGTAAAGGCCTACTTGGGAGGTGGTGCAGTACGCGAAGTGGTTTCACATGAATGTATCGCGAGGTGTATTCCCACGACGGGTTAGATATGGTGTGAATAGGTCATATTTGGTACGCTAAAAACGACATGGCGGTATCAAAAAGATATCGTGTATTGTAAATTGTAAAACAACGACACCGAAATATAACACTATTTACTAAAGGTTTGGAAATTGTAAACATGAAACCGTAGTGCACATGTATTCTTTCTGATTATAAAATATTTGTAACTATAGAAAATGTACTAAAATCACAAATTATGATCTCAACTGTATTCCTATTAGCCACAATCTACGTATTTCCTATTAAATATGAGATAAAGTTCATGTAAAACCGCATAATTCCGATTTTATTTCAACAACCAGTCAAGATATTTCCGGCCTACAACCTTCTATTCTGCCAACACAATATTTTTCCGTTTATACATTTGTGAATCTCACCATGGAGAAGAGAAGCTTCAGCTCGGTGATTTGTTTTGGTGCCGGGGATCGGGTTACGATATTCGGCGGCGCCTCTTTAATCCGATGCCCACATCACCCAGGCTTTGTTTAAAGTATTATATTAATATTAAGACATTTATAAACGATGTATATTGTCTTATATAGTAATTACACTGTCGGCAGCTCTTTAAACTCATTGTAAAGTGTGATTTAAGTGCTTTGACACGTTTCGAGAACCACTCGACTGAAAAACCGGGATAATAGCTGCTTGTAATTAATACAATAGACTGTTATAATGATACTGTTCATCTTTTGTGAATTTCTGATAATTATTTTGTGTTTTTGTGGCTTATTTACTCCACTTTTGTGATAGTTTGGGGGTTGAAATGGATCAAATAGAACAACTACTTACTTGTCCGGTCTGTCTGGATCGTTTTAATGAACCGAAGATACTTCCTTGTCAGCATACGTTCTGTTTGAGGCCGTGCCTGCAGAATATTGTTCAGGATAGAAGGTACGTCATCACTAATTTTCTATTTGTATTTCCGTTGCCTAGAGTTCATTCAATGTTAAAAATTGTATCCATAGCTTCCTCGCTGGATAGCCAGTGCATTGAGGAAAGTGCGGAGGTTTTGATTTCGATAGTCTACCAGCTGCTTCAGTTCCCTCTTGTCTAGCCTACGCTCACATGATATGCGTCAGTGTGTGTGTTTGTGCTTCATCTGAGTCTGTGTAAATGCGGCAAAAAGGTCCTTATCTTTATTCTGTACAAATAGCAACCGTTCAGCCATAAAGCTTCATATTTTGTATAATTACTAAATTAACAGCCAATTTTATTTCCAGTATCCGTTGTCCAGAGTGTCGTTCATTTCACCTTCTACCTCGAAACGGAATCCACGGACTTCCTCCGAATTTAACGATAGTCAGATTTCTTGATTTGTCGACACAACGAAATTCTAATCGAATATCTCAATGCAAGGTCAGTTAAAGTAAAGATTTAGACTTGGACACTAACTAGTTACTTTTTAAAAAAAATTCAAGTATATAATATGGACTGCGAAGTAGCTCTAAATCCATGGCTACCGTAGGCCTATCTGACGAAGGAGTTGAGGTCTGAAAGCTTGTGAATGTTATAATTCTCAAAAAGCGGCGGTTTACGTTAAAACCAGTGGTGAATCTTCTTTATAGTGCTTTTGATCATCGGCTCTACTATATTCTTCAATTACAGGAATGTGGTAAGAACAACTGCGAAACAGAGAAGTGCAACCACTGCGACAAAACTTTGTGTAAAATCTGCCTTACTAAACACACACGGAATTTGCAACTAGAATTAAAGCAGACCATTTCTCAGGTAAGAAACTTCCGTTGCCATTTGCTCAAGTTGGTGCAAGTTTCAAGAACAATTTTCTGTCTTGTGTCAAAAATTAGGGCATGTAGTTACGAACGATAGGAGTCTATAGCATTTTGTTGTTGTGATCTGTTACCTGCAGAGAGTACTTGATGACGGATCGGAGCTCCAAAAGCTTGTGAATTATATTCCGATAAACTGAACTGAACGTTAAATATGTGGCGAGTTATTCTATATATTACTGTAGTAGGGTGGTACTCCGAAAGCTTGTGAATTATATTCCAATAAACTGAACTGGACGTTAAATCTGTGGCGACTTATTCTATATATTACTGTAGTAGGGTGGTACTCCGAAAGCTTGTGAATTATATTCCAATAAACTGACTGGACGTTAAATCTGTGGCGAATTATTCAATCTATTACTGTAGTAGGGTGGTATCCGAAAGTTTGTGAATAACATTCCAATAAACTGGATGTTAAATCTGTGATGACTTATTCGATTATTACAGTACGGTTATGCTCTGGGAGCTTTTGAATTATATTCCAATAAACTGAACTGAACGTGGCGACTTATTATATCTATTATTATTAATATTCATAATTTTATCAGATAAAACGCATCATCCCAAAAGTGACGGATTTTGTAACAGAACTAGAACAGCGACAAAAAAAATCGAAAGAAAATGGCAAAAATATAAAACACGAAATCGCACAGGTTTGTTTACGTTGCTCCATTGTGTGTGTGTGTGTGTGTGACGTGCACGTACCGTAAGTGTGCATTTGTGTGTGTGTGTTCAGCCCTGTTCAGAGCTCGTCGCCAGTGTATTCGACCAATTCTTTCCAATATGTTGTTTTTTCAGTCCGTAGATCGTTGTATAGCAGAACTGCAGTCGCGAAAGAGATTCCTATTTGAAGAAGTTGATGCATTTGTAACCGTGGAAACAAGGTACAGTCTGAAAAATTATGGGGTATTTGATATTGAAGAGTGTAGTGTAGCCGATGGCGGACGATCAATAGATATTGTAAAGAAGATCACCACAGATTTAATGTCTAGCCTTAGTTTATTGAGAATTAGAACATGCACAATCTTTCCATCTTGACATGATGAAGGAGCAGAGCTCCGAAAGCTTGTGAATCTTAGTATTCTCAATAAACTAAGGTTGGACGTTAAATCTGTGGTGATCTTCTTTACAATATCTATTGATCGTCCGCCATCGGCTCCGCTACACTCTTCTATCATGAATGGGCAATGTTATATCAAGTGCTCTCATCTCAGCTAAGAGCACGCCTGAGCTATACCTAAGCCTACTCTATCTTCTAACGTGTGACATATTGGCTAGCCTGTTGCTAAGCAATTCTAACCGGTCGTTACCGTAGCAACGCTATAAGCAAAGGAGCGGTGTAATTCATGGTTATCGACTACGAAGTAGTAGGTAAACACTGTGTTTGGTGAAGGCGCTAACGCAGGCGTTTGTCGTCTTGAAAATCAGTAAAATTTTAGCACCCTAGAATAACATCTATGGTGTGTCACTTTCAAGGCCTCTCTATGACGTCATACAAAAGAATTAGCTGAGTCGTTGTACTTTCGGTCAAACTCTGAATTTGTTTACCGCGGGTGTTACGTCACACTGATGCTGTGGTGGGCGGCACGGAGTAAGGGTACAGTAGTAGAGAGTAGCAATGGCCACGTAGGCACGCTCGATTTTGCGAATTCTTTGCGCGTCCAGCCAGCGTCTTATAAATTCCATGCCCCCTCAGAATCTGTGCCTTTTTCTTCAGATCTCTGCAAAGCGAACGAGAGAATTTAGAGATGGATTTAGCGACGTTGCGTGGTCACTGTGACCTCGCCGATGAAAAATGCAACCGACCACTAGATGGCGATAAGTAAGTACTATTAAACCTACTGAGATTAGCCAACCAGACTTGCTGTTAGTTGCCATGGCAACTTTGCATGTTGGTCAGGCAGGCAGGGGTCTTCCTGTGTACATTTACTAACATTTATGGTGAATGTAATACCTCGTTCGCCAAACTTCCGGAGCGTTACCCTACTATAGTAATAGATAGAATAAGTCACCGCATATTTAACGTCCGTCCAGTTTATTGGTTTGTTTTTTTGTTTGTGTACAGATTTAACGTCCGGTCCAGTTCATTGGAATAATTCACAAGCTTTCGGAGTTTTACTCCTTCACCTTGTGAAGATGAAATAGTACCGGCCTGTACGTCTTGGGATATTTTATGCTAAACAGGCCAGGTCCCTAGGACTTGCCTTCCTAGTTTCAAAGTATTTTTTCAGTGGAATGAACACATCTTCCAAGCGGCGATTTCAAAGCGAGATCCTTCAGTTGACCCGTCAGGGTCGAGAACATATTCGAAACAACAAACTCATATCAACCAATGTTGAAGATAAAATGGGAAGATCTATAAAGGTATGGTACGCTTGAGACGTGAAGTAGTAGATCTATAGTTAAGAACCCTCCATTACCCTTGACCCTATTTCAGTTTCGAAAAGATGGAGAACGTTCCGTGTTATCGGCAATCACAGATTTCGGCGGCGTCACCCTCCAAGTGCCGTCCAAACTTTCTCTCACATTCGGTAACGATCTCATCATGAACGACGAGGAAGTGCAACGAGCCATGAACGCCGACCATAGTCCAAGATACGGTCGACGAGCAGGTTGTTTTGTCACACAAGAATTTTTTAACCATCGATACGTAACAATGTAATTTCGTTTCAGATAATCAAGAATTACAACCTGATATGTTTGTGACGTCATCTTTGAATTCGTCATGGGAAGAAGTCACGTCACCATCAGAGCTTCGTCAGGATCGCCAACCTGTTCCACGAGACACAATTTTAGCAGGTTTGGGACAAATCTCAAATCCTGGTTCACAAGCTTTCGGAGCTCTGCATACAATTTAGTACTTAGTAACTAAGTACTAAGTACCTGATTTATTGCATTGGGCCGATGTCCGATCGTTCGACGAGAGCGCTTTAGCGTAACAACGAGTCCCTGCCTCCGATATGGTCTACTAACTGAAGTAAAATGCATAAGATTACCTCGTTCATGTTTAATTACGTTAATAAAATGAGCTTCGCGACATTGCAAATGGAAATCTGCGGTTGAAAATTTCCCTTTACATCTCTAATGTTGACAGATCGCAACAAAAATTTACAGGAACTATGTTGACCGTACCTAGAGTCGGCCAAAGCGGAGATCCGAAACCTTTTAAATGGTATTCTTAATAAACCAAGGCGGTGAATCTTCTTTGCGATATCCATTGATTGTCTGCCATCGGCTCCACTATATTCTTACTCTTCACCTGATGAAGGAGCAGAGCTCCGAAAGCTTGTGTGTTATATACCAATAAACTGGACTGGACGTTGAATCTGTGGTGACTTATTATATTTATTACTACTTAAGTAGGGTAACACTGAAACATTCACAATTCTCAATAAACCAAGGCTGGACGTTAAACCTGTGGTGAATCTTCTTAAAGATGTCTATACATTGACGTAGCAGTGCCCAATTACAAACGACTCACCTTCCAATTGTAACGGCAGAAGCAAAGCCGCCAACTTTGTGGACCTCGTTCCGGTCATGCCGACTAGTTGCTGCAAATTTTGATTATGTCATATTTTCATAATAAATAATTCATATTTTCTATATACAGTTGGTCCAATTGGACCTCGACCACGTGGTAACAACCGGCGAAGACAAAATCGTAGCGACCAGTCATCAGATACGTCAGCTTATTTATCAATCGGTAACGATCGTCCGCCGGCGTCGACGATGCGGAACGAATTCAATTCTCACGTGACCGGAGTTCGAACGACTTTGTGGCAATACAGAAGCAAAGGACAAGTAAAAAAGTGAATGGTTTTGTGATGTCATAAAATGTCTTTATGGCAAGCAATAGTTACGCAATTCATCGCTTTCGCAACTGCTTTGTGACGACATAAATAATGGTAAGCTGGTTAATGGAGGTCGGGAGTCGACAGATTATCAACGGACATCATTCAGATGAATCCACCCCGCCACCTTATTACATATAAACACACACATACATGCACGTAGTTGTTTTGTCTACCTGTTACCAGGCTTCCAGCATCGGCTCTCCGTCTGGCAATTTGCCAAGAAAAATTGTCTGACGAACCCTAAGGGTCACTGACTTCGTTTTGTAGCCTTGCTTCTTTGCCGATGATCAATGTTGGTTATCAGTCATGGAGGAGATTGATTTGATAGGTGAACAGTAAAATTGCCTCACAGACCTCCCAGTTTGAGAACTACTTGCTCCGCTTGCAACCACATGCTTTTGTAGCCCTGCTAATCTCGTGTACAGTTGCCCTGTCTGTTGCCAGGTTTCTTTGTCATTTGATTGACAGTTAATCAGTGTTTCCAACCTTTTTCACATGCGGACCATTTCGAGGTTTTATGCTATGCTCACGTACCACCTACATAAGTTACGCCCGCTGAAGGCGGTCAAAAAATTTCCCACCTTTTATGACGACCACCAAACCTTCCTTAAATAAACCCTCACGTGTTCCCAGTAGATCTAACCTAGACATTCTATGACGTCACAGTGGTGAGAGAAAAAGGTCGTTCCTTACCACGACGTCGACGGCTTCAAAAACTCAAAATCAACCCAACCTAAACTAAGAACTCCATTCGGTCTTATAAAAAACAGAATGTACTCGCGTACCACCTGGAAGACCTTCTCGTACCACTAGTGGTACGCGTACCACAGGTTGGGAACCACTGGATTAACAGATAGCCTATGTTCTGTCCTCAGGTTTTTCGGAATGAAAGGGAGTGATATCGGGTGCATGAATTGGCCTCGTGGTATCGCTACAACACCGGATGGCAGTGTCGTCGTCGCGGACAGCAGTAACCATAGGATTCAAGTGAGTCAATTTCAATTGTGGGGTGGCGCTGGCTTAGAAGAGCGACCTATCAGCATCTCTCTCTCTCCGCTCTGTCTCCAATGCCCTTGCCCTTGTCATCTATCAGGAAGGCTGTAGGTACAATTTGCGCCTTTTTTGCGTGGCAGGATTTGAACCGACGGCGTTACCAGAGTTTAACCGAAAGTAAACCCGAATCAGGCGATTCTTCTGTATGACGTAATAAAGCGCGACGTCTTGAAAGTAGCACACCGTACACAATAGCGTATTAATATATATAGATATTAAATCCATATTTATAGATTTATGATTCTGATGGTACTCCATTTCATTCGTTTGGAAGTTACGGTCTGGGTGACGGTCAATTCGACTGCATAGCTGGAGTGTGTGTTACGTCACAAGGATGGATTGTGACTGCGGACCGATACAATCATCGAATACAAATTTTTGATCGAGAAGGACGATATATCAGAAGATTCGGAGAAGAAGGATCAGGTTTGATCTGGCTTTTTTTCATTCTTTTCTGTGGACTAGACGTCAGGGCAGCTGCATTGCAGCCACTGCTTGGTGGCCTCGTCCGGATTCCTGTGAGCAGTGTTCCCCCCGAGCACGTTCTTCCCGCGGGCAGTGTTCCCCGTGATCACGTGGCTCCCACGTGAAATTTTCCCCGCGACCACGTCATTGTTCTCGCCGCCAGTGTTCCCCGTGAATACATGGTACCCGCGCCAGTGTTCCCATTAGCACAGTCTTCCCGTAAACACGTGACCTCCCCGCGGGCACTATTCCCTGGGACTACGTGGGGACAAAACTAGCTAACCCTTACATTTTCACAGGAGAAAGTCAGTTAAGTTACCCATGGGGTGTAGCGACTGACAACATGGGTTTTATCTACGTTTGTGACAAAGACAATCATCGAATCCAAATCTTTACCATGGACGGAGTTTTTGTTCGAAAATTTGGAAGTGTCGGATCGCGAGAAGCCCATTTTGATAGTCCGCAGTACTTGTCTGTCACTACCGACAATAAGGTATGATTTTTTTGATGCCATTGGCTAATTGAACCGAAGCATGTGGTTCCTCGTGAACACGTGGCTCCTCGCGAGCTTGTGGTTCCCGTGAACACGTGATTTCCGCAGGCAGTGTTCCCTTTGAACACGTGGCTCCTCGAGCACGTGGTTCCTACTGGCAGTGTTTCCCATGAGCAAAGTGTTCCCCATGAGCACAGTGTTCCCCGTTAACACGCGGTTCCCGCTGCCAGTGTTCCCCATGAGTACGTTGTTCCCCGTGAACACGTGGTTTCTGCTGGCAGTGTTCCCCATAAGCACAGGGTTCCCCGCGAGTACTTAAAAAACTAGAATCGATTGAAGGGCAAATCGCGATTTTTAGCTCCACCTAGTGTTCGAAAACATCTTTGGATGTTAAGCCCTCTCTCAATTCAACTAGGAAATTCAAGTCACCGTAATTCATATGTTTTAGATTGTAGTTGGTGACTGTGGCAACCACCGAGTCCAAGTTTTTGACAAATATGGCCGATTTCTCTTCAAGTTCGGAACGGAAGGAACAAGTGAAGCCCAATTTCGATATCCGCGAGGTGTCGCTACAGATCGACACGGAAATATAATAGTTGGCGACAGCGGGAACAACAGAGTACAGGTATGACGTCAAAAGTGAGACTAAACGTCATCGTGCTGTCGTATTTAGACCCTACCTTGAGAGACTCCATTTTACTCTTTTTGTAATATCCCCCTCCCCCCCGCCGATTGTCACTGACGAAGCCAGTGACGTCAGAATATTACCGATTAGGAATTATCTTACAAAATGATTTCTAGCGTCATCTTCCTGATATGAAATACCACAGAGGCCTCGCTACCGACGAAGAAAGTGACGTGAATTCAGAATCGTCTCACAAAATAAAAAACCTCTAGCGACATCTTCCGGATATGAAATACACCACCAAACACACACAAACTCACTCCATTACCCGCATCCATGCTATTCTGCCACTACTGTTGATCAACTGCAGTGAAAACGGAAATGCATCCACTTTTTGTTGTAGATTTTTCGGAATGATGGAAGTTTCATCTCAAGTTTCGGGAGCTGGGGTTCTGACCCAGGTCAAATGAAGGGTTTAGAAGGTGTGTGCTTTCTACCAGATGGAGATATCGTTGTTAGCGACCGTGAAAATCATCGGATACAAGTCTTTTGATTCCAATATCTCCTTTTTGTCTCTTTTCGTTCTGAAAGTTTTATTTGTTTACTGTGAAGATCTTCAGCAATGTCCCGTAAGTTTCTGTCCAAACACGAGCGATTTTCCACAGAAAAAGCTGTCGCGTGGTTCGTTAAATATCTCTTTAAACACACTTTTTCTTACTTTTTATAAATTCCTTAAATGCACTTTTTTGACATTGTAATAAAATTCTATGCTTCCTGGCGTTTAGTTTACGTCACAATGTGTTATTACGCGTGACTCACCCCCGGAAATATCCAACGAGTCACGCGAACGTAGAGGGGATTGTCCCGTGAGTATCTAAACAGTGTTTCCTGTAAACACGTGGTTCCCGCTGGCAGTGTTCCCCGTGAATACGTGACTCCACGCGTGCACGTGGTTCCCGCTGGCAGTGTTCCCCATGAGCACTGTGTTACCCGCGACCACGAATATTTGTAGTCAATTCAAATCACAAAAGATTAGAAAAAGTGGTACATGTTACAAAATATAAACAGCTACATCTATACCCGTGTTTATAACGGATTTTAAAACGGGAAGATCGTGACGATTCCGGTGCCGTGACGGACGAAACGATCTTCGCGTTGAAAAGTGGCTTCACTAAACAGTGCCCATGCAAGAATCTAGCAGACATTTCCATTGGAACGTAAAATATCCCCTTGCTGTCCTACAAGCCAACCTCCCTTCTTCTTCAGCTTTCCTTTTTTGAAATTTATGACGTTTTTCAACGGTATACGTGTCAATACTTCTGGCTTATAGCGCGGATCACTATTACAACCACGGCTCTCCGCACTTCCCCGATACCGACTGCCAAGCAGGGAAGGAACGAATACCAATTTTAAAGTCTTCGATTTGACTCGGTCGGGAATAGAACCCGCAAACTCCCGATCAGAAGGCGAACAGTCTAACCCACTCGGCCAACTATTATTATTGTTTAAAAGATAGAGTGGCGCTTATCACCGATGAGGGCTCGGCCAACTGAACGGCACCTCATCTCTTCTAGTCAACAAATGTATTTTTCTCAACATGAAACCACCGGTATCCTAACAATTTATCAACTTTCGGTCGAGACACCGGGTTATATTTCAAAATCGTCCGGATAATCTCACGTCCTGGCCGGCTGATTTTCTTCTGAGCCGTCGGTATCTTGTCACGACGTTGGATCTCTACCATTGCCCTAAAATATGACGTCATCTGTTCGTTAGTAATTATTCAGCCTCTTGTTCACACTGAGCGAACGTAGCGCTGGAAACGAGAGTGCAAAATAATGCGAGACACAGTTTTACGTCACGTGATCGCAAAACGAAGTCGAAATATCCGATCTCTAGAAGAGTATAGTGGCAACTGTAGGGCTTCGCTCTGACGTCATCAGCGCGAGTGTGAAAAACGAGAGACGCTCAAAACCGTCAACACATGGGTATTTGCAGTCAGTGTGAACAAGACATTTATCCAGAAACTTGGCCGCGAAGCGTCCTGAGCTTCACTCCTTCAAATTATCTCACCCGATATCTGTGTCGTCATAAGGCATTGCACCGTACAACGTAATAAATATGACAACGCCAATCGCCCAAACGTCAGATGCTCTTGAGTCATATGCTTGCCGTTGTAGGACTTCCGGGGCTGCGTACGCAGCTGATCCGCAGTAAGTTTGAGAAAAGTCTTTCTAAATAAAAATTGGGAAGATGTAGAGACTCACCGCATTATGCAATCAATGCCCACCCAAAATCTATTGGGCAGGCCACCCGGGTGACACTCTACTGTATATCGATCGTAAGTGATCGGCTACTATCACTATATCGCTATAAATTTGACTGGACGTTAAAGCTATGGTGATGCCCTAATCTATATGGACTTTTAAATTGATTATTGAGGCCGATATCCAATATCGACTTCCTTACTTGACTAACTGCCGATACCGATAATCGAAAAAATACAAATATCGGTCGGGGCGATAATCGGTTGCTTACAAGTTGGACACCTTCGCCTTTTGGTCCCTTCTGGACTTCATCCTTTGCGATCCGTCTTGCGAATCCAAAATCACACAGTTTGGCTACAAATCCAAGCCCTTCTCTTTCCTTGCGAGCATCAAGGAGAACGTTTTCACATTTTATATCTCTGTGTGCGATATTATGACGGTGGAGGTAAGCGACGGCGCGGATGACGTCATGAGATATGTAGCGTCCGTCAAATTCTTTCATCGCTCCGTTTTCCTAAAGATGGGTCACGTGATTAGATACGCTTTCCTGGTTCTTCACTCGATGAAGGAGCTCCGAAAACTTGGAAATGTTATAATTCTCGATAATAAACTGAGGCTGGACGTTGAATCTGTGCTCAAATTTCTTTAACATTGCTTAAGCCGTGGTTACGACTTCCGGTATCTCCAATCGGCTTGCTACAGCGAGTCACCCCCATTCGTAAGCTCTTTGACTCAACTTTCATTCATTATAAAGCACAGTGCAACGGATATTAGTCTTACAAATTATTCTTGGCGAATTCTAAGATTCTAGTGCATATGTCACGATATATAAAAAGCCTAGCCCACCGGAGCATCCCTCGGTATCATGAGTAGATTTATAACATTTACGGTGACTGCAATACCCTGTCCACTGAAAGTCAGTTGCGTTATACATTATTTGTTCGATTCCCGACCGAGTCAAATCGAAAACTTTAAAATTGGTATCAGTTCCTTCCCTGTTTGGCAGTCGGTATCGGGGAAGTGCGGAGAGCCGAGATTGTAATAGTAATCCGGGCTATAAGCCGGAAGTATTGTCATGTATACCCTGAGAATCGACCTGGCGTAAATGACGCCAACCCGCCGATCAGAAGTCGGACAGTCTAAACCACTCGGCCAACTGAACGATGAGAAAGAAAGTTGCTGGCGTTATACATTATTTGTTCGATTCCCGACCGAATCAAATAAAAATAAAATAAAAAATGCCGCTCACCTTGATATATTCCAGCAGGTCTCCGGATTTGACGTATTCTGACACGATATATATTGTGCCGTTATCCGGTTTTCTCCGGGTTTCAAATATTTCGAACACTCGGATGATGTTCGGATGACGTAATCGAGATAAAATCTAATGAAAGGCATAAAATTTGTCATGTGATATTGTTTGGTCGTGGCGCTTATGAGGGCGAGTAATGGCCTGAAAGTTCCCCATGCGAAAGCCGTCAGATCTTAGGCCCCTAGGCATCAACGCATGTTGAACTTGAACTTGTATTCAAACAAATGTTTACATTACGATTTCCACCAGCTAAGAGTCGACTACGAACGGAACCACGTCATTTTACCACAGCAGGGTTATCAAACGTATTGTCAATAGTATAGACCTACGTGTCTAACGGTCTAAGTGTTTATATTGCTGTTACCTCTATCTCTCTGGGTAGGAATTTATCTCTAAAAACTTGAGGCGCTTTGTTTCTCACAATGATTTTCACCGCTACGTCACGATCCACTTGACTTGAATACGCACGTTTGACTTTGCTGTATGACCCTTCACCTGGAAAATACAACGGTATGTTAGAGCGGTGACCAGATTAGCTGAAATTCGTATATCTGTTCTATCGGCTGTTAGTCAAGTGAGGAAGTTGATATTGGATATCGGCCTCAAATCGATCGATTTTATGTATAGGGGTCTCGATCAATTGGCCCCGGCCGATTAATCATAAATTAGGCCTATAATGAATATCGGACTCCATAGCCATTTTTTTTTTAATTTTGAATTTATGGCGTTTTCACCCTACTAAGGTAATTACACCGGGTCGATGCTCACGGTATACGTGTCAATACTTCCGGCTTATAGCCCGGATCACTATTACAATCACGACTCTCCGCACTTCCCCGATACCGACTGCCAAGCAAGGAAGGAACAGATACCAATTTTAAAGTCTTCGATTTGACTCGGTCGGGAAGCCAACCCGCAACCTCCCGATCAGAAGGCGGACGGTCTAACCCACTCGGCCAACTGAACGGTCTATAGCCAGTTGATTTATGGTCTTTTGACTGATTATATTGAGACCTATATCCGATAACGACTTCCTTATATGACGACCGCCCAATCAGAAATCTATGCACGGCCCACGTAGGGACACTCACATTTTTCTGACTAACCGGACAATGCACCGAAAATCACAAAAATACGAATATCGGTTTTAAATAAACTGTCAAATATTGGCTAATTTGAGGTCAATTTCCATTTCTTCACATGACTAGCGGTAGATATAATCTCAAAAATTCGCATACCAGTCTTAATTATAGATATCGACCATTATTCATTATTGTTTTGGCCTTGAAGAAAGGCCAGCACGACCTTCAGTCGATCTGTGGTAAAGGAACCTCACGGGAAGTCTAATTATCTGACCGTACCGAATGTCCCAATGCGCCGAAGTGACTACAAGCCTGTGTACTTACCAATGATCCCTCTGAATATATAGCCACGTTTCTTTAACACCTCTTTCTCATCGATCGCCGGCGACGCAATTTTTAACGTCGTTCTCGCCACCTCCATCGTTTATACCGGAGTGCAGTAAGCTTCAGTTGTAAGAAGAAAAGGTGAAGTGAAACCAACGGCAGACGCTCATTTATTGCAAAACTTAATTCACAAACTTTGAGAGCTCCGCTTCTTCACCAGGCGACAAGGTCTAACACGCGTTTCAAAATTGTCAAAATTTTATTTTCAAGGAAAACGCTTACCGTGTGTGACGTCACAGTGCCACAAGGTACCGTAAATGGAAAAGTTCTCGAAATGTTGCTACTTTGGTGTCGTCTATTGTGCGAGTGAGTTGTTCTAACAAGGCGAACCGTTAACTGTGATAAAAGCGTTAGTCTATTGTTTAGAGAAAACTAAGTTGTCAATGGATAATAAACAGCAATCATTTTGCCGCTTGCGGCAGGCAAGAGCTTGTGCGGATTTGACGAGACTTCTCGAAAGCCATGAAAAAAAACCACTGACGTCAAAAAGGGCGATGCCGGTATGAGTTTTTAGTGAAGTTGTAACTGCTAGGGTTACCGTTCGGTTGGACCGGAAGGCTTCTGATCGAGAGGTTCCGGGTTCTATTCCCGACCGATTCAAACCAAAGACTTTAATATCAGTAGGCCTATCAGTTCCGTCCCTTCTTGGCAGACAGAATCGGAACAATGTAGAGGGTTGCTGTGGTTGTGACAGTGATCCGGGCTATAAACTGGAAGATCCGACACATTTATACCGTAAGCATTGATCTGACGTATATTACCTTAGTAGGGTTGAATCGTCGTAAATCCAACTATGTAGACCATGGTATTTTGTTGCGTTTGCTAGATGAAGTCCATATACAGTAGCGAGATTACATATCCATACTCATCTGGATTTGGCCCGCAGGCTGCAGTTTGCCGAACCCTGTACTAGGGTTTGGTTCTAGGCGGGTTTTCTGTAGACATTGATATTTTGTCGGGTAGTTGCGTTGGCTGGATGAAGGCCATACAGTATAGCCAGAGCCAGATTACATATATCCATACTCATCTATTGTATCT
Source organism: Botrylloides violaceus (assembly GCA_030412335.1). Lineage (NCBI taxonomy): Eukaryota > Metazoa > Chordata > Ascidiacea > Stolidobranchia > Styelidae > Botrylloides > Botrylloides violaceus. The sequence goes on from JASFYC010000046.1 coordinate 60,761, forward strand.
TACGCTCGCAGTCAAAGCCTTTACCAGAAGAAATTTCGCCAAAAATATGTAAAAGGAAGCCTTGCGACGTCACAAAGAAAAGTCCAGATGACCATAGAGGAGAATTTAGCGATGAGAAAATTATGAAAAAACTAACCATGCGTGAAGGAGTTCACCACCTTCCTGACGTCATGGAAAATACGTCAGGGGAGAGATATGAATCAGTACGAACGTGAAAGCTTCAATAAAAAATAATCAACTCGTACAGTGTTTCAAATCGTAACTTCCTGTTACGTTGCGCCAACGCCATAACCTGCAGTAAAGAAATGCGACATCACGGCTATGACAATAACAGCAATCTACCTTGTTGATTTCGTCCGTGGGTTGAAAATTTAGGCTCGTCCTGTAATCCTTGTAATCGCAAACAAATATCGACCTGGAAAACTCGGCCAGGGCACTAATCGTTCTACCCTTAGTATTCGTGGCACGTTAAGTCGAGCATTCGTTTTAAATTTCACCATTAGCCCAGTAAGGATACCACACTCAAGGTAGGCTACGTACGACATATTCTACGAGCAAGGTATCGGTGGCTTTAGCCATGAACTAGTGACAAGGGCATCGTGACGTTTGTTGCGTCACTAGCGCGCAATATTCACGTAGTATAGAAAAACAAAAGGTCTAATACTAACCTACATCATCATGCTATGGGTCAGATAACGTTAGGCGCCTCTCCTGACGAAGATAAAGTGAAGACCGCTGAGATAAAAAAGCAATAGTGTAACCTTTAACCTCTATTTTCGTTACAACGAATTGGATTAGTTGGAACTTGGTCGAGCAAACAAAAATCACCGGGTTTGCTATGAGCTTGCTGCATTGGGCTTGGAGGACGTCTTGTAGATCTGTGGATTTAAGAAAATGGAAGTATTATCAGCTCAGCAACTGAAAAGGCTGGAAACGCATAAGTATAGCTCTCACGGGACTTCTATTCTGGAACCATACTTTCAAGGTTTGTGGCTTAATTTATATATAATTTTCTTCTCAACCGTTAAGCAATTGCTTTGCTGATGGTTTTCAAAAAGATTTTGAGCTTATCAGAAAATCTGTATCCACGTTAGGGGTCGACCACGGTCCATTATCAAGATTGATTGATATTAAAATTTTTGCGATTACCAGAATCTGCGGTTAGTCAAGTGAGCAAGTCGATATCTGCATGAATAATTGGCCATAAGATGGAAATAGACCTATTATCGAGGCCGATATTCATGAATTTTTGCATTTTATTGGTATCGGCCGTCAATCAAGTAAGAAAGTTGATATGGGATATCGGCTGAAGTCATGAATTTTCGATATCGGCAACAGTCAGCCGAAGTGGGGTTGATTATGGTATATATATTTCATTTGCAGTATTCTGGAGATGGCTGATCGAAATATTTCCTCGTACGATTGCTCCGAACACAATCACCATCTCTGGCCTTGCAGTCAACATACTCTCTTCATTTTTAATCATGTGGTATTCTCCTACGGCCACTGAACGGGTAAGGTTAATAGTATAGTTTTGTAAAAAAATGATGGAGCAGATCCAAAAAGTAATAGATGAAATAAGGTGCCACATATTTAACATCCAGCCCGGTATTTGTTCGATTTGTATTCTACTGCAATTTTGAATTGTGAACCATAGTGCCACCCAGTGTTCCACGAGGACCTTCTTGACTAGTTCACACAGTCGTTGAAAATCGAGTCTCCTTAAAAGCCCATTAGAAGCTGTATGGGTCTGTTATATTCTATTTTGGTCGCCAGGTTCCTTCTTGGATTTATATTCTCAACGCGGTGGGATTATTCATATATCAAGCCCTCGACGCGATCGATGGGAAGCAAGCTCGACGGACCGGAACGTCATCGCCTCTTGGAGAACTGTTTGACCATGGATGCGATTCTATATCAACAGGTAACAACTAATCAGCTTTGTCGTTTAGTTGTAAGGTCGTTAGCTACAGAACAGGCAGGGTTTCTATTTCTGTTTCAGTTGTGGTCGCGATTGCTTGTAGCTGCTCAATGCTTCTCGGCCAAAGTCCAAACTTAATGTTTTTGATGTGTATGCTCTCTGTAATGTTATTTTACTTTGGACACTGGGTGTCGTACGTCACAGGAACATTGCAGTTTGGAAAGTAAGTCTCTATTTGTATTGAAGTATTTGGAAGGCCGATACGATTAATCGCCTGACTGAAGGTTAATTATCAAAATTTCATCAATATCGATATTTTAGGCCGATTATCGTCTTTGAGGCCGATATCCGATATCAACTTCCTCACTTGACTAACGGCTACTGATATATATAATGAGGATATACTGTAATCGATTGACCCCTGGTTTGAATACTTACCTTATAAACTGCTAGGTAGAATTCATGAGGGTTGCTTGTCCGGGGGACTTCTAGTTCTATGAGACTGGGGTAGCCTACGGTAGGTTTGAATGTCTTACTGGTCGTCCCCTGCAAAAATTGCCAAGTTCGAGTAGCATTATTCTGAAGCTCGAAGCCATTTTTTGTAACAGGCTTGATGTTACTGAAGTGCAGCTTGGCACGATGTTCATTTTCATGTTATCTGGAATATTTGGACCAGAATTCTGGGACGCAGAGGTAGGATTTGTTTGTTTATCCAGTAAAAGAGCAGATAACGTTTGATATTTCAATATATCTGTATCGTCACTCATTGTGGCGATGAAGCCAATTTGTATGACTTGTGTCTATCAAGCGTTCCTATTCCACAATGCGATGGAGCTGTTACTGTTTTTTTTTTTGTGAATTTATGGCATTTTTCACCTAGGCTACTAAGGTCATTTACGCCAGGTCGGTGCTCACGGTATACGTGTCAATACTTCCGGTTTATAGCCCGGATTACTATTACAATCACGACTCTCCACACTTCCCCGATACCGACTGCCAAGCAGGGAAGGAACGGATACCAATTTTAAAGTTTTCGATTTGACTCGGTCGGGAATCGAACCCGGAACCTCCCGATCAGAAGGCGGACAGTCTAAACCACCTGGCCAACTGAGCGGTGATTTTTTGCTTGTTATTGCTACTGTTGGTAACTGCCAATACAAAAGGATAAAATCATCATCATCATCGGTGTTCCCCATGAACACGTGCTTTCCCCCGAACAGTGCTTTCCATATGCACAATGTTCTATGTGACCATCATCATCATCATGAAAATTTCCTATTGAACAACTAAGCTCTCATCAGGCGCGTCCACTTCCTCAGATGCCGTGAGAAAGAAGTTGCTGAAAACTCTCACGATCAATCATGGTGCGTCTGAGTTGACTTTTGTTGACGCCCGTAAATTTGAGCTAATCGGATGATGACGAAATGGTTAAAAAGTTTCACCACAGATTTAACTTCCACCTTTGGTTTCTTGCTGGCCTATGTTCATAAGATGAGTGTTACAGAATGAAGTAAAGATACTGTTGTAAAGATAGCTAGTTAGTTAGTGTAGTCAGTCAGTTAGTAAAGATAGCTAACATCGTGATGAAATGCGTAGGAGCCATTCAATATAGATATTAATATCATACCATATGATCATAAATACCTACTTCCTGTCAACCTACTGTAATGTGAAGGGAACTCTTTGCAACAGTAGACGTTTCTGCGAAGGATCAACCAAAGAGGAAGTCGTCACAATCTGCTGCTCAGTTCATATATAGAGAGAGAAAGATATTGTAAAGAAGATCACGCCCAGATTTAACAAGCTCCGAAAGCTTGTGAATGTTCTAATTCTCAGTAAACTAGGGGAGGACATTAAATCTGTGGTGATCTTCTTTACGATATCTATTGATCGTCTGCCATCGGCTCCACTACACTGTTTAAATTTACGAGATACGTGAAATTCATTCCATCTTCACCTGATGAAGAAGCGGAGCTCCGAAAGCTTATGAATTTTCTAATTCGATCAATAAACTAAGGCTGGACATGAAATCTGTGGTGATCTTCTTTACGATATCTTTTAATAGTCTGCCATTGGCTCCATTACACTCTTCTATAAATATATAGAGAGAGACTTCTATTCTGTGCTAAACTGAGGCACGACTGGAGGGATGGCAACTCCAAATCGAATATTCCGAATCAATTTGAATCGATTCGAGGACACTTTTTAAGCGAGATTTATATCGCCATCTACTGTTTCACAACAATTTTGTTGACAGCCAACTTATTTTCGATTTGTGTCACACGCTAGGTGGCGACATGGTTGTTGACACAAAAGATCCGAATCGATTGAAGAGCTATTTTTAATCGGACTCCATGGCACCACCTAGTGTGTGACACAGGTCTACCATTTCACCACAAAGCCGTTGCCGAGAGGAATCGGTGTTAGATAAAAAAAAGTTTCCTTTTGTTATAGATTCCTGTTTTGTTGCTGCCGATGAAAACCATCCCTCTAGTGTTTGTTTACGGAGGTTGCGCAATGACGACGTTACGGTTCGCTAATCTCATTGTGAAAGGAGGTTGTGGTCCGAATGGATCATCTATCGCCGTAAGTTAACGCTCTATGGGGGGACTTCTAAATGACTAACTGTTGTGTTACCTTGCTTTCTGTGTATTCCTTTTCTTTGGACTTAACGTCAAGGCAGCCGCTGCTTGGTGGCCTCATCCATTGGGTGGTTTATTTATATATTGTTATAATCAGGCACTATCGACACTATAACCCTGAAATTTTAATTTTAAGACGAATAACTAGGATTTGAAGACAATTCTATCTTTGAAAATTGTTTTTTTTTTCTCTTTTCTAGGGAACGAGCGTTCTTTCTCCTTTCTTCAACATGGCCATCGTTTTGTTGCTGGCTTTCATTATATCGAAAAAGTCAGAAATGTTACTTTACGAAAACCATCCTGTCCTCTACCTCATGTTCTTTGGCATTGTAGGAGGAAAAGTGACCAACAGACTTGTGGTAAGTCAACCGTACAGTCGTTTTTCAACTATTTGCGACAGCCATCACACGAATTTTAATGTCCAGCCAAATTTATAGCAATATATTGATAGTAGCCGATGGCAGACAATCACTTACGATAGAGAGTGTCGCAAGAGTTTTACCGCCCACCGATATTATTACAATATATTGATAGTAGCCGATTCTGGACGGACCCAAACCGTAACCCTAAAAAATGATGGTGTACACCATATTATGAGCGTTCCATTTTTTTCTAGGTTGCTCACATGACCCGCAGTGAACTTCAAATCCTGGATACGTCTCTTCTGGGACCAACTCTTCTGTTTTTGAATCAATATTTCAACACCATTGTGAATGAATACTTTCTTCTCTGGATATGCACTGTAAGCACACCAAAATAGGATACCACACGCCCCGTCCCCACCCTGTTGAGCTTTGTACCAAAATTGGGGATTTTTAGTATTTCAGGAGCAATGTCTATCAACGTCGCTGTGGGAACATGTCCCTTACCATCGTGGCAACAACATCGAAGAAGGCTCTTTTCCTTCTTTCGTTTGACTATTCTTTTCTTCAGACTAGACGTCAGGGCAGCCACTATTTCATGGCCTTGTCTTGGTTCTTCAGACCATTCACTCCGTTGGGTGGTTTGTATATAGCACAGGAGTGGGTGGCATGGTCTGCGGTTTGCTCCTCTGCACCACACTCGCATGCCGCACTGATCACGTGACCCTATTTGTGCAAGGATGGCTTGAAGCATCCGACCGTGACAAGTCCATACAATATTTTCCTATTTTTCTTCAGATCCATGCAACGGTAGATCTATTGCAATACTTGGCTTATACATACCGTCAGATTGCGTCTCATCTCGGCATTGCGATATTTACTATTCCTTCCCCGGAAGAACAAGAGGCGTCAAAGAATCATTGAGTAAATTTAAGACGAATTATATCGACGAGATTGTTTAGAGAGTTATCGAGATTAGAAAAAAAAGCGCGCGGAAATTTAACGGCAGAATATTTTGTTTGTTTCCGGGGGTTGCCAAATTTGTTGTTGACCGGTATCTACCCCAACCCCATATATCTCTAATTATTATTTATATGGAGTCCTCAGCCCCTGTTTGTACCTTGTAGGGGTGCCAAATTTGTTCTTGACCTCCCCTCTGTCTCTCTGTGTAGGACCCAAATTGTTGTTAACTGTTCTACTTATAATGATTCCCACACCCTTTCCGTCGGGCCGTCCTCTGTCTCTGCCGGGTGGCCCAATTCACTGGTAGCTGATTCTTTATTACACTAGGTGGCGCAACTCGGTTAAACCTGGTCTAAATTTTAAGTCAGGTTTAAAAACTTCTAACCTCGCGACAAAATTTATTCCGTCTATGGAAGTAGTTTATCTAAAGCAATTGGATAGAAGAAATATGCTTCGATGAGACTTTGGTCACCTTAATAGACACAGATGGGTATCAGGTTCAAGCCTTAAACCAGGCATATCTAATGATGTCTTAAATCCCCACCCTAGAAATGCTACACTATGCATTGTGCCTCGTGTGCAGAATATCTAATATCATTCCCTTCGGCGTTCAACTAAATTGCTCTAAATGTCGGCTGGCCCAACTTACTGCTAACTGTTCCTTAATTACACTTGAAATAGATTACATGCCAAAAATGCGTTGTGACATGTGTGGAGTATATTGGATCTCATCCACCCTTGGGTGGACATCTTAATTCACATTTGCCATAAAAAAAATCAGTGTTCAAATTAAGTCGATTCTAGACTTTGACAAATTTTTTCTTGCCAATTTATGAAAGTTTTTCCGAATTCAAAATCCATCCGTCTGCCACTAGGTGCAGCAAAATGCAATTACGTACATTTTATCTGGGCGTGGCAGGAGGGCGTGGCCTGCTTTCCAAGAAGGAGTAGAGATCATCACCTCAGCTTCGTCACTAGGTGTCGCTAAGTGCTTGTCAGGCGCTTGCATTATTACGTAGAATGCCAAAATCGGAGGGCCCTGCACTACGTCATAATGTAATAGGTTGTATGTGCACTGACCGATCCAAGGAGATAGTACTAATTCCTCTTGCAAAATGCAGGCCACGCCTAGCGCCACTAGTGGCGAATCGAGGCTAACGATCCCTCATTCGGCCTTACTACGTCACGGACATGACCGCTACCTTATTACTTGACCCCATTACCCTCAAGATTTAATCCAAGTCTTCATATTACTTCTGTTTGCGTAGCAATATGTATAGGCGTGTCTTTGTGACGTCACTTGTGATTTGCATGATGTTTCCAAAATGTCATCAACGCTGTTCGATCAGAGACGGTTCGTTTGAATCTTGTCAGGTTGTGGCTGGGTTGCTAGCTAATAGATATGGAGAGGTCGTTGGCGTTGAGCGGACGTTTACAGACATTCGAGCCTGGCATTATTGATGCCGGTACTATTAAATTGAACGCTCTACGCTTAAACACACTTACCTACCTTACTTATCTGTAAGGCGAATAAGCACGTAGCCCCTGAAATTGGTAGTCGGCCCTTCCCTACTTGGCAGTCAGTTTCGTGGAAGTGCAGAGGGTTGTGGTTGTAGTAGTGATCTGGGCTATAAACTGGAAAGTATTGACACACCTTAGTGGTTTGAAAGGGCTGCGTTCAGTTGGCCGAGTGGTTTAGACGGTCCGCCTTCTGATCGGGTTCTATTCCCGACCGAGTCAAATCGAAGACTTTAAAATTGGTATCCGTTCCTTCCCTACTTGGCAGTCGGTTTCGGGTAAGTGTGGAGAGCCGTGGTTGTAATAGTGATCCGGGATATAAACTGGAAAGTATCGACACATTTACCGTAAGCATTGATCTGACGTATATTACCATAGTAGGGTTGGAATCGTCGTAAATCCTACGTAACAGCAACTAGGTCTTGGTTCTTAGGCGGGTTTGCTCTAAACACCAGCAACATTGAAGACTGTCCTTGCTCAGTTCACTAAACTAAACTTAAGTTCCGATTCAACACTTAAGTGAGGAATGCTTTATGGCCCCAACTCAACACATTTTTACGTCGAAACTAGATATTTTCACTGCTTATTTCGTTGACCGACTCAAACATGACGATGAACTTGATACGGTGACATCTCGAGGATTTTCTTCAGTCATAATGGCTTTTACATAACATCACAAACACGTAACAATGCTCTTGAGGTCATCTGATTGTGCTCTTGAGTTTCGATAATAGTGATCGCATAATCGGTAACCACATGATATATCATTATGTGGTCACAAAGTGTAGGACTTTTTAGCAAATTCTGACTCTCCGCTGAGAAAAATTCCAAATAATTTTGGTTTTTGTTGATAAATATCAAGCGATGATCGCTCAATTGGCCCAGTGTTTTTGATTGCTCGTATTCTAATCGGGTTGTCTCGGATTCAATTCCCGACCGGGAAAGTGCGGAGGGTTGATTGATTACCTTGATTGGTTGATTGATTGATCAAGACAAATATCGCCGACGTGGTCGCAACCAATTTCTAGTTAGTTGAACGAGATTGTTTGATCTGGAGGCGGAGTCCAGCTGAAAACATTTACTACTTCTTTGTTTTACTTTTAAAGCAAGTCGGTGCATTTCGGGCAATATACCGGAAGTATTGACATACTTACTAAAGCGTTGAACTGGCATATATGACCTTAGTAGGGTGAAAACGTCCTAAATTAAACAAAAAACACACCTCTTGACTACCAAGCGCCATAATTTTAGGCAACCAACTTTTTGTAAATCATATTCCCACCCAAATAGATGCATCAATTTACAAAGAGTGTGCTTCCACTATTAGTCATGGCCTGCTTTGCGATAACATCGGAATTGGAATTGATAGTGTTCCGGGATTAACCGGGAATATCGACACACGTACCAGGAATTGATCTTAGTTGGGTGAAAACGTCATAAATTTAATAATAAAAAAACTCCGTGAAAATTAACACATCTCTTGACTACCAAGCGCCATAATTTTAGGCACAAACTGTTTGTAAATGATATTCCCACCCAAATAAATGCTTACGGCTTAGAAAAGAGCCTGTTTGTCTGTTTGTCTGTCTGTGCACGAATCAACTTCTTTATTACGGAAGCTACCGCCACAAGATTTCACAGAGATGTAGGGACGGACGTTATTCGTGCGACCAGGTGGTCTTTCAGCGCTTCCGACATGTATTTCACAAGTTATACATCGCCAAATGGTGCTACTTCCACTTTTCGCCACGAGGAAATGAGAGATGCACTTTTTAGATCGCTTCTGCCATCTAGCGGAACTATTTCTTTATCACTGCTGCTCGCATGATATCTCTCAACGGTTACCTTTCATCTACGGTTTAACGTGATCTGCGTGCGAGCAGGTGCTCCCATTGTGTATTTCCTGAGTTATACATCGCCCAATGCTGTTATTTCCAGAACAGTAACAGACTCGGAATTTTTACGTTTATGAAATTACTTTAGTGCTCATTCTCAAGAAGCCGCGTTTTCGTGTGTAGGAATAGTCCAGGACAGTACCGGTGACAAAATTTTAAATTCCACTTTCCGGTACGCAGAATGTGGTCAGGACAGTAACAGACTCGGAATTTTTTCGTTAGTTAAATTACTTTAGTGCTGTCTGTCAAGAAGCTGCATTGTCGTGTGTATGAATAGTGGCCCTATGGCCTATTCTATATATTGTTATGTCAAAATTGTAACCATTTGTCATTGTTAAGATGCTTTCATTATATATGCATGACAGCATTGACAGCATTGACAGGGACTGCACCAGTATTGATGAAGTATATTTGGTATTCAGAAATACCACTTGCGCATTTTTACCATCAAGTTTATTAATAAACACATATATAACACAAAACACACAGACCCCATATATAAAAATAGTGAAGTCGATGGCGACTGATCAAAATAGAAATAGTCTATTGCCAATAGATATAATAATTTACCACAGATGTCTAGTCCAGTTTATTGGAATATAATTCACTGGCTTCAGGTGAAGAAACAGAGCTCCAAAAGCTAGTGAATTATATTCCAATAATATGGACTGTTACATTTTGATGATTTTCCCTGACTTCTTAGGTTGTTCCATGTTTACGTTACTACCACGAATCTGTCTCAGGCTTTTATCTACATAGACTAGATTTTGAATGTATGAGTAACTGTTGACATCGGGCGCCTCGTTGCTTCCACCCATATGACGCACCTGACCAAAAATAATATGTTTGATATGACGAAAATTTCATATTTACTTCCTGCCTGAATTAAGTTCTAAAATGAAGGTATTGTGGAGCCATGCAAGTATGGGATTATTATCATCTTTGTATGGGGCAAGATATTGATTGTAACCGTAATTGTATTTGGTATTCATACAATCAAACCACTTGTTCATTAAACCAGCAGGCCGTGCGCTCCGTGCCATTTCATTGCCACCACGAGCTTTCATGAGAGAGGAAACAGTATTTGATAGCAGTTGGGCATAGCAAACTGTCATTTTCAAAAAAATTTGCAATACTGTCGCTTCTCAAAGGCAAAAGGGAAGCACATGGTGAGATGAGAAAAAGAGCTACAGCCAAGCATGGTGGTTGACGTCCACTAGCGGTTCGTATGCTAGAAAGAGATCCGCCGCCAGGCGCTACTATCCTCACCATCCGACACAATTACGTCAATCAGCGGTCTTTCAAAATAAGCCAGTACATTTGCCACTGCTGCCAAAAGCAAAAATACTTTCAATGATGTTCTTTTTTTAAGTCGTCTTCTTACAATCAGACAACACTTTATGAAAGTCTATTCACTTTATGCTCTTTCTATACTCCTATATGTCACATCATAGAATCCGTCTATTTAATGCAAGAGTTCTAATTTACGACGTACAGGTGGCAATTTGGCATTTAGAATGACAGACGACAATCCCTCGTCTTGCAGTTACATGTTAATTGTTAAGCTGCTATGTATGACTTTCTAAAAGCGACAAACTGGGACATGTACTTTTCCTCCAAATGGCGACATTTTTCATTCTTAATCTAGACCAATATCATTTAAACAATGAGATACCATGCGCATAACACGACCTGAGACATGGTTCGCCTCCAGGCATCTTGTTTATGAACTGTAACTCACCGTCAGCTCTTTGCAAGCAGTTCAATCAAGGACTTTGACAGAGTAAAAAGTCAAAAAGTGAGTTGCTGGAAAATCGCGAATTATCTGGTATTGACTATAGGAGTATTGATGGGCCAGCATGCCCTTACAAACAGTCGTCGGCTGGAGGTGATAGCAATATAATATGTAATGACCTGGTGTACTATTCTAAAAATAGCCTGGACCAAGGTCTAGTACTTTCACCTGCCTACAGCTATCACGTAACCCGTCTATTTGATCCAAGCGGTACCCTGCGACGACTCAGTGTAAATATCATACTTCCCATTTGTCTCATAACATAGAATACTTGATACAGGTGCGAAAAAGTAGAGAAATATTTCCCGAACCCTGAAGCTTGACTTACATCTTTCCACACCTATTGCGGAAAACAGGCTACAAAGATGTAATTCCAATTTTCATATGTTTCCCTACATTTCTCCTAGGTTTCATTAACATGGTCAATCAGCAAGGTATCATGATGGACATGATCACGGCGCTCATGACAGCCACGACTAGTTCCTACAGTAAGCTATGGTTAGTACTACGGTCTTGCGATATCTTTTTCCTTAGGTCTACATCAGAGACTCTATCGCCAGAGCTGATAGCAATCCGCCGAATGCTTTCTTGTATGCCTGATCCTTGCTACAACGCTCTCTTATGGACTGGGCAGACAATGCAACTGACAATACGAACGTCGTTGTACGGATCCCAAATATTTAATGCGTCTGCATGAATTACGGAGAATGTTCCCCTTGCGTGGCACAATACAGAACGTAAAACCATTAAAGCGTTTCCCGATGAGCTACGGCGGAACCTGACGTGTAAAAAATGCAGTACAGTAGGCGAACGTGTAAATTCATCTAAATTGTGAGACGATGTTTGCTCTTGAAAATATTTATTCTTGTAGAGCGATAAAAGGACGAATCCAAGACAATTTGTATAACTCGCCTTTTAGCACTGTTCATGAGTGGTGGTGGTGGTTTGGGAAGCGGTCGTTAGGTTGATGAACTGAAATGAAAGCACAGACTCCAAGTTCCTACAAATTAGTACACAGTCCGATTGTATCATATTATCATACGCTATAGTAGAGAATTAGAAATTTATCATTTAAGCCGGCCCCTATCTCTATTAAAAGGTATTTTGTGGAATTGTGAATTGAAGAGGTTGGACTGTATAACTGACTATTCATTTTGCCAAATATGGGAATAGACGAACATAGCAGAGACACATTGAGTATAGTCTTTTGCGTTTTATCGAAACGAATCATCGCGTTGATTACTATAGTTGAGCCATGGCCTACTCAGAAGTAGGCCATGGTCAAACGTACACGACCATTAAATTGGAATCTAACAACTGGCATTTCAGATGAGGATTGCGAAATGCATTACCGTCTAGAAAAGTCATACCTTAACACTTTCTAAGGATACAGTATTTATAACACATGTAAAGCCGCCACATTGTGCATGAAGTCGTGGGCTGGAGGCAATAGTCGTTAGTGCAAATTTTTTGTTCCTCCACAGTACCTTCAAGAAAGAATATATTAGAGCCGATGACCAAACTCGCGGATAGTTTAAACTTCTTCAACTAATGAAGAAGCTGAGCTCCGAAAATTTGTAAATGTAATTCGCATTAAATCTGTGGTGAGTGATGAATAGTTCATACTTGAATACTATACTATAAGCCTGTATAGCTCTGTATATAGTTCTCTTAAAAAAAATGAGTCAGGTAATTGAACGTACACTACAAGCACTTGATTCTACTGTACACACTACGAGCCTTTGATTCTACTGCCGTATAAGCTATACGTGAGCTAGTGTCTCATTTTGAAGCCAAGCCAAGTCATTCTCGGCCGTTAGCAATAAATCATGTCATACACTCTATACATATAGTAGACCTACTGTTGTTTAAGTAAGATATTCTCCTCACTTGCAGTTTTAAAGCAGTTATGCATACGTCGAACTTTTTTGCATTGATATTCGTAGTATTCGCATCGGCCACCGCATGGATCTAACATCACATGGACGAAAATCGCGATGTCTGCAAATGAAACACCAGACGAGTTCGAAAACGTACTTGACAAATCGACGATATCAAGTAAGATAGGCCTACTCACCATCTGCTAGTTCTGGAACCGATTTGTCGTAATAACGATAATCAAATGCATTTGCCACTGCTGCAAAGAGCAAAAATACTTTCAATGATTTCATGCTCGAATTCTCAACAGGCTTTGTTTTGATTCTTCATCTGACAATCATACACCACTTTGTGGAAGTCTATTCACTTTATGCTCCTTAGGTCTGTATCACACATCATAGAATCCGTCTATTTATTGCAAGAGTTCTAATTTACGACGTACAAGTGGCAATTTGGCATTTAGAACGACAGACAGTCCTTCGTCTTGCAGTTACAAGCTAGTTGTGAAACTGCTACGATTATCTTCTGAAAGCGACCAGCTTGGAGTCTGGGACGTAATATGCGTATCCTTCAAATGATTAGAGAGCGGTCCGTTCCATAAGCGCAACGATAACGAGAGACATGGGCGCCATTTTGTGTCTAAATCTGCGACACCGCTCCATGGAGGTTGTGATTGTCGTCTTTGGCTGCCCGTTATCGCTTACAAGCTAGGCAGAGTCATGTGTATCAAAACGTTTATTGTATCAGCGATCCCGTAAGAGTAAGAGTCCATGAAAGATCCACATAAATGCGAGATTCCAAATCACTGTTGCCACAACATACGTTTCTAGCGATAAAAGCCGTTACCAGATTGTTTACGATTACTGAAATACATAATATAGAAATAATTCCTGTTATAAATACCACACGTAAGTCACAAATGTCTCTCAAACAAGAAAAACTGATCACTGAACGACTGGAGCGCCATCCCGCTCGAATCACGTGCCGTACTACTAGATAGTGATGATACGCATGAAACGAAAATGAAAACCAAACAAGCGTGACGATCAGAGATAACATACCGACCCCGATAATTGACAGATAGTGGTGATATATGTAATTATCTAAACATAAGGGCTGATCGACACTTCCAAAAAACATTCATTGTGAAATCGTCCGTATGAATAAAGTGTTAACAGATTGAGAAAGAGTATACATGACAAGACAAAATACACCGTAATTCAATCATCATTAGGGTCATGCAATTCAAGTAAGCAGAGTTTTCGTACATCTCTCATGTACTCGTTTTTGGTGGTGCGAACTTACACCCTGCGCACTTCGTTCGGCTCTCCTGCGTTAATATTTGTCTGTCGACTAAAAACGACAACCAAATTTTATTAAAATGAAGAGTTATTTAGAAGTCCTAGCTGTACGCCCCGAGTCCCTACTAAACCTCTAAGATATCTACGAGGCAACTCCTTCAGAGTTGCGTCCGCTCACCGTCGCTTCTCAAGGGCAAAAAGGGAAGCACATGGTGCGATGAGGAAAAGAGCTACAGCCAAGCATGGTGGTTGACGCCCACTATCGGTTCGTATGCTAGTAAGAAATCCGCCGCCAGGCGCTACTATCCTCACCATCCGACACAATTACGTCAATCAGCGGTCTTTCAAAATAAGCCAGTACATTTGCCACTGCTGCCAAAAGCAAAAATACTTTCAATGATGTTCTTTTTTTAAGTCGTCTTCTTACAATCAGACAACACTTTATGAAAGTCTATTCACTTTATGCTCTTTCTATACTCCTAGATGTCACATCATAGAATCCGTCTATTTAATGCAAGAGTTCTAATTTACGACGTACAGGTGGCAATTTGGCATTTAGAACGACAGACAGTCCTTCGTCTTGCAGTTACATGTTAATTGTTGAGCTGCTATGTATGACTTTCTAAAAGCGACAAACTGGGACATGTACTTTTCCTCCAAATGGCGACATTTTTTATTCTTAATCTAGACCAATATCATTTAAACAAAGAGATACCATGAGCATAACACGACCTGAGACATGGTTCGCCTCCAGGCATTTCGTTTATGAACTGTAACTCACCGTCAGCTCTTTGCAAGCAGGTCAATCAAGGACTTTGACAGAGTAAAAAGTCAAAAAGTGAGTTGCTGGAAAATCGCGAATTATCTGGTATTGACTATAGGAGTATTGATGGGCCAGCATGCCCTTACAAACAGTCGTCGGCTGGAGGTGATAGCAATATAATATGTAATGACCTGGTGTAATATACTAAAAATAGCCTGGACCAAGGTCTAGTACTTTCACCTGCGTACAGCTATCACGTAACTCGTCTATTTGATCCAAGCGGTACCCTGCGACGACTCAGTGTTAATATCATACTTCCCATTTGTCTCATAACATAGAATACTTGATACAGGTGCGAAAAAGTAGAGAAATATTTCCCGAACCCTGAAGCTTGACTTACATCTTTCCACACCTATTGCGGAAAACAGGCTACAAAGATGTAATTCCAATTTTCATATGTTTCCCTACATTTCTCCTAGGTTTCATTAACATGGTCAATCAGCAAGGTATCATGATGGACATGATCACGGCGCTCATGACAGCCACGACTAGTTCCTACAGTAAGCTATGGTTAGTACTACGGTCTTGCGATATCTTTTTCCTTAGGTCTACATCTACAGAGACTCTATCGCCAGAGCTGATGGCAATCCGCCGAATGCTTTCTTGTATGCCTGATCCTTGCTACAACGCTCTCTTATGGACTGGGCAGACAATGCAACTGACAATACGAACGTCGTTGTACGGAGCCCAAATATTTAATGCGTCTGCATGAATTACGGAGAATGTTCCCCTTGCGTGGCACAATACAGAACGTAAAATCATTAAAGCGTTTCCCGATGAGCTACGGCGGAACCTGACGTGTAAAAAATGCAGTACAGTAGGCGAACGTGTAAGTTCATCTAAATTGTGAGACGATGTTTGCTCTTGAAAATATTTATTCTTGTAGAGCGATATAAGAACGAATCCAAGACGATTTGTATAACTCGCCTTTTAGCACTGTTCATGAGTGGTGGTGGTGGTTTGGGAAGCGGTCGTTAGGTTGATGAACTGAAATGAAAGCAGACTCCAAGTTCCTACAAATTAGTACACAGTCCGATTGTATCATATTATCATACGCTGTAGTAGAGAATTAGAAATTTATCATTTAAGCCGGCCCCGATCTCTATTAAAAAGGTATTTTGTGGAATTGTGAATTGAAGAGGTTGGCCTATATAACTGACTATTCATTTCGCCAAATATGGGAATAGACGAACATAGCAAAGACACATTGAGTATAGTCTTTTGCGTTTTATCGATAACGAATCATCGCGCTGATTACTATAGTTGAGCCATGGCCTACTCTGAAGTAGGCCATGGTCAAACGTACACGACCATTAAATTGAAAGCTAACAACTGGCATTTCAGATGAGGATTGCGAAATGCATTACCGTCTAGAAAAGTCATACCTTAACACTTTCTAAGGATACAGTATTTATAACACATGTAAAGCCGCCACATTGTGCAAGAAGTCGTGGGCTGGAGGCAATGGTCGTTAGTGCAAATTTTTTGTTCCTCCACAGTACCTTCAAGAAAGAATATATTAGAGCCGATGACCAAACTCGCGGATAGTTTAAACTTCTTCAACTAATGAAGAAGCTGAGCTCCGAAAATTTGTAAATGTAATTCGCATTAAATCTGTGGTGAGTGATGAATAGTTCATACTTGAATACTATACTATAAGCCTGTATAGCTCTGTATATAGTTCTCTTAAAAAAAATGAGTCAGGTAATTGAACGTACACTACAAGCACTTGATTCTACTGTACACACTACGAGCCTTTGATTCTACTGCCGTATAAGCTATACGTGAGCTAGTGTCTCATTTTGAAGCCAAGCCAAGTCATTCTCGGCCGTTAGCAATAAATCATGTCATACACTCTATACATATAGTAGACCTACTGTTGTTTAAGTAAGATATTCTCCTCACTTGCAGTTTTAAAGCAGTTATGCATAAGTCGAACGTTTTCGCATTCTTCTTCGTAGTATTCGCATCGGCCACCGCATGGATCTAACATCACATGGACGAATATCGCGATGTCTGCAAATGAAACACCAGACGAGTTCAGAAACGTACTTGATAAATCGGCGATATCAAGTAAGATAGGCCTACTCACCATTTGCTAGTTCTGGAACTGATTTGTCGTAATAACTATAATCATTTGCATTTGCCATTGCTGCCAAGAGCAAAAATACTTTCAATGATGTCATGCTCGAATTCTCAACAGGCTTTGTTTCAGTCTTCATCTGACAATCATCCACCACTTTGTGGAAGTCTATTCACTTCATGCTCCTTATATAGGTCTGTATCACACATCATAGAATCCGTCTATTTATTGCAAGAGTTCTAATTTACGACGTACAAGTGGCAATTTGGCGTTTAGAATGACAGACAGTCCTTCGTCTTGCAGTTACAAGCTAGTTGTGAAACTGCTACGATTATCTTCTGAAAGCGACCAGCTTGGAGTCTGGGACGTAATATGCGTATCCTTCAAATGATTAGAGAGCGGTCCGTTCCATAAGCACAACGATAACGATGAGAGACCTGGGCGCCATTTTGTGTCTAAATCTGCGACACCGCTCCATGGAGGTTGTGATTGTCGTCTTTGGCTGCCCGTTATCGCTTACAAGCTAGGCAGAGTCATGTGTATCAAAACGTTTATTGTATCAGCGATCCCGTAAGAGTAAGAGTCCATGAAAGATCCACATAAATGCGAGATTCCAAATCACTGTTGCCACAACATACGTTTCTAGCGATAAAAGCCGTTACCAGATTGTTTACGATTGCTGAAATACATAATATAGAAATAATTCCTGTTATAAATACCACACGTAAGTCACAAAATGTCTCTCAAACAAGAAAACTTATCACTGAACGACTGGAGCGCCATCCCGCTCGAATTACGTGCCGTACTACTAGATAGTGATGATACGCATGAAACGAAAATGAAAACCAAACAAGCGTGACGATCAGAGATAACATACCGACCCCGATAATTGACAGATAGTAGTGATAAATGTAAGTATCTAAACATAAGGGCTGATCGACACTTCCAAAAAACATTCATTGTGAAATCGTCCGTATGAATAAAGTATTAACAGATTGGGAAAGAGTATACATGACAAGGAAAAATACACCGTAATTCAATCATCATTAGGGTCATGCAATTCAAGTAAGCAGAGTTTTCGTACATCTCTTATGTACTCGTGTTTGGTGGTGCGAACTTTCACCCTGCGCACTTCGTTCGGCTCTC
>JASFYC010000050.1:0-113969 GCA_030412335.1 Botrylloides violaceus
CTATAGATGGGATCGAGTGGAATGGCACATGTAATGATGAAAAGAAGTATCTATAAAATAGGATGTATAAAAGTTTGTGCGCAATCGTCGAATGGAAATATTCACACAATCACGTTCAATGAATTCAAAGTCTCGTCAATAAAACATGATTTAATTGAATAGGCAATACAGGCATATCAAATTGAAATACAATGCTACTACAGTCACATACTGTTAAGTACGACGGAGGCCACCAAGGTACCAGTACTGATGGATTTCTTGCATCACATACTGTAGCCTACCTAGCGTTTTATTAGGCCTGTACTTAGTATGTGACTAGTCGCAAGAATTAGTCAGAATGAAGCAATTTTTATAGGGTGAATCTCCATTCCAGCTAGTTATACACTACAATTATGAAAAAGGTTCAGTACCGGTATAACTTACCAGATAAATATGACTGACAAGATAAACTATAAATTTCACGATCGGGACTTTGTTGAGACGAAAATTGAGGGGAAGTGAGAAGAAAATCCACAGAGGAGGAAACACCAAGAAACAAACACAAAGCAATATCAAACGTGCATCCGACCAATCCAAATTCCCAACCTAAAAAACATACAAAGTGAATTTGCAAAGACAGTCACCCATTGGCTTATTACATCTCAAACGATCATATCACAACCAATGATGTTCCACTCCACATAGTGATTTGACAATTGATTAGATTACTCTGCCTGTCCACACCACATATCTACAATGTTGAGATGTACCACCTATCTACTTCTACAACTTTCGCCAACTCCAGTCAGGTTTCCGCAGTGAATCGCTTTGCTGTCTCTCCAGCAGCAGCATATTTTTTACCAGTACTAGAGGAGGGGCGTTGGCAGACCTGCTAGATTCGGTAACATATTCATCTTCGTGATCCGCATCATGGATATGTCGGATGACGTTCCTACTGTAACCTACCCAAATTATTTGGGCTTGGTACCTGTGGTTGGGTATTAAATGTACTGCGTATCGACAATAGCAGAAGTATCTTCTTCAATCACCGACCACAGCAGTTCAAATATCTAGCCTTCACAAATTGGAAGGGATGCAGCAGTAAGGTCATCTGGTGTAATCCCACAGTCAAAAAGTTGACGTAGCTTATTACTCACCCAAACATCCGATAAATACTTTTGAACAGCTGCATCCGCGATAACATTTTTCTGTTCGCAATCGATCAAAACATCCAAAAATGGGACTCCTTTGATATCGGTGGCTTTCAAGATTTCATCAGCTCCGTTAGGTGCACTGTCATATAGAATTGTCATATTTGTGTCGTTGTGCTGAAACTACTCGAAACGTGATGACTCATCCTTACCTACAAATGCCCAGTAGTTCCACAGCAAGGTTTTCGCTGTATCTAGCGCATTCTTGAAGTCCTTTAGACTGTTCCTTCAATCGATTACTACGTTGCATCATCGATTTCGATAATTTCACTGCGGTCTCCAATGGTGCCGGTGACGCGAGCACGAATTCTGCCAGTACCTCCATTCTACGGCTTGCTCCACTTAGTGGTGAACTGACAGCCCTTTGTTCCATCACTTTCGGCAGAAGGTGTGCTGGAACTCGACCAGCTCTTCCACGTGGCGTCACAGGTCGATTGGCATCATTGTTGGGGTCGCCAAATGGCCCACCTTGAACACTCATGTACACTGGAGATGGTGGGGCAGACTGAGACGAATTTGCCACTGCAATCTGCATGAGATGTTCAACAAACGATCGATCCTCCAGCAGTGTGTATGTGTTGTGATTCATCTTCAGCAGATAGCTTACAACTGCCTATGAGATAAAGAGAATTGTTTGAGATTTGACTGTTCTATCCTACCCGTATGCGAAAGACCAGTAGATTGGTAGATTGGCAACCACCCGACTTGAAGGTGCTCATAACTAACTACAGATGGTCAAAAATTGTGAAACATCGTGTACATCAAGGAGCACAGTCATTTCTATATTCATATAAACAAGCTGCAAGGGAGCAGAGCTCTGAAAGCTTGTGAATGTTAGAATTCTCAGTAAACTCAGTAATGGCCGGACGTTATATCTGTGGTGCATAATCTTCTTTACAATATCTATTGATTGTCTACCTTAGGCTCCACTATGGTATTTGAAAATGATAATGAAACGGCCCACACGAGTGCCATTCAAACACATATAAGGTAAGAAAGTAACCACTTGTTCACATGCACTCAACTGACTCAAAGTGAATTTATTTATTAGTACTCACGTAATGCCCAGCTGCTGCAGCCAGTTGCAATGGTATCTTACCATTGTTGGTCGCCAAAACTGTAGAGGCACCTCCTTCTGTTAGTAGTTTCACCATATCAAGAAACCCAGCATTGGCTGCCAAGTGCAATGACGTCCACAGATTCTGAATGAAAAATTTAAGTATGGTATCCTATTTGAAACCAGAAGAACCAGCTTATGGAAATAGGATTGAAAGGCAGTCATCAGGAGGGGAAGCATTTGCTAGTGATCAGTAGTGACCTAATAAGTTTAAGGAGGGTACAGTGCCAAGCATATCACAAAATGTATAGCGAGACACCAGCAGTCCCGGGGCCAGCTTTCAATTTCGGATTATAAATTTTCAGTTGATGAAGGAGCAAAGTTCCAAAAATTAACGAAGTTTCTAAAAATTTTGACTTGATGTTAAAACCGTGGCGACACTCTCTATATCTAATTTCGGAAAAGAAACACATTGTGAATTTGAGACGACACCGAACCATTTATCCTACTTTGCACAGTCATGATCAAATCATCCATCCAAATTTTGAATCAAGGCAATATTCTATGCATATAACGGTCATCTTGAGTTGATATGTGCCAAAACTTTAGACAAACCTGGGCGTGTTTGAGAAAATGCAAGAGCTGGCAAAACTGTGGGACAGTTTTGTGCTTCTAGAAAATGCGGCCACCGATTAGATATACTGGCCGTTTTATCAACTGGTCATGTTATGAGTATGGTGAGTCGTGATAGCCTTGACCGATGGTGTTATTTCCGTCTTTCTAACCTTATCAGCTTTATCGATCTCAGCTCCCTGTCCTAGAAGAGAGGACACCATTTCCAGGTGTCCATGACACGCTGCATGATGTAGACTTGTAAAACCACGCTCGTCCGCCGTCCCCAGTTGCACAAGATCTTTACTTAAAAGCAGACCAACGACGGCGGTATGACCGCATTGTGCCGCCAGATGTAGTGGAGTCATTTTCTGCGATAGAACCACTTTGAAGATCACAAAATTCTAGCTAATTAATATTGAAATCAAAAAAGTTACCCAGATATGTGTAGCGCTAGTGACATTGACGCCCGGACAGTTCAGAATCATGCGGACCAGGTTGACGTGACCAGACTGAGACGCCAAATGCAGGGGAGTATATCCATACTGAAAAACATAACCAGGATTCATGTACACAATATCCTGCTTTTATGAATCCTCTACCAGAGATGTATGTCTCCAAACTGTTGACTCAAAATCA
This sequence comes from Botrylloides violaceus, assembly GCA_030412335.1. Taxonomy (NCBI): domain Eukaryota; kingdom Metazoa; phylum Chordata; class Ascidiacea; order Stolidobranchia; family Styelidae; genus Botrylloides; species Botrylloides violaceus. The sequence goes on from JASFYC010000050.1 coordinate 3,499, forward strand.
GTCAAAATCACAAAGGTCATGCTCATTAATGACCCAGAACGACATTTATACAAGGATTATCATGTGTATCAAGTGGATTAACCAGCCCAGACCGACTTCAATCTGTCGCCTCAAGCGTGGACGCACCTCAGTCGACTCGAAACAGGGGTGGGATGCTTAAAGTCGTCCCTTCACAAGAGGGGTGGGTCTTGAGGCCAGTGCTGCATGCAAGTGTGGTGCAGAGGAGTAAACTGAAGACCATGTCATCCATTCCCATCGAACGGTTCTGGATCCTGGAGAAGGAGTAGCACTGAAATTTGGCATGCTCCAAAGCCCTGGCAGCAGGAAGAGCGTCCGACATAAAACTCCCGCCAAGTCATGCGCATTCATATCTGCTATGGCCAACTGCAAAATGGAGGCAAGAAGGTAGAAAAAAACTGTAGCCAACCTCCTGATTTGAGTCTCTTGCATTGTCAGCTCTCATTGCTGGTGTTTCGCTTAACGAAGTCGCACTGACATAGATGAGCATTTCTCTCGCGAATTCTTCCTACCAATACAAATTATCTTGACATCTTTCCTCTTTTGATGAATAGAACAACTCGAACCTGTCCAAATTGAGTTGCCACATGAAGAGCATTGAATCCTGTCTTAGCGCTTGTCATTGTCCAGGTTTTATCATTTCCGTAAGTCTTGACGGCATTGATGGCATGAGTGTGACCGTGCTTTGCCAGAAGGTGAAGGGCATTCATACCCTCCTGTAAATGAATGATAAACGGTAGTATAAGGTATATGCGAGCGTAAACGCTGCCTGTGAACGTATGTGTGTGTGTGTGCCTGTCTGTCGGGGCATTTGCATAATTTGGCCTACGATATTTTCTAGACTTTTATCGAGATGTAGAAAGGGCATAAGTGTGTGTGTGTGAGGCTTTATTTAAAGAGAAAAATTTACAGTGTAAATATCAGGTTGGTGGCAATACGACAATGCACCTACAATGATGCATTTTCATCTAGTCAGCCACCGAGGTTTGCAGAACATAGATAGGCCTACCTATAGACCAGTGCTCCCCAAACCGTTTGTGCTTGTGTATAATTTTCTGATTCAACGTCATGTCTGCGTAGCACTAACTTTCCTAAAACATTTACTACTGTACTATCACAGATGTGGATGTGGTATCAAACGTGCCGAACTGCATTGACTGCGAGCATAATGCTTCGCAAAATGTAACTCAAAAGATCAAGTCCGCTTACCGCGTCTTCCTCCATTAGATTAGCGCCTGCATGAAGCAATTGTTCCACAACTGCCGCGTGTCCACCTCGAGCTGCTTGCAGCAAGGCTGTTTGCTGATTCTGTGGTCAATAGAAACGATTTTGCGAATTTCGAACAGCAATCAATACACTATACGCATACTTTGTTTCTGAACCTGGTAACATTTTCACTGTTAAATTGCAACAGCTCCCTTATAACGGCGACGCTTCCTTTTGCGGCAGCAATATGAGCACAGGTCGATCCTTCTTTGTTAGTCATTGTCACCACCAGATTGCCGTGCTTTAAAAATTGCTTTATAACTTCTGAATGGTCGTTTTCCGCAGCTAAATGCAGTGGAGTTTGGCCTTTCTATGGCAAAAGAAACTGCTTTATGTCATGTGAAAATCTTTTAGAGTGAAATTTTTTAATGATATACTTCATCAACTAGCTGCACTTCGGCTCTGCATGCTAGCAGAGTTTCGCAAACATCATATTGACCGTTCTCAGCCGCTTTATGAAGAGGAGTCTTTTTGTCCTGGTACGTAATATAAATGATGCAATGTTAGTGTTGAAATGACTTAAATCAATAACTCGAATCGCATCAAATTGACTCGTGTTTTCTGGTTGACTTAACATAGCTCAAATCAGTAAGAGTGAATGAATTGGGTTGACCTGAGATCTGAGACTTGACTCAAGATTTGAAATTTTGAAATTCAGAAATTAAGTCAGAAATAAATTCGATTCATGGAATAATCAAATCATTACTTATACCAATAGTTTGTCAGATATGAAATCCTAGATAAATTAGAAAAAACATTCGGAAAGAACAAAACATTCCATATGAGACATCAAGGAAGTGGAATTCCTCTGTTCTTAAATTAGAAAAGCTAGACAAATCCTAATGTAATAAAATTATCGGAAGCCGAGTGTTTTTTCGGCAATATGACGCGAATTGTAACCACGGATCTATATAATTTCCAAAGACTCAGACTCGACTTGGAATTGTGTTCATAGTAGTGACTGTGACTCAGCATTTGAGTCTTGGCCACAACTGACGACGCTGCACAATTCTCTCCAAGTAAGTAATGAAAATACCAAAACAATTCTGATAAAGGCGTAGATCAAGGCTAAATGACTCACTAGACTGATTGCATCTATTGTTGCATCATGATTCTTGATGAGAAGTATGACTACATCGTTGAATCCATTTTGAGCAGCAAGATGGAGAGGAGTCAGTCCAAGTTTAGTCTTGGCGTTGACAAAAGCCTTGTATCTGAGCAGCAACTTAGCAATCTGAAGTCTTCCATTCTCCGCTGCCAAGTGGAGAGCTGCTTTGCCATTCTAGAAATGGAATTGACATCAAATGGGAAAAAAACTTGGCAGCCTAAGTTGTTCTACCAGATGAGTGGAAGTGTGATATAGAAAAGAAATTATGCTGCATGCACAATTGCTCCGTCAATGGTCGCCCCAGAGGTTTTGTCTGCCTTAGATTTCTGCAGACGATTCACCAAACAGTTCACCCGTTAATATCTCCAGCAAACAGTATGGAGGGGAACCATATATTATCCAAAGATTATGACCAGGAATACTTTAGAATGCTCACTTCATCAAACACATCCACCCTTGCTTGCTGTCTTAGTAATGCATACACACAATCACTGTGCCCTTCTTCACTTGCAAACAATAATGGAGACCAACCGTTCTGAAAAACCCGCACAGTTGATTCAAAATTATTTAAAAGACTTGAGTGTGTGGATAGCATTCATACTTTCGCTTGTCGGTTAATCGTTGTGGGCATATTCCCTGATCCAATTTGTTCAAAGAATATCTTGAGTATTTCCTCATTGCCACATCTAGCAGCATAATGCAACGGTGTTTCCTGTAGCACGAGAACACTGAAAATTACCATTCTTATTCAACTTTAGGCATCTCCAGTCAGGTTGCCACAGTAGACCACTGCCTGAAGTAGCGATCGACCGATATTTGGGCTTGTACAAATATCAGTGTCGGCGATAACAGCTTCCCGATATTACCGATGCGATATCAAAAATTTACCGCGGAGGGTGATTTTGCCAGTCAGGTGAGAGCTTTCGCTTGGCCACCGTCCGAGAATAAACATGCTCACAGAGAGCCATGTGGTCGCGGGGAACAAGGCTTCGTCCTGGTCACCATAAATGCTATAATTGTATAATTCCATGTCACCATAAATGCTGTAATTACAAGGCTTTGTCTTGGCCACTCCACGTGCTCATGGTGAAGACTGCTGACGAGGAACCACATGCTCACGGAGAGCCATGTGGTAACGGGGAACATGCTATAATTGTGTAAATCCTGGTCACCATAAATGTTATAATTATAATGCATTGTCCTGGTCACCCCATGTGCTCACAGGAAACCACGTGACTGCGGGGAACAAGGCTTCGTCCTAGTCACCATAAATGTTATAATTGTATAAATCCAGGTCACCATAAATGCTATAATTATAATGCCTTGTCTTGGTCACCCCATGTGCTCGTGGGGAACAAGGCCTCGTCCTGGTCACCATAAATGCTATAATTGTATAAATCCCGGTCACCATAACTGTTTTAATTGTATAAATCCTGGTCACCATAAATGATATAATTATAAGACCTTGTCTTGGTCACCCCACGTGCTCGCGAGCAACCACGTGGTTGGGGGAAAACATGTGTTCATGGAGAGCCACGTGGTCCCGGGGAACAAGGTCTCGTCCTGGTCACCATAAATGCTATAATTGTTATATATCCTGGTCACCATAAATGCTATAATTATAAGGCCTTGTCTTGGTCACCCCACGTGCTCACGGAGAGTCACGTGGTCGCGGGGAACAAGGCCTCGTCTTGGTCAACATAAATCCTATAACCCCCTGCATAAAGCAATGCCTAAAACCGGTCCGGCTCGTATGCCTACAGTATAAAATAAAAATCTGTAGCGTCGCAGTGTGATTCTGGAAATGGGCGTTTGGCAGTTGTGGAAAAGGTAGAAAAAAGTGCTAAAACGACAATTTGGCACAGAAAAACGCATTAAGACGACCCTGAAAAAGGCAGGATGAGCAAAACCATCGCAGCGAAAAGGCTCCGACCAGAAAACCCTTCCCAGAATTATTATATAGATAGCCTACCTACACTATACATAGGCCTACTCCCATTTACGGTGGCTACAATAGGCTGTTCACCGAAATGTAGTCGCTAGCAACTAAGGTTACAGGTTGATGTGCTACAGGAATGTTATATTAATCTACTGCAGGCAGATCTTTACTTGTATATACATTCGAAAGAATGGAACTGTAGCGACGCAATCGCCAACGCATGCAAGTGAATCGTACTATAAATGAGGTGCGTGCAAGGCGATCTTAATTAAGATCGCCTTTGGTGCGTGAAATACGACAAGGTTATCTGTTGCCTATGTTTCGAAAGGCAAAGCACATGTCGTCGACAATTTCTAATGATCAAAGTAAACGTAAGTAGGCGTGAGAGGTATAGGGTAAGGGCAGACAACGAAATCTACTGCATTGAAGACGGGCATTGAAGAATCGTTCAAGGCTGTGTCGGTGTTGATTGCACACAATCGATGTGAGACGTGTTTCAATTCAATGCTCTACCATCGCTCAAACAGCAGTTACAAGTTGTGCTGACTAGCTGACTAGTCCTGAACAATTTACGTAGACAGAATGGCTGTACAGGAAATTCGCATGTGTAATACCGTACCTTCGTATACTTCGTGGAATAGTTCAAATCCCCGCCCATCTTGAGTAGCAATCGCATGATTTTTTCTTCCTCCCCTTTGAAGTGCGCTCGGTCCCGGGTAAGTTCTGCGGCTACGTGCACACAGGTCTCCCCCTCCTGAATTACAGAATTACAATTGTTGAATTCGAGTTCTTTCACAGCATACTGCAAAAGCATCAGCTATCACCCCACCAACTTACTTTGTTTTCCATGTTAATGCAAATAGTTACATCCAACGTATTTTGCTTCCCGAGAAATTTGAGAGCTTCTTGGACAATGTACCATCGGCAATGTCTCACCGCTATGTGCAACGGGTTCTCGTCATTCTGCGTAGATACCAACAGGTGAAGATTTTTTTAATGAAGCACTTTTAAGCGTTGAATGAAGAAAGTCTCCGCCACTGACGTGCGAATCAAAATCAGACCACACGTGAATATAGGCTAATCGCGATTGTAATACAGTAGGTTACCCCACGCCGCAGCGTACAGCGACAGACAGTCTTGGTCTAGAAGTGAATATCTTCGTTATCATTAGGGAATCTTACATTTGTAGTTGGCCACAGCGGTCGAACCGCTCATGATTCATGAGTGCCTTTTATGCTGGATGTAGGTAGGCCTACTTCCTGTCGCAACGCAACCTTCCCCTAAGGAGTACGGATACGCGCTACTGAGTCAGGATTTATTCCCGACCTCTTTCAATGAGGCCCACGAGCCTATGATTGGTAATGTGCTCAGATTGATTTGATGTCAAATGTGTTGATTGGCTTGGTTATCGATATTTTCGCCGACTAGGATGTTAACTGCGAAGGTGTAGCCATATACGCACGATATATTTTCTCTCCTACGATTGTGACATGTTTTGGTATGAAGTCTGATTTTACTTACTGATTGAGCTTGTTGCGTGGGCCTACCTATGGGAACGTAGCGTAGTGAAGCAGGAACACGCCCCACGTGTTTGGAAGGGTCCGGCCGTAGCTCGAGAACATCCGGTTTTGTGCCTTTACTATATACATCCGTAACAGGTACAGCGCACAGTGTGAGCTTGTTGACGTCAGCAAGATAACGCCAAACATCGCTGTGTTGCGCCACTATTGCACACTATAGTTTTGACGACGGGGAAGTATAGCAGGGAAGCTTTTAATATCTCCCGATCAGAAGGCGTACAGTCTAAACCACTCGGCCAACTGAACGGTTTCAAGTGAATATCGTGGAATAAGATCGCGTGACAGAACCGAGTGCTCCAGATTTCACCAATTTATGATTTCGAGTACGCCCGCAATGATTATTGTAAATGAGACAACACAGCTATCGAGGTAAACATTCTTCATGCGTTGGTTTGACTGATGGAATGAATGAAATTTTCCCCAGCGATAAAACTAACAGCAGCTTGCATCAATCAGCCTACCTATCGTTCAATAGCATATTTCATTTTTATCTAATGGTGGAGCGGTGTATCAAACGATTGTAAAGTTATATCCCGGTAACTCAGGCTAACCGTTAAATATGTGGTGATCTTCCTCGGTTGTAAGTGCCACTGAGGTAGCCGCAGTTATACACGGCAGGTATAGCTGTTAGGGATGCCAATAAACGTATTTAAACGTTCCAGGCTGAATAGCTTTATAAACCTGCAATCACTTGCCTTAGACTGTAACATAATATTTCCTCCTTCTTCCAATAGTAATTTTAGCGTTTCCACGTATCCATGTCGTGCGGCAATGTGCGTTGCGGTTTCGCCATCTTCCCGAGGAAAGTTTGGCTCAGCGCCCGATTTCAACAGCATTTCTGCCACTTTCTCACCCCCTTTCGTTCTCGATGCCAGATGCAATGGCGTTTCATGCAGTTTTCCGCCAACTACTTCAACTGGCGCTCCATGTCCCAGAAGCATTTCAACAATAACGGGTTGGCAATGTTGCACGGCAATATGGAGAGCCGTTAGATTCTCCTGAAAGGATATCAGACTATGACTCGCCTACCTTGGTTTGCGTTCCACTCTGCATAGCAGTCGGTATCGGGGGAGTGCGGAGAGTTGTGGTTGTGATGGTGATCCGAGCTATAAACCGGAAGTAGCCTAGGATATTGACACGTGTACCCTAAGCATTGACCTGACATATATGACCATAGTAGTTGTAAACGCAAAAAATTCAAAGCAGCAACAAGTCTGCGAGGGTGGTAGGCTACGTTTGACGATTTGCATTACAGACGGCGATTTACGTCAGTCGTAGATGGTGACTTTTGAAAACCGACTATTTCGTGTCAAACTATGACAACTAACGGTAGACAAACGCTACCATTTGACTCAAAATTCTTATCTTTGGATGAATAAACTTAATCTGGAGCCATTACTGTAGACAGTATACCTAACATCCATAGGCTGGCAATCACCAATCAATACTGAAATGATTAACTTTATCGCCATAGAAAACAAATCCTTCACTGTTCAGTGTGCACCCAAGTGAGAGAGTGAACTTTCTCCATGTATCTGCGACAATATGCTGACAATACGAACGGCCGGAAAAGGCGCCAAATCGTCTCTGAATGGATGCTGGTTTCCGGCGATCAGCCGCGAGCATCAATTACAATGTATATGCGTCCCACAGTCCCACTGACAATCACTTTTTAGTAATTCATTCAAAGCATATCCCAAACCTTAGTACGCGCGTCCACGTGCGCACCATTGTTGAGCAATGACCTCACCACCCCAGTGTGTCCATTCATAGCAGCAGCGTGTAAACAAACAGCCCCTATCAAAATAATGAATCACGTAACCCAATTTTTAAAAAAACAAAAAGCCTGTCACAATTTAACCTGATTTGTTAGGCATGTGTAGCGGAACGCCCTTCTTTAAAAACACCATAGCTGTGTCTGGATGACCGCACTGTGCTGCGATATGCATCAATGTGCTTCCATTCTAGAGTAAAAGAATATATATCAGTATTTATGTTTCGCACACGATGACATAATTGACACGGCCCATTTCCCGACTCAGCCACTCTCTGGAAATTTCATATATATAGCCATGGCCTAACGTAAGCCATGGTATAGCCAAAGTGCGAGTAGTGTGAAATGAAACTGTTGTCAATGATTCCTCTGTTTTTTAGTTCTCCAAGTCAGCATAATACATTTACCAGAGGCTCCGCCGCCCCGCTCCTATCATTCATATTATAGCCGAAACGGCGTATTATTTCGCGTCCGCTGCCGCCAAACTCAACCGTTGGACTTTGTGAACAAGGTCAAAGGTCAAAGATTCATTGAGGACAATCTCTCTTCGTCATGATTTATTTTCGTTATAGTAGACCAAAAGAGTACCGATTCTGCTTACTTTCGTCCTCGCGGACACGGGGCTTTTAAACTTTCCAGTGAGTACTTCCACTACTGCGGTGTGTCCTAGAAAGCACATGATAGGGCGTAGAAATTTTGATACAGCTACGCAGAAGAATGTAAAAACCTCGTTCAGCCGCAACATGAAGCGGAGTTCGATCCATATGATCGTAAACGTTAGCTTCTGCCTTCATCTGATACAAAGATTTAACGATGGCCTCGTCTCCCGAATAAGCAGCAATATGAAGAGGAGTCCTTCCGTCAGCCTGGTGAAGGATGAGCCATTTATAACAACATGCCTACAAAGGACGCTAAGAGGAAGCGTGATAACCACATTGCTCTAGCAGGCCGATACAGAAATATCCTGATAATTATTCGACAAACGTTTCATCAATGCACCATCGTCTATCTAGCCTACAGCTCTTGATTTCCATATTCCATTGGCACAAATTGACATCGACGAGCTAAGTCGCCGGCTCTTCAGGTAGGTATTATAGACAGTAAGCCTGCTAATGTTGTGGACGATGCAACTTCCCGGCCGCATCATATGCTACACGATGTCAGATGAAGGCCTTGTTACAAATAACGAATATATGACACGGCATTACTAATGTTGAAAAAAAGTTCGCTTACGTTTTTATGGTTCACTGGATTGTTGAAATTAGCGAGAATCCGTACTATTTCCAAATCTCTTTTCCGGCATGCAAAATGAAGAGCTACGTCTCCGGTTCCGGGTTTTTCGAACTTGAGCTGTGCTTCCGTGTGTACAGATAACAGATCTTGGCAAGCGCCTTGATTGCCAGCGTCAATTGCAAGGAAAAGTGGGATATCCCCTTCCTAAAACCCAGAAGATTAAAATTCATGACATCGAGGTGAATATCGTAATGATTTATCCGCATTCCTCGCGCGGTAATTTTCATGCTCTGTTTCCTGTACAATAGCAATTAATGTAGAAAGCTGTGTCTCGTAGCTCCTGAGCTCATTCAAAACTTCATAGATACAATCCGGGTACGGCCCTAATGAGTTTGCCGAGTCCGACATAAAGATCCAGCTGACAAACACATATCTTAGTCACTAACTAAACCAATCTATAACACATTTTAATGCTCTGTTGTTATGACTCTAGAGACGTCATCTATGCCGCGATTGGCCAAATAGTCTAGTGAAAATAATATCCATCAGAAGTATCATTCCAATTTGCCGTGTGAATATCCAGATCAGGTGCGATTTCACGAGATCTAAACCAAGACCTGATCATGACCTAGCTCTTGATCAGGAATTTCCTATCTGTTGAGCGATTCACCCGCATCACATGAGCTATCTACACGTGCTATAGACATTGCAGCTCTCATTAGTAAGAGACGGAAAGTTAGAAGTAACGTGACGAATGTGATGCACCAATGTTAGCAAAGTTGCAAGCAAAGTTTATTAAGTGGTTAAAAATTGATACATACCTTATCTGGTTGAGTCCGCAGGGAAAACGGCGTCATTTTCAGCAAGGCTTGCACAATACTTCTCGAATCGCTTCCAGTGCGGGCGCAGGCAATGTGCATCGGAAGACGATCTTTTTCCTGCATTAGAAGATTAATTACTCAATGAAAATTTATCGTTACATCAGGAACCCCGCCAGAAACGCGGTGCAACGACACAGGGGTGGCAGCGCAAAGCGTCGATATGTTGTGCTATAAGGGCTAGACCTACATGTCCCATGACGAGATGACATCAAATTCCTAATATCCATCGTAACACTAACAGGCATATCAGGCATATCTCGGCACTACTACAGCAGTGACAGTTCTATTCAAGCTGAGGCGTTTGATAGGAACACTTTTGACTTAATTAGCTGAATAACTCATTGTCATTAGACTTACCCCGCCTTTAACAGTACCATCAGCTCTTTTCCTCACTAAAACATTTATCACATCCTCTTTTGCTGACTCGGCAGCGAAATGCAGCGCGTTTCTACCGTCCTAAACAAAGGAATATATGACTAAACGTTCCAATGAGTATCAGAAATTCAGCTCACCGCACAACGTTCGTTTACGTTCACTCCCAATTCAATCAGACGCTCAACGATCACCAATTTGTTGTCCTTCGCCGCTAGCATGAAGGCATTGATTCCCGTTTCCTGGAAATATTGAATAACGAAGTAGGAATGTGGGCGGAATTATCCAACACAAGAGTTTCATTCACACCGAGTTATTCTATATTCACTGATTACAATTTGAACACAGATGAAATTCACGGTGATCTTACAGAATGCTTGATTGCTGATGCGAAATGAGGTTCCTTTTAGGCAAGATCTATTTGTCTTTCACATATCAAGAAATGTAGCATGCACGGAATCAATAAGCGAGGTAAGTATTCAAGACAGGAATCTATAGCATATTGCGCGTCGCAAAGCAGACACCTCTGGCTACCGATCGCACTGCGTCACTCCTGCATCCCGTATCTCGGCATCGCAACCTCATAGCACTCAAGATGAGAATCTCTATCTCTTCAAGTAAACACACTAAACACAGTTCCAGGTAACAAATAGTACCATATCGAAAATTTTACTAAGGGTTTGTAAAACTAAGCCACACACACATACACACTCACACACACACACACACACGTGCACAGCGTCATACATCGCTCGGCGCGGCGCGTGTAAATCAACAATGTTGATTCAACCCCCTTCTCCGTGTACCAGCACATACTTACTTCATCTGCCATGAATAAATCGCTATCGTTTTTCTGGCTGAATCTAACCATGAATTCTACTTGTCCCCATTCTCCAAGAAACGCGTGATGCATAATTTTGTTGTTGTTATCTCCATGCGCGACGCTCCCCTTTCCCACAAAAGTCCGATCATTTGGAATAAGTCTTTTGTAATTGGAAGGTCCGAGAGACGTTGTCATTTTTGACTGCATCGCATATTTAGCAACATCGTTCACTTCTGCGGAAGCTGAAATCAGACCGGCAGTTGATTGCCTTTTTTTTATCCCTTTGACACTTTTATCGGATGAACCGTTCTCGTTTGATATATAGGTATTATTATCCGACTTTGCTTTGCTAGTAAATCTCATGTCCGCAATTTCTGTCGTTGGAAAATCATCATCTTGTGAAGTATTGGAAATTGGTTGTTGCTTTTCGTTGGCTGTATTGCCAGGGTCGTCTGTCAAATCAACGTCCGATCTGACTGGGTGGCTTCTGACTATTTGCGCTGGTGTAGTTGCGGCCGACTCTGTGATGTTGGTTTTATCACCGACTGACGCTTTTTTTGATAATGCCTTTGAAGTTCGGCGCGGCGGTACTGTCGGAAGCATTTTCTTTTCCGCCATTATTTTATTCTGCTACGACGCTACGTCACCTTTCTCCACATTTCTTTTTTATAGTAAGCTAACCTCGATAATGAGAACTCTCGGCAACGTTACGACGCTTACGACGTGCAATGATGAACCGTGCATTCTTTGCTACACTATATATTCTAATTCATGAATGTGTCGGTCGGAACCTATTATAAAAGGTTTTGATTACAAACCCGTTTAATTATACTATGATTGCCTTCCCTCATGATGAGATATCAAAAATGTTTACATTACAGCGAATTTTGGACATATGGTTACGGAGTGTTGTTTGTTTTAGACTGAAAATGGCTATTATTGAAATTTAAACACCTACAATTGAATGATGCGGGTAATACTAAAGCCATGTATCAACACCGTATGGTGTGGGGGGGTGAGGCTATTATTACTGCTTGTGTGAATTGTCATGGGGATACATACATTATCAGCATTTCACATATGACATATTTGCACTTAGAGACCAATAATTTGCCCAGTCTATTTACTGTGACAACTGATGTCACTCGTAAAGCTCCGACTACACTGAATGCGTAATGGATTTTCTTGATGTTTTATGTATGTATTCCATCTTCACCTGATGAAGGAGCAGAGCTCCGAAAGCTTGTGCATTATATTCCAATAAACTGGACTGGACGTTAAATCTGTGGTGACTTATTATATTTATTACTATCTGAATCGTCCGCCATCGGCTCCACTATTTTTCGTATGATGTATTATCGTAGTAATTTGCATTGTATCACCCATATGCATCCTTCAAAATCGCACGTAATGCAGATAATGTCACTAACTCAGGCCTTACGACACGGGCCTTTGCCGTTCTATAACATCTGTTCAAATCTTGACATCAAATAGTCTGGTGAAACGTGAATGACCCGCCTGATTTTCAGCATTTTTGTAATACTCAATTCAGTGCATCACTTTGTCTGGGCCGAACTTGATTATGCTATACTACGTCCGGCTATTACACTATAGACCTACTATCTCTTTTACAAGTGCGCGAACCCATTGCCTAAAATTGTTTCACCTGTACCAAGGCCTACTCTAGGAACTAAAGTAGGCCTTGTCTGTATCTTGTCTACTCCCCTAAGCTGATCTGCCTGACAAGCTTGGAGTCAAATATATAATTCTGTGAATTTTACAATTGCCTTATACATGCATTGCATTTGATGTTACAAACACTCTTTTTTAGCCCTGCTCGTCCACTAATTTCACCTCGAACAAGTTTTGAATTTGAGGCGATGATTCGAGGAGTTAGCAGTCGACCTCTATCATCACCTTTTCCGCGGATATCATGTGATATTGGCGATCGTATAATCTTGTAGACCACCGCAAAGATCACGAAGCCATTTTTGACAGCTGTGAACACCGAACCCATTGCTGATATTTTCAAGTGCTGTTTATACCGTGTTAGCACATAATAACACCGATATCAAATCGAAGGATGAAGTAACTTCAAAGACTTTCTCAATTCAACTTCAATTGGTGTTTTTAATACTTGAGCCCACGTATCGCGTTCTTGATTGAGGATTATATTTTTTATTAGAAGATAATTTGCACTGTCAATAGCTTCTATCGAGCTTAGCAAACTATTGCAGTAGCACATTTCAAATTTGAGGAAATATGAACCTTACCCCTATATATGCAATAGTCGCGCGGAACATCGCACTATGCGCCGAAAAGTCGTAGCTTATCCGCATTCGGCTTCGCTATGACGATCTGGTAAACTACTACAAAAAGCAATAGCGACGTACACCATGCTGACAGTTCAACCTCTAGTAATTACGGTATGTGATCATGAACTTGAACCCGCAAATGTAATCTGGCCGATCCGATGTCCTTTCGTATCCTACGCGGCTACGCGCAACTCTAATTACTGATATACGAAGCTATGCAAATGAAACCACACTCTATACTGCTTCGTTACATCGCGTCTCTTTCAACCAGACGCCGGACATGCATAGGCCTTTTATCGACTACTCGCAGTGGGCATCGTGGCCATGCCACACGGCTGCAACAGCGGCATAAGCTCTATTTGAGCCCTGACATTTATGTACAGTCGTGTGTTGCTGTTTAAGTTGAGTTGTCCCGGTTTGACCTCTTACCGCGAAGTGTAAATGGTGAAGATGAGAGGATTCGACAATTTATTTCGGTATCAGCGTAGCTAGAATTCTGTGAAACACGTCAAAGCTGTGTTATAACTTGTGTAATTGAAACATCATTCCGAAATCGAAAACACCATTCCCAACGTATGATTCGCTGCTGTGTAAATATCTTTCGAGCGGTTCTCCTCAACGTGGGAGGTTTCTAGAGGTATAGGTTACCGTCACCTCTCATGGATATGCCAAGAAATCAAATGTTTACTTATTAACAAACGGATGTGCGAAAGCCAATAGCTCAAAATTATAGTCAGCATGGATGGGGGTGGTCTGCTTGATATTCCTTGGTTTGAGGATATGGATAGATGTGTAAAAATGCCCTTTGTTTTCCCATCGATACTAGAGCATGGTAGGTGTGTTGAGCATCATCGAAATTTTATTGATCGGAAATGGGAATTTTATGGTCTCGCCTCGATGACCTCGTCGAAGCAAGTTTCGCCCGAGGCGTTGAAGCGTTGCGTTTTGAAGATGGTGCATTCCCAAGTTGGAATTTTCCCATTACTCCTTCTGGTAACGTAGCGAGCGCGACTGGGATATTCAGCAACCTACCAATTCGTTGAATATATAATAGCCCAAACTCTACTACACAGACCTATTGGCTTCGCCCGCAAGAGGAAATGCAGCACGTCACAGAAATCTTATTTTTGGCCTCAGCCATCGAAATCGAAAATGTCACCTAATGGTCTATTCGCCACCGCACGTCGTCAGTATAATATCTATCTGCGCAAGGGCCATCTCAGTTTATTATGAGGACTAATCATCATGTATGTCTTGCGTTGATGCAGACTTCCCGACATCACGGTGTAGTAAGAAATGTTCTACCCAACGTGCAGCAGTACCGGTACCGACATGATAGGCCTAGGCCCTGCGGCCATCATGATATTCCACTACGTCACCCATAACCGCTAATAATAATCTATTAAATAAGCCAAATTGTGTTCAGCACAAGCCACAAATGAACGTGTGAAATGGAGGGTCTGATGTTCATTATACGTCTATATTGTCTGTTTCAACTATGCTAGGCGATTCGACCATTAAGTAGAGCTGCAGCTGCACAGCCTGAAGACAATATGAGGCTGAACTCACTTGGTTGTAATCGGACTTAGCCTCTTCATAACATTTCTCCCACAGACGTATTTCCGCATCATTTCTTAGCTTGAACACGACTTCATCCCATCGAAAGACATTGCGTAACGACAGAGTAGGTCCTGTCGCTGCTCCATTGTCAGTGGATCCGTTGTCGGTGGCTCCACTATTGGTGGCTCCGCTGCTGGTGGTTTGGTGATTGGGAACAGAGATTTCTCGGGAGGTCCCTTCTCCTTTTGCATGTTCAACCTCTTCCATCAAATGCAATACTCCAGAATTTGACGTAGCCTATGCATAAATCCTACTGCATACCCTTAAAGGATGATGATGATGATCAGGACAAAAGTCGGTCTAGTTTGTAGCGCAAATGCTTGGTGGAGTTCGCTGCCTATATAACGGCGTTATCGATACCGCCAAGCAGGTTTGGAGATAGCTACACTACAGGCCGTCAAACTTAATTAGGCGTAGGCTGCTCGCCTACATTAAAATGTCTCTTGGCACGCTGACGTAAAGCAACCGTACATCAACTCAACACCGAAGCGACAACCAACAGGGTGTTGCAGCACGCGCCACTCGTGTGAATTCTTGCCGCCACCGCCCAGGCGGCAAGCATGAGAAGCATTATTTGGTGATTGGCGCTGCGCTACTCCCCAAGAATTGCTCGTTGATGTTTAAAAAAGATCAATTGGGGGTCAAATGATTCGGGCTAAACACGGTTAGCGCTTGCTTGGGTATATATTGAGTGGTTGACAATGTGACTGAAGGCCGTTTGCCATAGGTTTTCCTATCCATACTCGACGGGGTGTCTCAAACCTACTGCGCTCGAAATTAATCTGGTCTGTGGTGATTCGCACAATCGCACAAGTTGATGTATTGCCTGATCGTTGACTGATCGACGAAAATTCGCCAACATCAAACTCGTTGGGAATCCATCCCGTTATTTATTGAAAGGGCGAGGTATTACGCCTACACGCTGCAGGCGCTCATTTACGATGTTCCGGCGATTGAGGATCCTACTAACTAGAAAGACTCACTTGAAAAGTAGACAGATTCTATAACAGCTTGTGATATATCTGACAACAAACAATATTTCCGTTCTACCACAAACTACAACTCATTTACTGAGCCCAACAATATATATTTTATGCTGCCGGTTCAACCAGCCTCAATCAACCTACCATTTCCACCTACGGCTATTTAGTAAACGCCATTTTCCGCAGAAGTATCGGCGCAGCGGTATCAAATTGCTTCTTGAGACAATCACAATTATAACACCTGATCGAGAAGTATACAATTCACAAATAAAGAATTCTTGATATATGTTCTGAAGTTGTTCCTGTATTGTTTGCCTAGATCATAATTCCGCTTGGTCGTATTACCCAACTGAATTGTCTATTTAATACTTGCCCCACCAGTAGGTACTTCAATCGGTTACAAGCTTTGTTTGTAAACTCACTTGAGATCAATGACGTCACATCTATCTTGGAAAAGTTCTAAGTCACATGGTAATATACAGAAACTTGTAATAACAGCAGGTCATGGTTTATAACATGAAGTTAACAAGTTTATATTCTAACCAAGCAGTCTGTTTTCTAAAGGCTACGCCTTGAACTTGCTCCTTTGCAACCTACGCTGAGAATGGCAACTCTAGCGAGAATATGTATACAGGCCCATATTTGAAAAGGCCATACCATGGACAATATGATTGATAAAATGAACTCAATCTTTCGCCTTCAGCGGGTAGCCTAACAGAAAGCAACAAATACTTATAAATATTTACACTATGATTATTCTGCCATGTCAAAAACCTGTCATTTCAAAATATACAAATACTTGTACACTGTGAATTTGGTTAAAGCTTGTTAGTAACAAAATAAGTCTGAAAGAAAAAACAAAATTGGTTTGATATCGTCCG
The DNA here is from genome assembly GCA_030412335.1 of Botrylloides violaceus. NCBI lineage: Eukaryota > Metazoa > Chordata > Ascidiacea > Stolidobranchia > Styelidae > Botrylloides > Botrylloides violaceus. Next base: position 20,292 of record JASFYC010000050.1, read on the forward strand.
TAACCTGCAATATCATTCAGTGCTGAGGCCAAAATTGAAGGGTCACATATATCATCGTCATCATGACGGCGCATGAAGTCACTTTGAGACGCAGCTAAATGTATCACTTCTATTGATGCAAAAGATACCATCCAATAAATAATGTTACAAAAACAATAAGAGTGTTTTCGTTTTGTGAAAAAGGAAATAGTCTAAAGTTATTAGTAGAATACCCCTCCTCGAAAGGTTAATACACATCAGAAAGGATATAAATATCAAAGTGAATTTTCAGAGATTCTTGTACTCTTCTTTGATGAGCTTTGCGTGAGGTGGAAATCTTGCCGTGTCGCATTTATCTTTGTAGGTGACGTGATAGTAAAGATTTAATTTCATTAACTGATCGCCCCCTTCCTGCATAATTTCATAACGTCGACGAGGCGAATTGGGTTTCGCATTTTCATATTCATTTGTTACTCTTGAGTTCCAAAACTGTAAAAAGTATCTGGTTTAGTGACGTCAGAACGCAACTTACGGAATGCGGGGTAAGTGGTCAATTGAACTATTGCGAGGGAGGTTTGCACTGATGTCAAGAATTGGTAAAAGTGTTTAAGAAGCAGGTGACCCTAACGCATCCCAATCAGAGTCGCCTCAGCGAGGATGGATGTCGATCTGCTCCGTGGTTAAGCCTATAATTGTTTATTATCGCCCTGCTTGTTTGTCCTCGGGTGAGACGGGTTCTGGAGATCGCCAATTCAGGAATCTCATCTAAGAATCACTATTACCAACACATACCGAAGCTATTTGAACATCGCATCCAAACTCAACTGCGTAGTGACGTCGTATCGTAGTAGATCGAGGGGCTGGCAGGGTAATTTCGCCTCCAAATTGAAGAACCAGCATGGGAAGAGACACATCTGAGTCAACGCTGAATTGAAGTACATGCAAGCTTGTTAAAACCTACTACAATTGTATCTTTAAATTAATTCAAGATTCCAGGTGGTATCATACTTTGATTATTAGTAGGATAAATAGAACCCTTCGTTAGACTAAAGAGAAGCGGCCAATTTAAGAAGGGCGAGCCTTCGTGTGGTATCTTAAAACACCTCCTAAACATTCAAGTGAGGAGAGGAAATATTATTCAATTTCCCAATTTACCTTGAAATGCCGATATTCGGATCTTTGTCTTGTTCGTTAGCTTGAGTATTATCGTTTTCTGTTCCGTAGTAATTTTCGTATGAGGAATAATAATCGTCACCGCCGTTATATTATTCTGGCTGGGATTGCGTGGTCGGGGCGTGGGTTGTAGTTGTTGTTGGTTGACGTGTTGTCGTCGTCTCCCTTGTAGGTCTACCTTGGTTTCGGGATGGTGATGTCGTAAACCGTCGCCAATTTTGAGTTGGGGTGGTTGGTCGTGGGTTTGTTTTTGTTGTGTCGGTACGGAAATACCACGGTTTCCTCGTAGTCGATCGCGGTTTACTTGGCATCCGAGCGTAATTATATTGTTTCGTCTTCTTACACCCGCGATTAGAATTTCCTGCGATGTTGCGGTTGGAAGTCATCCCGCCGCAAGGCTCCGTCATGTCTCGAATGCCGTTTCTCTGCAAATTCAATACAGTTCTCTCACAGTCAAGACGATCGCCATGCTCACAGTGCATTTGGTATTTAGGCAAAGAGATTTCAAATATTTTGAACTTGAAACTTCGGAAAGGTGCGGGACTTCGAACTCCGTTGAATCGGATCATCGTAAATAATGCTGTCATTATCCCGTCACCAATCACTACCCATTCCATGTACAGTATGATATATTGTCTATGAAAGGCTCACGAGTTTTGCAGCAGTTATACCTAATTCGATACCGCATTCGGGTATTGCGCTATCGTTTAGTTGAAGTAGAGGCAACCCTCGTTTGGAAGGAAACAAGACCATAGCCAGAGACGTATTACTTGGTAGGAGCTAGGGGATTCAGTTTGCCTATCATGAAATATGAGTCGCGTCAGTCCTGGTGAAAGCTATAGCCTCGGATACATGCTACCGTGCGCAGACGATTCCATTGCATTACGCAAAAATAACGCCCACCGAATATTAAGGGTCTGGCATCTCACCTTTAATACTCTATCTCTGGTCGCTTTATTTCCGACGATGTTGACTTCAAAGCAAGAACTGTAGAGATCTCTAGCCGAATTGAAAGCCCACAACCACAGGAACGTGTACTTCCCCGGCGAGAGATTCTTTGGTACATTGAAGGCATAGGTGGCCATTGCTTTGTCTGCGTTATCACAAAGTTTCGGTGCATTCTGATAACCCGGTTTTGGATATACAGAGCTGAGAGAATGGTCACCATTAAAATCCTTTCCAGTCGGTGATTTGCCTGTAAAATACACACATATATATAAGCTTATGTGGCAAACCAAGTGACAGAAAAATATGGTCAGCGGCAGACTCGTCGAAGGAACAAAAATAGTTTCTTATTACAACTAGGCCTATTTACGTGCTTACAGAGGGGAATCGAGAAGGGAACAACAAGCTTGAGCAAATCCTAAGCCTGCGGAAACTCCAAGCCGTTGGCCAACCGAGTCCAGCTATGCCTATTTGTAACTAATCTGCCCAGATTTCGTTACGGAACCCGCCGCGACCACCTGTCTTGTCGGTGGTGATAGGCATACCGCCACTATAGCTGTTTCGTATGAGAACCCACTGCGTTACCATAGCAAATATATTTCAAGATTTTTTTGTATTCTAGAATAACTTACCCAAATCGAACACTAAATTTCTCCTAAAATCACTCAAGCTGGGATCGCGCGACGGATTACGTTGTGATCGATAGATCCAACTTCCGGTGTCCGGGACATACACGTTTGTGCATCTCGCATCAGCTCCATGATTCTGGTGAAGATTTAAATTTCGTTATCTTTGATGTCGATACCCTATAAGCAATGTACAATACTAAACATTGCGAATACGGCACCAACCTTCATTGGGTGGACTAAAATGACTTGTTGACCTGGATAATACACTGCCATTGGGTGGTCACGATTGTATTCCTCATTATCATTCTTCGCCACCTGACATGGGTTTTTTTCATTTGGCGAATGATTAAATCCTGGAATGATTGTGGAATTATGATCATTAAATGTTTATAAAAATTTATGAAAAACAACTAAGAATTGCCGTACCATTATCGCCACCGAATACGCCGGTTTTTTTGGCCTTTCGATGAGATCCGCGAGCAAATCCACGGCAATTTTTGGCCTTCCAAGTGCCTCCATTTTTCACCGTATAGTCAGTGCATGCAAGCCAACTGTGACATTGCACTGACGCGACAAAGACGAGAAGGCATGTTGTCACTCGCAGACAGACGGCAAGTGTCATACTGATGTAATACGATGGTAGACGATCACACATTTGACGTTTGAACTAGGTGGGAACTTGTATAGAATGAAATCACGATACTACTGTGGCGCGTATATATATACAGTAAGGACTACGGAAGTAACCATGTAGTATGAAAAAGGCCCCCAATCTTGATAAAACTTGCTAATTTCCAATGAATTTGCTATTTTCTCCTCATAGGAATATTATCTAGGTTGTCCTTTGCGATGGCAAGTTTGAATCGTGCAATTGGATTATTTTCAGCTTGTCGGCTACGGAATACACCATGTTTGCCTAACTTACTGAAAGCTGCTGAACATGTCATTGACCTGACTTGAATTAAATGTTTTGACGGCCTCCTTGCCAATGCATTTGCCAGCACATTTCCTTACTCAAATAGCTAGCATAAATAACTGGCTGACTTGAGTTGTTGATATCGGTACTACTGTATGAATTGTCCGTTTTAACGTGATGTAACGTTAATTTCTTCCCCGGGTTGACTGGATTACCACTTCTCACTCCTCTGCTTCATCGTGATTAACTGCGAGCAATTTATCTGTGTTTCATTATTGCTTATATAATTTGATAGTCGCTACCTCAAAGAAATAAATAGTTGATCTGCCCAACTGATCACACACGATGACCCATGCGAGATTTTATCGTCCGTGGTAACAATGTTCTATAACATATAAGATGGACCACGCGACAAGACGCTGAGCACAGACGTCTCCACTCACTCTTGTCCAAATGTCCGACGATATAGCTCAATGCAACAAGTTGCTAAAGGCACTAGTCTGTAACTGCACTCCGCACCACATTACAGGTCGTGGTGGAATTCGTATAGTGACCGTTGCATTAAGCGCATAAGCAACAGTGTGTTGAACCATGGCCTACTTTAGAGTAGGCCATGGTTGAACCATTACCGATTAATGTGCACCTCATAAAGAACATCCGTAACAGCTTGCTGAATTCCAAAAAGTTGTGTTTCTATCGTTCACGTTAGCTAGGAGTCGACATTCTAGTAGGCCATCGAGTAATGATGGTTACATTTCCTGGCCTGGTTTTTATACCCTGTGCATGGAAAAGATGAGTTTGAACCAATATCATTAGGAATAAACACTGATTTTTCTGCATGGTTTCAGGGACTGTAATGGGATTCTCGACTTTATTTGGCCATATGTACACTGTACACATTGTACACATTGCACATATTGTACAGACACTCGTATAGTAAGTTTCACTGTGTATATTCGGTTGCATATTTTTTGTTTTCAAGACTATTAGGCCTATTGTTAGGAATACTGTGATTTTTCTGCTGCAGGTATCTGCAATCGTGTAGAGATTGTATACATTTCATTCCTACATTATCAACGTAGTTACTGTAATTTTTGTTGCGATCTGTCGACATTAGAGATGTCAAGGGACAATTTCAACCGCAGATTTCCATCTGCAATGTCGCGAAGCTCATTTTATCAATGAAATTAAACATGAACAAGGTAATCTTATGCATTTTACTTCAGTTAGTAGACCATATTGGAGGCAGGGACTCGTTGTTACGCTATAGCGCTCTCGTCGAACAATCGGAGATTGTAATAAATCAGGCCGGAACTAAAGTAGGCCTACTAAAGTAGGCCATGGTTGAACCGTGTTTGAACTTAACTATAAAAACGATCTGTAACAGAAATCGTGATTCATGTGAGTCTCGATCATCTTAAAGTCACAAGTCAAGCTGCTTGCTTATATTATAGCCAATATTGGGCTTGTAAGTCAAGCGTATATTTCCAGCATCAACGTCATCATCTATATCAGATGTGAAATGTCACGCAAAACAGCATGGACACTGCGATCGCAACTAAGGTTGTTGAATGCGACAATTAATTCATGTATTTCTTGAATCGGTCTATTAATTTTGTCTGAAACGTCATATGATAAGTGCGATACGTCTGCACTGATTTGATTCATGTTTTGCTAATGTCGAGTCATGGTTATTATTTATCAATGAGTACAAATATGAAGGCAAATTCTTCAAAAGTGATGATTTATGAAATAACTCTTTTTCGATTGATAGAAGTGCCAGTATCTGGATTAGGTATGCCTTGAATTACTTCATTTAAGTCAGGTATCCCTGATTTGAGGGTACAAGGCACGACTCCGAATTTGCTGTTGAATGAAAAAACAATGTATCCTGTTTGCATTTATAAATGTCTGCTTCGCAGGCAGTATCGGGCGAGTGGGGAGGGTCGTCTTACTGTAGGTCTATGTCATTAAAATTTATAACACCAAACAAATTAACTCAGCGGAATCAATTGAAATCGAATATTGCATGTAAGCTGATTTCAAGTATATACTTCAGGCATGGCAAAACTTTCCCAGATGCTAGTTTATTTGTAAAGTTGTAAAAGATAGAATCTGATATAAATTGTATATATTGTATATCTGTGTATATCTGTGTATATGTATATCTGTATATCATATATATCAAACATATCCCGCCACAAAATTCAGTTTTTGGTGAGTAACTGAGTTTATCTTGTCATCGCTAAAAATTAAAACGATTCATAGATAGAAACTAGAATGATTTCATCACATAAAACCTTCTGGCTAATTTATCAATTAAACCACGAAGCGTACCAAAACGGAATAAAAAAATGAAATTCGTACTCCTACTCACACCAATAACAATCAGGGTTTGTATCTCTGAATGCTTATTTATTTTCAACTCTTCTCTAGACACATGACGTCACACAAAATGGTCGGGTGTGCTTCACCGCGAGTTAGTTCACGTAATCGTTAATAAATCGACTATAGTTGATTATTATCAATTCATAATGCAAGTGATTAATTTCTACTTGTTAAACCAACGGAAGTAAATCGTTATGAATAAAGCGGGTATCGCAAACAGGACACAGTGCAGTATATTGTAAATCTCCGACCGGATGATGGTAAGAAACGGAAGGAAGGGTGGGAATAAGGTGTTAAAAATTAAAATCCCATTCTACTTACTTGCAAGAATATAGGCAAAGGCACTTTGAAATGATATAGTATGGAATAATTATTATGCGAGATAGCGGCGAGAATGTGGGTGAAATTAGAAACAGTATAGCTACGCCTTGAACATACTCCTTTGCAATCTGCGCTGGAAATAGCAACTATAGCGGAAATATGTATATAGGCCCATATATAAAAATGTCATAACATGGACAATATGATTGATAAAATGAACTCGATCTTTGGCCGTCAGCGGGTAGCCTAAACAGAAAGCAACAAATATGTATAAATTTTTACACTATTTCATGTCAAAAATCTGCCATTTCCAAATATACAAATAATTGAAAGCTGTGAATTTGGTTATAGCCTATTATTAACGGAATAAATATTTAGAAAAAACAAAATTGGTTTGATATCCTCTGTAACCTACAATATCATTCAGCGCTGAGGCCAAAATAGATGGGTCACATATTATCGTCATCATGACGTCACATGAAGCCATTTTGAGACGCAGTAAGAGCTGCCCTCATTGAAATCGCATATGAGTTTAAGCGTTTCGCTCATCGGGCAATGTAATCATATCAAAAATGTTGTTTAATATGACATATAAATATATCACTTCTATTGATGCAAAAGATACCATCCAATAAATAATGGTAAAAATAACAATAAGCGTGTTTCTTTTTGTGAAAAAGGAAATAGTTTAAAGTTATTAGTAGAATACCCCTCCTCGAAAGGTTAATACACATCAGAAAGGATATAAATATCAAAGTGAATTTTCAGAGATTCTTGTACTCTTCTTTGATGAGCTTTGCGTGAGGTGGAAATCTTGCCATGTCGCATCTATCTTTGTAGTTGACGTGATAGTAAAGATATAATTTCATTAACTGAGTGCCCCCTTCCTGCATAATTTCATACCGTCGACGAGGCGAATTGGGTGCTGTTATTTCATTTTCATTTGTTACTTTTGAGTTCCAAAACTGTAAAAATTTTCAGGTTTACTGACGTCAGAACGCAACTTGCGAAATGAGGGGTAAGTCATGGCCTACTTTAGTTCCTTTAGTACCTAGAGTAGGCCATGGGTAAGTGGCTAATTGAACTATTGCGAGGGAGGTTTGCACTGATGTCAAGAATTGGTAAAAGTGTTTTTAGAAGCAGGTGACAATAACGCATCCCAATTAGAGTCGCCTCAGCGAGGATGGATGGCGATCTTCACCGTGGTTTATAAGTGCTTTATCGCCCTGCTTGTTAGTCCTCCGGTGAGAAGGGTGCTGGAGATCGCCGCCTCAGGAATCTCATCTAAGAATCACTATTACCAACACATACCGAAGCTGTTTGAACGTCGCATCCAAACTCAACTACGTAGTGACGTCGTATCGCAGTAGATCGAGGGGCTGGCAGTGGAATTTCGCCCCCAAATTGAAGAACCATAATGGGAAGAGCCACATCAGAGTCAATGCTGAATTGAAATACATGCAATCATACAATCATATCTATAAATTAATTCAAGATTCCAGGTGGTCATTAGTATGCTATACAGTTCCTGACATTAACGTAAAACCGAGTGTACAAAGTATCCTACCAATTCATTAGACCTATGTGATCGTCTAGGCATTGAGATTAGCCTATTAAAACGATACTTTGGATATTAGTAAGACTAAAAGAGAAGCGGCCAAATTAAGAAGGGTGTACCTACGTGTAGTATCTTTAAAACGCTTATTTAACTTTCAAGTGAGGAGAAGAAATAATATTCAATTTCCCAATTTACCTTGAAATGCCGTTATTCGGATCTTTGTCTTGTTCGTTAGCTTGCGTATTATCGTTTTCTGTTCCGTAGTAATTTTCGTATGAGGAATAATAATCGTCACCGCCGTTATAATATTCTGGCTGGGATTGCGTGGTCGGGGCGAGGGTTGTTGTTGTTGTTGGTTGACGGGTTGTAGTCGTCTCCCTTGTAGGCCTACCTTGGTTTCGGAATGGTGATGTCGTAAACCATCGCCAATTTTGGGCTGTGGTGGTTGGTCGTGGGTTTGTTCTTGTTGTGTCGGTACGGAAATACCACGGTTTCCTCGTAGTCGATCGCGGTTCACTTGGCATCTGAGCGTAATTATATTCTTTCGTCTTCTTGCACCCGCGATTAGAATTTCCTGCGATGTTAGGGTTGGAAGTCATTCCGCCGCAAGGCTCCGTCATGTCTCGAATGCCGTTTGTCTGCAAATTCAATACAGTTATCTCACAGTCAAGACGATCGCCTTGCTCACAGTGCATTTGGTATTTAGGCAAAACATATGAGATATCTTGAATGGAAAACTTGCGAAAGGTGCGGGACTTCGAACTCTGTTGAATTGGGTCATCGGAACGAATGCTGTCATCATCCCGTCACCAATCACTACCCATTGCAGGTACAGTATGATATATTGCTTATGAAAGCCTCAAGAGTTTTGCAGCAGTTATACCTAATTCGATACTGAACTCGATAATGACATACCAAACGGTTATGCCGCTATCGTGTAGTTGTAGAAGAAGCAACCCGGGGATCGTTTTGAAGGGAACAAAACCATCGCCAGGCACGTATTACTTGGCAGGAGCTAGTAGATTCAGTATGCCTATCATGAAAGATTAGTTGCGCCAAAGCTGGTGAAAGCTATAGCCATGGATACATATTGCCGTGTGCAGACGATTTCGATGGATTTCGCTAAAATAACGCCAACCGAATATTAGGATTTGGAATCTCACCTTTAATACTCTATCTCTGGTCGCTTTATTTCCGACGATCTCGACTTCAAAGCAAGAACTGTAGAGATTTCTAGCCGAATTGAAAGCCCACAACCACAGGAATGTGTACTTCCCCGGCGAGAGATTCTTTGGTACATTGAAGGCATAGGTGCCCATTGCTTTGTCTGTGTTATCACAAAATTTCGGTGCATTCTGATAACCCGGTTTTGGATATACAGAGCTGAGAGAATGGTCACCATTAAAATCCTTTCCAGTCGGTGATTTGCCTGTAAAATACACATATATATATAAGCTTATGTGGCAAACCAAGTGACAGAAAAATACTGTCAGCGGCAGACTCGGCGAAGGATCAAAAATAGTTTGCCTATTTACGTGCTTAAAAAGGAGAATCGAGACGGGAACAACAAGCGTGAGTAAATCCCAAGCTTGCGGAAACTCCAAGCCGTTGGCCGACCGAGTGCCGCTATGCCTATTTCTAACAAATCTGCCCAGCTTTCATTTATGGAACCCGCCGCGACCACCTGTCTTTCAGTGGGCGGTGGAGATATGCATATCGCCGCTAGCTGTTTCGTATGAGAACCCACTGCGTTATCAAAGCAAACATATTTCGAAATTTTTTATACTCCAGAATAACTTACCCAAATCGAACACTAAATTTCTCCTAAAATCACTCAAGCTGGGATCGCGCGACGGATTACGCTGTGATCGATAAATCCAACTTCCGGTGTCCGGGATATGGATGTTTGTGCATCCTGCATCAGCTCCATGATTCTGGTGAAGATTTAATTTCCGTTATCTTTGAAGTCTATATTCTAAGCAAAGTACAATACTAAACATTGCGAATACGGCACCAACCTTCATTGGGTGGACTAAAATGACTTGTTGACCTGGATAATACACTGCCATTGGGTGGTCACGATTGTATTCCCCATTATCATTCTTCGCCACCTGACATGGGTTCTTTTCATTTGGCGTATGATCAAATCCTGGAATGTTTGTGGAATTGTGATCATTAAATGTTAATGAAAATTTACGAAAAACAACTAAGAATTACCGTACCATTATCGCCACCGAATACGCCGGTTTTTCTGGCCTTTCGATGAGATCCGCGGGCAAATCCACGGCAATTCTCGGCATTCCAAGTGCCTCCATTTTTCTCCGTATAGTCAGTGCATGCAAGCCAACTGTGACATTTCACTGACGCGAAAAAGACGAGAAGGCATGTTGTCACTCGCAGACAGACGGCAAGTGTCATACTGATGTAATACGATGGTAGACGAGTACACGTTTGACGTTTGAACTTGGTCTGAAGTTGTATAGAATGGAACCACGATACTACTGTGGCGCGTATATATATACAGTAAGAAATACGAAATTAACATATGTAGTATGAAGAAGGCACCCAATATTGATACAACTCGCTAATTTCCACTGAATTTGCTATTTTCTGATCAGTGTCATATACAAGTAAGAGTTGCTTCATTCATTGAGCTTATCTCATCCGTTTTGACTCAGTCATTACGGTCCGAGATCTATATGACGACATTCGATGATTTTTGGCGTTGCCCAATAAGGAATAATAGCGAGGTTGACCTTTACGATGGTTACCTTGAATAGTGCAATTGAATTATTTTCAGCTTATCGGCTACGAATTACGTCATATCTGCCTGGATTACCGAAAACTGCTGAATATGTCACTGACTTCGCTATACACTTGAATTAAATGCTATGACGGTCTCCTTGCTAATTCATATCCGACATGTTCTCTTACTCAAATAGCTAGCATAAATAACCGGCTGACTTGCGTTGTTGATATCGGTACTACTGTATGAGTTGTCCGTTTTAACGTGATATAACGTTAATTTCTTCCCCGGGTTGACTGGATTACCTCTTCTCTACTCGTCTGCTTCATCGTGATTAACTGCGAGCAATTTATCTGTGTTTCATTATTGCTTACATAATTAGATAGTCGCTACCTCAAAGAAATAAATAGTTGATCTGCCCAACTGATCACACACGATGACCCATGCGAGATTTTATCGTCCGTGGTAACAATGTTCTATAACATATAAGATGGACCACGCGACAAGACGCTGAGCACAGACGTCTCCACTCACTCTTGTCCAAATGTCCGACGATATTTCTGAATGCAACAAGTTGCTAATGACACTAGTCTCGTGTAACTGCACTCCGCACCACATTGCAGGTATGGGTGGAATTCGTATAGTGACCGTTGCATTAAGCGCGTAAGCAACAGTGTGTTGAACCGTGTTTGATCTTAACTATATAAACGATTTGTAACAGAAATCGTGATTCATGTGAGTCTCGATCGTCTCAAAGTCACAAGTCAAACTACTTGCTTAAATTATAGCCAATATTGGGCTTGTAAGGCCAGCGTTTATTTCCAGCATCAACGTCATCATCTATATCAGATGTGAAATGTCACGCAAAACAGCATGGACACTGATATCGAAACTAAGGTTGTTGCATGCGACAATTAATTCATTTCTTCAATTAATGTATTTCTTGAATCAGTCTTTTTATTTTGTCTGAAACTTCATATGATAAGTGCGATACGTCTGCACTGATTTGATTCATGTTTTGCTAATGTCGAGTCATGGTTATTATTTATCAATGAGTACAAATATGAAGGCAAATAAATACTTCAAAGTAATGATTTATGAAATATATCTTTTATGATTGATAGAAGTGCCAGTATCTGGATTAGGTATGCCTTGAATTACTTCATTTGAGTCAGGTATCCCTGATTTGAGGGTACAAGGCACGACTCCGAATTTGCTGTTGAATGAAAAAACAATGTATCCTGTTTACATTTATAATCTCTCTGCCTGGCAGTCAGTATCGGGCGAGTGCGGAGGGTCGTCTATAGGTCTATGTCATTAAAATTTATAACACCAAACAAATTAACTCAGCGGAATCGATCGAAATCGAATATTGCATGTAAGCTGATTTGAAGTATATACTTCGGGCAGGGCAAAACTTTCCCAGATGCTAGTTTATTTGTAAAATTGGAAGAGATACAATCTGATATATATTATATATATCATATAAGTATATCTGTATATCTTATATATCAAACATATCCAGCCTCAAAATTCAGTCTTTGGTGAGTAACTGAGTATATCTTATTATCGCAAACAATCAAAACGATTCATAGATAGAAACTAGAATGATTATATCACGTAAAACCTTGAGACTAATTTATCAAATAAGCTACAAAACGTACAAGAACGAAATGTAAAAAATGAAATTCGTATTCTGACTCACACCAATAACAATCAGGGTTAGTATCGCTGAATGGTTAAATTTTCTTCTCTAGACACATGTCGTCATACGAAATGGTCGGGTGTGCTTCACCGCGAGTTAGTTCAAGTAATCGTTAATAAATCGACTATAGTTGATTATCAATTCATAACGCAAGTGTTTAATTGCTACGTTTTAAACCAACGGAAGTAAATCGTTATGACTAAAGCGGGTATCGCGAACAGGACACAGTGCAGTATATTGTAAATCTCCGACCGGATGATGGTAAGAAACGGAAGGAAGGGTGGGAATAAGGTGTTAAAAATTAAAATTCCATTCTACTTACTTGCAAGAGTATAGGCAAAGGCACTTTAAAATGATATAGTATGGAATAAATATTATGCGCGATGACAAAGAGAGTGTGGATGAAATTAGAAACAGTAGTTTACGAGTAGTAGGTCTGCTGAAGATTGCTGATTGGCAAGCGAAAAGCGACAAACCGTCGGTGTCGCTCAGATCACGTCGTCATTGATTTCGATGATTTGTTAATATCGGTAGTCTGGCTGAATATGTTTCGGTTGCAACGATTTCTTATGCGGCACTATCCAAATTCGCTTTATATCTTTCCAATTAATGTATATACCTGTCGTGCTTACTCCGCGATCTAATCGTCACGTAGCGTCGTTGGATCTCCCCCGGCATTTGACGCGAGATGCGAGCCGTATCTGCAAACAGCCTTGAAATACAGTAGCCTATATAGTGAGGTTGTCGTACGACTTTTAAGTATTCCCGATCCGATTCCCATCTCTTCGCCAACCATTATCAAGTCAAAAGCCTTACCATAAAAGTAGGCATTCCATGGATCTCATTCGCTCTTCAAGATATTTATTTCGGAAAAGGAAACAGTAACACCGCAAGATTCACTATCCAAGTATTCATTGAAGAAACTCAAACACTATAGAATCATAAACTTCAAATGTGCATAGACAAGATTCAAAAACATAAAATTTCGACCGCATTTTTTTCAAAGTGCATTTTTCGCCATTACATGGCTAGAATATTTGTTTACTGCACGCAGCATGCTCACCATGGTCAAACCGAGCGAGCCTTTCATGGGATTACGTTGGTGCAAAAACGGCAAGACTTTCCTGAAGACTCATTTGTTTCATGTCCTACATTTCACACCTTTGATAACGATCTGGAAATTTGTTGCTCATCGGGGCTTAGTACCACGCATCAGACAAGGGCGGTGTCGCGAGATAGTCCAATGTCATGGAATAAGGGCTCAGACGTACTTGCGGTTCTTACGTCACGACAGTTATGCGACATTCGAGGTTGAAGATGGGGAAGGAGTCCGGCACCGTTTTCAAAGGCCCATAATTCAATCCGAAAATCCACAAGTGGTAGCCTACACCCGTCATTTACCTCCCCTTTCAAATACTAGGTCTACATTTATCACTATACATACATGTTGCAAAATACAGATATACCAGGACCTTTGCCAACTACGCACGCAAAATCTAGGTATTGCCCTACCCAATGTTTGGGTTTTGATACAGAATTCACAGGCTACGCCTCAGCAGTAAGCTGTTTACTGTCGCGCTGTCTTTTTTCATTGCTTTAACACAGAAGAAGTCTGAGCGATCATTACGCATCGGCGTCATACAATACGTTGGGTACTTCTTCACGATTTTGTTCGGAGCTTACTTCGCTAAGGTGTGCATTGTGGGATTGGTCCGTTATTTCCCAATATACGTTATCTTGAACGTAACGGCTGCGTCGTGGTTTCGACGTAAATTCGTTTAAGGTGACCCCGTTCGAATCAGCGGCACTGTAAATAAACACGCTGTCATTCCTTGTAAAGGGACATGCATTACCGTTTGTTGAAGTTGAAGAGGATGATGATTCGCCTGAGGTCACCGTCATACTGCTTGGACTTCGAACTTCCGAGAATTCCATGCGTGATGACGCGATCTCGCTCGCTGCGACGTAGCTTGTCGTAGTTGTGCTTGTCATTCGCTTCCACTGATCTTGTCGACTTGTATTCCTGGCTCTCCGTGAATTGCTTGACTGACGAATCAAGTTGATTAGTAATATTATGAAAACTACGCCGAACACGACTGATCCCAATGACACAGCCAGTATGATCATTGTGTGATGTTTAGACACGTTCCCACCGCCGCCGCCACTCTTCGTCGCCACAGGGTCAGGTTTCCCACCAGAAGCCTTTCCTTTTATGTCCTGAAAAATATGGTAATTGGCACGCATTAGAGTATGGGGTTTACTCGAAGTTGGTAGATCTAGATCACATCACACTGTAGTCCGCATTGTCTGAGTAAGGGGACAGCGGTCATGTCCCATGGGACTTTATTAAACAAAATTTTCATTTCTAATCTAACCGCCTACCATTTTTATAAACAAAGACAGTTTAACAAATAGATTCACCGCTCAGTTGACTGATGAGTGGTTTGACTATCCGCCTTCTGATCGGGAGGTTACGGGTTCGATTCCCTACCGAGTCAGACCAAAGACTTTAAAGTTGGTAACCGTTGCTTCAACGCTTGGCAATCAGTATCGGGAGATTGCGGAGGGTTGTGGTTGCCATAGTGATCCGGGCTATAAACCGAACGCATTGACGCGCGTACTAAGCATCGATGTAGCGTATATGACCAAAATAAGAACAAATAGGTTTGACTCCTGCATCGCATTGGGCTGGCTGCTTGTAGGCCTATACCCAATATATAGCCTTATATACCAGACACCACATATCGCTGTACGGTTTAAGCACTGTAATGCATTTGCGATACGCCTACATCGCTACATACGTCGTAAGCCTTTAATCAATATTGATTGCTTTAAGTGCTCACCGGTGGAATTGGTATTGGAGCAGACGTCTGTTGAGAAAGCGGGCAGGGATCTTGAGTGCAAGTCTCGTAATCTGTGTCAGCATGCAAACCACCGTAGCATGAGTCGCTATTGATACGATTCACCATTGTGAAGTCGAGGCAAACACGGTGACGACTTTTGTAACATGTAGTGTTTGTCCGGCTGCTAAAGAATATTTACAATCCATATCACGCAGGTCTATCATACCAAGTGTGATTTTACGGATATGAGAGTGACCGCAACATCTCGTTTGATTTCGTTACTGGGCCTTTGGCCATTTGTCTTAATTGTAATTCTTACGCCAGATGCATTTTTCCGGCCTTGTACCGACTGGAATTCCCTTTTTGTGGTCATACATTCACAGACCGTACAACATGCAGATTGGGGAAAGAGGTGTTGACTGGGTAGTGTGCACCACACCCGCCAGCAGCTTATCCTTGTAACGGTGGAAGACTTGCAGGCAAGTTTCGCAGGGGTTTCGCTTATTTAGGTAACGGTCTATCCCGTGCCTAATTTTAGCAAGTGCGAAGCAGCTATAATGATTCAAGCCACAAACCACGTGGACGAGGGGGCGGCGAGTCTGGACTATTTCGAAGGTGGGCGGTAATTACTTCCAAGTCTCGTACACATCCACGTGTTCGCATCAAATACCGACCCTCAAAACGGGTCTACTGTGTGGGTAGACCATAGGCGGCTATGAATGGATAAGAGCAAGAATCTTTTGTGTCCGCCTAAACCCGGAAAAAGCTTATGCTGTTGCTACTACAATGAATTCGACATAAGTCTATGACACCACGTCATTGTCAACTTCCGTTGTTCAACACGAAACATTATTATAAACCGTATAACACAAGACCAGTGAACTAGAAGAAATTGTCGCTACCTAACACATACGGATAAACATTTTGGATACTTTTACACAGGAGGAGACTAGTTATTTTATCCTTCCAGACAAGGGGAAACGGATATGAGCTGTATAGCTCTTCCAGGATTCGAAGCAAGCCATCGAATTTGGCGGTCAGCGTCTTGACAATTGTGCCACTAATCGCTGTATGCCGACAAATATACCGTATTCTCCCAGTAGTCCAGCGTACCAAAGCAAAAAGCGAACTACAATCGAAATTCACATTCATTGGAAATGGAAGTATACCGCGATAGGATTCGTAATAACCATACATCGATAATGATAATAATTAAGGAGTCGTGACGATGATTCCAGCTTCACTTCTCTTCATAGTAATCAAACGTGAGCCCACGATTGGTAGAGACGTTACAGATCATTCGCCTTACGCAGTGATGATAGTTGAAAATGGCATGACTTTAGCAGTTTGCTAGAGAAACATTATTCGCCACCTCATGTCTGCTGATGTTAGAGGGTTACTGCTTCCGGATGATAGATACATCAAGCTGACTCCTATATTATGCCGGATGGAGACCATAACAGGCATATTCATATATCATCATGATTCATGACGCATCCCTCTAAGCGTTGTTTTTTGTGAGCTTCTTTTTATACGTGGGAAGCAAGGCAATACACGTGTATGTATACAACTTTACCGCTTTATCAAATGCATATATATGTGGTACGAGTTATTGATAAAGTTTAAAATATTATATAACCTTGTGAATGAAACGATGTTAAGACGTGAGCGGTCTGTTTATCTCAAATGTGTAGGCTATATCGTTCTAGCCGGGTAATGAATGATCAATAAGTTGCTGGTACACGAGACACGTGGGGATCGAGTTAAGGTGTACGACGCGCTTCTACTAGATTGAGGTTTTTTGTATTTATAGTCATTCTGCTTAGGTAAACACACACTTGCGGTAATAGTAGCCTACAGCCTAGGCTAAGCTTACATAACCCTTGATGAGAAACGGTTGAAATAGAACCAAGACGGAATTTTGAGTGTCGCATGATAGCAATACTATGCCTGTATATTTTCTATCCACGTTAAACGACAACGCCAAATGTTTTGTTGGGACCGTGGGTCGGACGAGCGTGTGTTACTAACGTTTACGGTGACTTTACGGAGTCTTTCAAAGTCATCTATAGACAACATTGCGGGCTGGGGGTTGCAATTGGTACCCAGCACTGGGATTCACGAAAACCTCCCGAGTTTCCTTGGAAGCCAAATGCTGGGTACCAATTGCAACGCCGGCCCGCAATGTTGTCTATAGATTACTTTGAAAGATTCGTCTCTGACAACTCGGAAATGACAGCTGTTATGGTAGCCGTCAATCTACAGCCTACATGTTTTGTCTGCGTGATCTCTCGTCCTTGTACTATGAATCATGCATTAGGTAGGCTGTACCGGGCGGATGCCTGTATTGCGTTTTTGCATTACGTATATATTATTATAAACAGCTTCTCCGCAGTATTAGTGATCTAATATCACGATCTTTATTAATATCTTTGCGGACTTATACAGCAGTAATAGTATTAGTACGGAAGATCAGTGATATTGAGAGACACCGGCCGTTAGTAGGCCTACCTGATACGTCGGACATCGGTTATAGGATATACACACTATTCAAGGCATTCGCAAATTCCCTATTTACGCGGCCTATAAGTAATGTGAACGATGTCACTTTCGTCTTTCGTGAACGCACGCGTTTGGTACGATTCGTAATAATTGGCCGCAAAAGGTTCAGTTAACATGCGTCACGAAGACGCGCAAGTTTATATGCCACGAATACTTGAATGTATATCATTGCATACATTAACTGTTCAAATAGGCTACATGTTAGCCATATGGGGCCAATTTCTATCTTCGCAAAGGTGCCAACACTGTAAACCAAGGCGATCTTGTTTAATTACTCAATCTTAACGAATTAAGATCACATTGCTGTCAACACAGCAATAACAATATTAGCAACAACTATCTATCAAGAGTGACTTTAGGCTACATCGTTACATGTCTTCATTTAGGGAACTAGTCCTACTGGCAGAATCGAACCACCACATCGGTAGTGGCAAGTTGTAATATGACAGCAGTTCGTTGTTGCAGTTGTTGTTGTTGGTCTTATCAAATCGTTTGTTTGCATTGTGTAGGGTGTCAAGTCGTGAAAAAGCTTATCGAGGTCTATAGTGTCGACACTCACAAATGCAGGCCTGTGTTTGCATTTACAGACGTTTGTAGTTTGTCACATTACCATAGTGTGTTAATATGCAAAGTTACTGTACTTAGGCCTACGCTTAAAAGAGTGACGCTCACGTGCAGAGAAGTGTGCCGATGAGGATGCTACACGCGGTAGCCTGAGGATTGATGTAAATTATCACCGATTACATCGACACAACGCATCACCGACGCGAGAATGACGGAAGTAGTGTGAGTCAATTGACACCAATGGGATATGAAGCAGGCTGCTATAGTGCCTCGTTGCATTTGTTATTATAGGACTCTATACTATAGGTCAGAAAATACGATCATACTGGTAAGGGGGGCATCACATCGAACAGATTTTAAACTTATCAAGGGGACTCAATTGGGATGTTGGCCAAGGAAAATTCATCGCCTACCCGTCCATAAAATAGCCAGTTCGTGCGTTCCGGTATGGCTATAGATTGATCAATGGCAGGAGACTTTGCACATTTTCAGACAGCAGGTGATCGTAACAATTTCGTAAAAAGGGAACTCCACTGACGCAGGTGCACGAACAATGCCCGAACGGCACTCCTACATGTGACGCTTGATCGTCACATAAGCGACAGCATGCGTAATATATGCTGTCGTTAGTGAACCCGGCCACAAACTCACAGCACGTATTCGCGTGAGATTCAAATATCAGGTGAAATTTGGATAAATATTGAGTTCACCTAGTTTGTAAGGCGCGTTTACCGCAGGGCAACACGTAGTCCTCGCGAAATTTCGTATTTCTTGACTTCCTGATACTTTGGTTTGGTTTACCACTCGAAATATTATTATTACCGTTGCTGACTATAGGCCTACATATACCAACGATGCATCTCATTTGGTCTGCGTTTCCGGAAAAAACAGTCTCGTAAATGCCCACGAGTTCGCGTAAGTGTAACATTATGCTTAGCTGATCGACATTCGCATAGCAATGGACGTGTTATATTCTCTGATATACTTCATTCGGCATTGGCCCATGAGCAGGACACTGCTGCTTGTCCCGTTATCATTTATTTGCTGCACATACACAGACTTGCATTCGCGATATGCGCGTAATGCATAAATACGCGCATGACAAAAATCCAAATCCAAATCATAGAACTTACGTTGATGAACCACATGATGTCCAAGGCCCCCATTCACCCCACAAGCCAGCGCACGTCCTTTCGTCAGCACAAGGTCTACTTCCTTTGTCTCTACATTTTACTTGCCACTCAGCTTGAGGTGTCTCTTCATGTCCATCACCACGAGATGGAGACGATGGAGTGACGAGAATGTAACAAGCTCTGTTCCGAATTTGTCTAAATGTATATTACACGGTCAGTATAGTGCAAATTGAAGACATCAATTGTGAAATCGCAACTTATCGATAAGGTCTTTGAAGGTAGTGGCAGTGTGGATCGATCGATTGACTAGGCACTAGGCAGTCCTTGCTTTGCCCCACCTGCATTTTGGTGGTGTTGCAACGAACGACCGCTACAACGAACCGCTGCCAAACGCGCGGGTCAGACAGCACGACTATCTGTCAGGGAAATGAGCGCTGTGAACCCTACTACGCCACCAACTGTAACCTGCGTGATGGTATTCATATACAACATCATTTCCCCACGACGATAACACCCATGCTCAGCTCATTTGCGTCACTCGCAGAAATTGCTTGTTTTGACTATTTATGATCATCAACAGATTGATGCATCGCCAACAGATAACGATGCTCAAAGTGTGTTACGTTGTAGGCTTGTAATTGAGTCTAATAGCTATTTTCCTAAGCCATAAACCATATTTTCAATGAAATTGAAATTCGACTTCAAAAGTTGAAATTTGACTGCACAATCTCTCCAAAAGTTGAAGAAATTCAAAATAAAAACCTGTACAAGCAATGGGAAGGCCAACTTTGCTTATTATTGTTATTTTTACGACTTTGAATACCGCGATGTCGTTCACGTTCAGTTCGTCAAGCAGGCAGCAGGCCTATACCAAAATCTCGCCCAAAACGGTGTGTGTGAATTCATTTCCTATGAGTTGAAAGCTGATGATTCACGGTCACATCGTCAGACAAGTTTCCCAACCATCCGATTTTTCATGTTGTCAGCAAACGATTTTCCAATGGATTGGTATGGACCTACTGAGATATTGTAGCTTGTAATTTGACTGTTGCCTTTATATGCAATGTTTCGGTGACCAGAAAGGGGCTCAATATGGGAGATCGCTGGTGACACCCGAGTTTCCGAGTGGTATACTCGGCATAGCAGACACCATACACATACCCAGCCGACAACAAAGACGTGCTCGGTCCCTTCGCTTGCGGTTACACTGCGGGCAGTGATGACACATTATCCCCATCCATATGCACAGTCGGTTAAAAACATATCTTATGACTGAGGGATGAGCGCCACATTTGCTAATGTTCCAATGTCTGATTCTCATACAAGCGTTAAGTCCACCAGCTTATATGGTAATGATAATATATATCATACCTCCCAGGAATAACATGACAGTTCCTTCCATTTTGACACGCGCTCCAATTATTCCAGGAATTCCAACTTCCAACACATACTCCGTTGCAGTCCGGCGGCGAGTCGACGTCATTCATTGACGGTATAAGGTAGGTTTGCAAAGCAAATGATAGTTCTATTTGGAGTGGAAAAACTATAGCGCCAATCGCTGTCACCGTGATGAGATACATAATTCTCCGCGGGTCTACAGTAGGCTTATACTGAAAACCATATAAATAACGGTGATATGAGATAGACAGGATGTGGGCTACCTAGCATTGAGCAAGCGATGTTGTATTGCACACGCCGGATCGTTCATGGTGTAATATTTCTTTGCCCTACCGACCAATAAATAGCCTGCTGCACGACGACAGTGCTGTGACGTACGCTGCGAACGACGGCTACTCTGTATGAGAAAGCGTAGCGTTACATACATACGAAAGTGCCAGACACTGGCTAGCAATTCCCAGAACGTTGTCATTCAATGATTCATCAATGGCAAATTGCCTGTCACAAGATAACTCGTACTTCGTCCGCCCGTCGCGTAGATTCCCAATCAGAACCCCCAAATCATTAAAAGAAAGGATCCACCTAAAGCAAGGGTGTCCAATTTACGGCCCGCGGGCCAACTGCCCTACCAACTGCCAACTGCGGCCTGCGGGTCAGTTTGTAATGGCCCGCAGCAAATTCTGCAAATATAGTTACGGCCCGCACATGGCGCTTGAGCTTAACTCTGTTGCACTTCTCAGTTTTAACGGAAAAGGTGCTTCTCCACTGAACAAAATTAAGCAAAGAAAAACATTTACCACGAGTATATATATATTTCAAATATTCAAAACACGAAGTTCAACATTTTTTGCAGTATGGACCATATCATCTCACATGTAAAGTGCTGCCAGATATTTGGAAACTTGTTCACAAGACATCATCGTCCACCACCTTATCACTGGAAGCTTTCCGACTTAGCCTACACACTTTTACTTCTGCTGTTATCCTCTATTTCTATTAGAACCATCACCACGACTAGTTCTGATGCCGCTATTTATAGTCCCATTCATTCATTTTGATGAGAAAATTGTATCGCTCTCCCCCTGCCTGTGTATCTGTGGGATCGGAGGTGAATAAGCTCTTTATGACACCACGGAAATGAATCGTGCTGTTAGCCCCGTCACCAGTGCCTTACTCATACTATAAAATATTCCACGACTAACATATGCCAGGTAAAAAAAACTAACTATATATGCATCTAACCTCTTTTAGACTCTTACCAAACGTGATTGAAGTTGACGATACAGTAGAGCCTATTCTTTTAGTAATGCATCGAATGAATGGCGCGAAAAACTGCAACTTTTGTATTGTAAGCTGATATATATCAGGTCACCACGTAGGTTTTCGACGATTGCGTGCTCCGCATTGCATCACATCTATATGATGCATACACGTGAATATCCAGTGTGCTATGCCACCATTCATTTAGCTCGACGGAGCCACAATCGTGTGAAAATATTATGGGGCGCAATATGAATAATGGGACAACATGGCAGTATGTGTCACGCCCTCAGTCGCTGCCTTGACGGGTTTCATATGTGCGTAGATAAATAGATGACTTCGCAACAGACTGTCTCATACCCACAATCTCTCGAGATCGAAGGTGCCAACAGCAAGCCTCATAAGGCCTCAAGCCTCAAACCACGCACAGTTTATGACCTTCACGTTATTCTGATCAATTACTTTGCCCAGCTTCACTCTTAACGTGAGGTAAATAATAGCGCGTAGCCTACACATACTACGGGATGCCGTAATTTCCTGACTGCGGATCATTTTACATATCATTGCTTCGAAAGAATCACGAGAAATTGCATCAATCACGTCTCAACGTTAACAAAGAGATTGTCAATTACCAGCGGCAGCAACTTTACCTGCGCGAGACATCATGAGTGTCACACTCAGCGTACAAAAGATGTATTGGCCTGAATGCACACACAGCAGTGCTATTCCCACACTAATTTCTCGCAATGTCGGCAAATTTTCTGCTGAGATGTTCAGAAGGCTACAGCTGAACAATAGGCCTACTAGTAGATAGCGATCGCAATACGTTTTGCATTCACCTCGGGTGCTCGTAGCAGCTCACGTAACATGACCATGACTCCAAGTGTAGCCCGAGGTTTCCTCGATTTGAGAGACTCATTGGTAAGAGCGAGAGAGAGCGAAACAAACATCAATTTTATGAATTGAAGAAGTAATCAGGAATTAGCGTAACTTCTCTCAAAGATATATAAACAAATGTTCCCTCCCTGGCCCTCCGATCCCCGACCCATCGTTAAAAATAATGTACTGTAGCGATGGATAACACAAGCTCGCGTGTGCCCTAAATTATCCCAACACTTGCCTGTGATATATAGCCTAGGCTACTATCAGATATCGTACGCGTCTTCTGTTAAAAATTATTCACGCCTTTCTTTTCATTCTATAGCACTCCGAGAAATGCTCCGTTCGACTAAAAACAAACTTCATCGCTCACCACTGCTCGGTGCATCCATAGGCTATAAAACCTACGATTGGCCTACTCTCCTGACAAGGCAACCACGTAAATAGCAGACAACGTTTAGAAGACTGAAGAGAACGTGATGATTGCGTAACGATGAACGCCACTACTAAACAAAACAAATGAAGAACACTGCAATAAACCAAGAATCACTATCGATTATAGACAAAATGTCTCACAAAACTCCTTCAGTGGCTGCAAACACTTCGGCTATTTTCAAAAAACTATCGCATCCTACTTCGGGGGCAAAGCGGAGCCCAGGTAAACGGAACTTGCCCGATGATCAGACTCAACAGCCTACAAAAACAGCGCGGGTTTTGCTATCTCTTCGAGTTATATAGGCCCTCGATGTTTTTGAAATTGTCGAGTGCATCGCTAGTCCAATTGCATCTAGTCTCCACTCGATAGTTTTCTTTTTACGTCATTTCCTATTCATTAATCGGGATTTATTGGAGGCAGCTACGCTTACAAAGTCGCTCAATGAAGATGATCCTCAACAACTTGACGTCACTGTTTTCCCCAACTCATCATTGCTACATTTGCTGGGTCTGCGTAAGCATTCACAATGTAGGCCTACCCACTAGAGCAAATTGGGTTACTTCATTCAAATAGCTTTGATGTTCACAAGTAAAAAGTAATTCTTCTGTGAAAATAAAGACAGGATGCCCAATGCAGTTATAATAGGTAACGCCTCTAGTTCCGAGAGTTTGTAAGGAGTGTAGTAAATGCCTATTTCTTAGGCCTACAGCTCAGTCAAGTAAGCCGGCACTAAAAGAATGCATTTCGCGGCAGATAGTAGGGCCTACGGTGTCCTACAGTTGGCGGGCGGTTAACTTGCGCCACCTAACGGAAGATTGATGTAAGCAGCCCATCGTTTATCGGCGTGACCACAGTGAGTTAGTTGTCATGGGCCCCCTCCCAAGCGCTCAGCCCAGCACGGAGTTAGAAGTATAGATATGGGCAAAAAGAAGATTCAAACGACACGATAATCTATCGCCATCTTTGTGCAACAAACCTTCGACAGTGAGGTACTAAACTCGCGACAACCACAAGCAAACTGTTTCGTGGGAAAAGTATTGTATTTCTATGATGTGCCTCTAGATCAGCGTTACTCAAACTCTACTGGTCGATCTATGTGCTAAAGCGGCACGCTTACCAAACCGACAAACCGTCTCACACACCGCGGCAACTGAGCACATACCAGAACAAGTGTAAAAACCAGGGTACAGAATGTAACCGGGATGACCTTAAATGGGTATAATAACTGCTGGTTGACGTTTTGATAGCTGTTATGAAGCAGAGATCGACCGATTATCGGCGAATATCAGCATTAAACGTCAGACAAGCGAGGGAGTCGATATTTTACATTGGCCTCGATAATAATCGCCACAAAGCCTATATTCATGATTTTTCGACGTTCGCTACTGGTAATCAGGTTTAAAAATTCGGCCATCGGATTCTGTCATGAAGGGAAGGGTTTCGTTTGCTGGTAGCTTGGTAGGTCTCTGGGAACCCGCGTATCATGGAGATATGTGAAAGTATATCTTCTGTCTGAATTTGAGCAACGCTGTTCTAGCGAGATAAGTAATCAACCGGAAATTAGGTACACAATAAAGGGTCGATCACTCTTGGTAAACTCTTTACGCATCACCAGACGGCAATGAGCATCAATTCGGTTCATAATAACGACCGTCGGCTAAATAGTTTTTACAATCTCGAAATAAAACAACCATCATGCAGATCCCAAATGCTTCTGTATAAACGCGGCGACGTCCTCCATTTCCTGAAATGACGACGTGCTCAATAATACAGTACAACGAATCCGGTACCAGTACCAAGAACTAACTGAATCGACAAAACTGCGGGCGTGGGATATTGGCTTGATTTAGGTGCCGAGGTGGAATTAAAACGTTAGCTAACTTTACACATCGACATGGAAACGGTGAAGTACCATTACAGCAATATAACAAAACTGCAATCCACGCGGTGCATGTGTGCCTGGGCTATATAAATTCATATCGTGTGCATTATCATTATCGCATTATCATAGTGCGATTAGTCGTATTTCCAGTTGTGAGAGAGTGACTGTTATTCTGATTCTCAGTATACAACATGCGCAATTGCGTATAGATCAACCCAAGGCCCAACGTCTCGGTATCAGAAAAACTTGACCTGTCTGTCTGCATCTGCAAATTGAACTGTCTAATATCTTCTGCATTACCGATACCAATATTACAGAAAAAGTTCCCAGTACTCAATCAGTCGATCCTCGATGCCAATAGATTTCTAATTACCTCTTCGCTTGAAGAATGCCCCACACCCCGGTATGTCTTGAACACAGTTTCAGGATCCTTGCCCCAGGCCTCTTCCCGATATTTACTTAACACCTCACTCGTTTTGGTGCCAAATATTGCTTTGACGACGGGGTCAGAGTCACCGTGTCCTTGAAATATAGGGCACTTCTGATTTGTAAGAGACAACTCCTCTATGCCCTGAAAACAAGGAAGTTATCAAGACTTGTTGCATCCACTTCAATGTTACCTCACTAAATTCTGTACCTGCAAAAAGTGATCACGCAGCGGAAGCCATGAACTAAGCACAACCATTCCTCCAAGTTGCTCCTGATGAGTTAACCCAGTGTACAAAGCCAGTGCTCCACCCTGCAAATTACGTAAGACTCGATGATATATGACATATACCATCGACAAAAGCGGTTGAAACATTAAAAGGTGGATGTGAATTGTATCAAGGTCTGGGCATCGAACACTTGATAAATTTTAGATGCTGGGTGGCTCGGTACTAAGCCACCATCACACATGCAGACTCGAAGCTATCCTTTCTGCAGATTGCAGTTTGCACTAGCCGCTCAAACGGGTAGGCATCTACAACCAACATACGGTATTTAGTGTTATGACACAGCGTAGATTCCAACTTACAAACGACCGGTTTTTCCTTCAACAAATAAGGGACCAACCTTACTATAACACCACTGAAACGGCTTAGCATCTTAGCAACAATTAATTAAAGCAGACCAGAGTGCATAAACTGATACAACCGATAGACAAAGGCTGTTTAAAGGCGGAGGGAAAAGTCATTGGTGAGAATCAATGTAAACCGCATCAATCACAAAGCATTGAGCATGTTGCCTTGGTTACTACCTGAAATTACAGCTTGCGAGTACTGCAATTTCATATTAATAATTGATGGCCTTTTCAAATTCACAAGAAATATCACTTTCAATGTTTCAAGGAGCAGTTTGAGTATCTCTTATGAATAATAATAAACGCTTCGCAAAATATTCAATATTGCTATATGCCATAAGAATATTTAGAGCTTTCCAGTTCTGCCTAGGGCGATTTCAAGACAGCAGGTTCAATTCTTTCGAGATGCGCAAGCCCCAGCTTCCAGAAACAGGAAATACATAAAAGGAAAGCACAAAAATTGCTATAATTTATAGAAAAATTCAACCCTCACTCCCACCTGGCCACAATGAGTATCAAAATAAAAAATGGAGGATTTCACTGGTTATCGGTGTATGTTGATTTATGGCAGCTGTGACTGGACCAAGTATGCTGAAACGCTCTGTGGATGTGTAGTGTTGGACTTAGCCTATATAAATGGCTCGGTTGGGCCCCAATACATTCTTATACATTGTAGGTCCCCTACAATTGAAGGGGTTGCTGGCTTCCAATCTCAGCTGTGTCACACCAAATACTTTAAAATTGCCACGCTTGGTGCCAGTAATATAGGGTTTGTGTGGAGGGGTGGTGCTGGCTTAGATGGGTTATAGGCCTGTAGCTCATATAAGTGTCTCTTGTCTAAAAGACAAAACAAATGGACTCTCCACCTCCTCTCATACAAACAACCATCTGCTCTCAACGAAATTAATTTGTATGCATACCATTGAAAATCCTCCAAGTATAATTCGGTTGCTAGGTATTGAATTCTCTTCCTGTTCCTTTTTGATGAGTGCACGAACTGCATAATAATTGAGAAACATATTTGATCCAACAAATCTTTCCAATCCATGAGAATTTAGTTACAACTTACTATTTTCTGCTGCTTTTTTAATTCCAGCCTCATCTTCTTTTCCAGACATATCCAGGGATTTGATATCAAACCTGTAGTATTTTGAAAATTTCAAATCTTGGATGAATGATCAATAAATGATTAAAATGACCAAAATCTCACCAAGATGGCATTTTCATCCCATAGTTCAATGTCACAGGCATGCTTTCTCTGTGAGGCAAAAAACATAGTAATACCGGTGTGCATACCAAAACACTGTATACTACAGTATATGGTAGAGGTCTACGACAACCGAGATTGGGACGTAAGCCAAAGTGTGAACAAATGGCAGAAAATAACTTACGCATTTGGGAATATGTATTTGATGTGGTTTTTTCTGATCATTTGAAACATTGTTGACCATCCATGGCTAAACATCAAGATGAAAGTATTATTACAGAGTCGCATATCACATGAAAAACCAATTTTCAAGGCAATTCTGGCACAAAGGCCTATCACATCAGCGACAGCGGCATATGAATGATTTCATGAGGTGTGGCTTTGAGATATTTCAATACACGTAGAGGATGGTACCGTGTGCCACTTCCTTGTAAACAATTGCATGAAACATATCGGTCTACACGGCTAATGTTTGTAAGTGGCACCATTGATATCAGCACAACTTGGGTTGACTCATAGCAAATTAAGATTAATCGAACGAAAACGCTGCATTTCAGATGATAGTGTAAGTTAGCATCATACATCTACAACAAAAGTCAATTCGCAAGATATAGCATACCCAGTATCTCCAAGTCCATGAAGAAAAATGAACTAAATGCAAGAACGAAAATATCAATAAGAAATTTCCCTGTGTCACAAGTATCATCACAGTCATACACCATAAATTTATTCAACTAGGCCGAATAGGGCCTACAATGTATAAAAATGTATGATAACCCAAAACTACACAATAAAAGAACAAAGATAGCATACACGTATGCCGGCTAGTAGCATTGATATCTTGGTAGGCCTACGCTTCAGCTTATGAATTAAAAAACCTAATAGGGCAAATTTTGAAGCAATCAATCAAATTTTATCTCTCAAACTTACTTACAGACCAGCCTACATAAAATTTGATTAAAACCAATGCTTGGATCTTGGATCAACGAATATTGAAACATGGGTTATAAATTTGATTTTGCAAAGACAAATTGAATCAGCAAAAACAGTTACATATGATAGGGTATCAAGCACCTATAGTTTCAGTATCATCTAAAAAACACGTACCAGCCCTGTTGCAGTTCCTGTTGAATTAATAGTAAAAGGCAATTTACTAGTGGAAGCCATTGATGAAGATTCAGATATAAGCGAATTTGTCGAATATACAGTCAATCTGAAAGCATGCAATGCAACATATTACACTACTGGTAGTAAAGTATTCATTTTATGGAAAGAGAATAAGAGATACATGAAAATACAGTCCTGCGGCCAACTTATTTAACAGTTCATACTCTACTCAGACAGGGATGATACACATATTTACCAGTAGTGTGTGTGTGTACATCATGTGAGTGTGTGTAAATGCAGCAAAAATCAAATATGGACAAAAATACAGTGTCCTTTTTTCGCATGATAGATGGCCGATATCGATACCGGTAATCAAAAATTCGTGAATATCAGCCTCAATAATCGGGGCCGATGGCCAATTTCGACTTCCTTACTCGACTAACAGTCGATACCGATAAAAGACAAATATCGGCCTCGGTGATAATTAGTCGACGCCTCGCTAGCTGCGTATAACGGCTATAGTTTCTGTCACTATTAAGAAACCGAGTACCATCTCGGATTTCCCATGCATTCTAGCGAGTCGACCTCTCAGCCTGTTTAACTGTTCTGGAAAAGAAACTGCTCACCTCACGCCGGTATACACCACCCAAAAAGCGCAGAATAGCACCAGACTAACAAAGAATAATAGAGTGAAGCCCGACCGTGACCGTAAGTAGTGCCTCCCCGCACCAGCATCCACTTTCCAGGTTGCAGTCGCAGTGTCACTTCCCGCTTCACCTTGCTGCATTCGTTTCCTCGACATCTACTGCATGTGGACGTCGCGCACCAACAGCTCTGATGTACGATCTCACTGCCAACAGCGCCAGTCGAACGGTAAAATCTCAACTGCTAGATGTCAGTAGTACGGAAATTCCAATGTCGGCATTTGACCGGCAAGGTTTTCATATTCCAAGCAAAGCGGGCTACTGCGAGAGGAACTCGATCTAACATATTTCGTAGTATTTCGAAGAAGTCAGTTCGTGACTGTGATACGGAGAACAGCCTGTCTGCGCCCAATGCAGACTGCGACTGCATCCGATACCGATACACGATAGATCAACGCTGTCAGTTTTGCAACAATGTCATATTATATGACGGAACAAAGTTTTGACCTCGGCCAGGCTTTTCATATGCAATCAGAAAACATAGCGTAGAAGCTCCAATGAAATGCGAATCGAAATGACGTGCTGCGCTGTGAGACTATATTTGACTGGAATTTTGCTGTCCCTTGAGCGTTATCACGGGACGAGAATGCACGCTCTAGGCCAGGAAGCTGATATTTCGACAAAAGTGGCGGTCATACATGGCTTCCGCAACGATATCCGACGGATTGTCAATGCTACAAGCGCCGTCTCGGATCAGGACGATCAATCTTTCGACGTAGAAGAGATAGTGCATGATGAATACGCGGACATGACGGGGTCAAAATTATTCAACGTCGGGCTGGATATCCGAAAGCGGAACGACATCAAGGCGGTTATAGGACCTTCGAGCTCTGCTGGAGTTCTTCTCCTCCACCCCCATCTGATCCTGGCCGGAATACCACACTTGAGCCCGGCTGCCGAAGATCCAGTATTCGAGGCAACAGATCGATATCCATGGCTGCTCAGGATGACCGGGGCATATAACAACGAAGTAAGTTTACACGTTACTTGTAGCCTACATTTGTGCCAATTGTTGCTTCATATCACGACACTTGTAGGGTCTCCTGAAGCACCACTAGTATGACTTCCCTAGCTGCCACTGGGGACTTCTTTCTCTCGTCTCAAATACACCCTATGCACCTAGGATGGTGTGAGGGCGAGGGGGAAAGCATGTCCCCATTGTGGTGACGGTCATCCAGCCAGGATGATCGACGGACTCGAGTCTGTGTAGGTTCACTGGTTTCATGGCTGACCACCTTACCACTGCACCATCGACTGAACGGAGAAACTCAACTATGTAAAACATTGGCAATTTTTCAAAACTCAGTATTATTCGGAGTACACAGTGGTGCAAATGCTACATACGCTCTTATAGCCTATGCACACGAGCCTGCTATTGTGAATTTATTATTGGTATCGTATACCAGGTAACACTGAAATCTACAAAATTTAGACATTGACATGACAATTTGCGTGCCAAGTAAGCCTATATGCTGTGGTGACACTGTAAGCCCATAGCCAGTAGCATGCTCAATTGCTCAATGAACATATTGACAAGTATTTATGAGCTAGCGTAAAATATTGCCGAACCTGTGGCCAAAGGATGAGCATTGACCAAGGGTTTCGAGACTTCGAGAGTAATAATGTAGTTTGGTCAATAAGAAACTCAAGTCGTGGCTAGCAGTCCAGGGCCAGAGGTGTAAGGAAAAGGACAGCACTGAATTATTACGGACTGAAAGGGAGTTTGAAGATAACAAACTGAAACCTTGATTATCGCAAGCAAACCCAGAATTTCATTCAACTTATAAATACATGAAACCCACAAAAATATCAATAATACTTTGGAGAAGTGCATTTTTGAAGAACGGTACAGTACAGTCCATCTCCGTGTCAAGTGGCCTCTGACTCAAATAACAAATTCCTACTAGTAGTCATCAATATACTATCGTCATTGTCATTCCACGAACGCAGGCTAGGTAACTTTTGATTATCGACTAACATTGCATCCATTGTCGTCCTGATCGCACATGGCTGTGGACGTTCATTTGTGAAGGCCATGCCAGAATATATTGTATTGTCTGTTTGTGGTTGTATATCCACAACGCTTTCTGATCTGTGTTCATTAAGCCAGGCAGTCCTCCCAAAGTTTTCGTTATTCAACTCTCTGCTCTTCAATGGTAATGGAGGCGTGAAATTTGTATCGGCAGTGTTTTGCGACTGCATCTGTTGGTTTTGGCTATCTTCGTAATATCTCAATATCCTTTTTCGGCCACAATGATATCTGTAATGGGACTCTGTTTTTGATAGACTAGCGTGATTATACTGCTGCTGCGTCTGTTGCTCCCTTGGCGCAATCACTTGATCAGCTTCCAAAACTGGTGTGTTATGGTTTAAGAAGTCAGTTGCTGGCAGTTCTTGTGACAGGGGATGAAGAGAGGTGGTGGTGTTACCAAATATGTCATTAAGTGCACGTGGCGTACTGTCGCACAAGTTGCTTGGCGTTGCAGCGCTGGTATCCAAATTCCTGCAGTCTTGAAATCCACTTTGAGTAGGCAAGGGATTGCTTGGCAATATTTGGTCACGTAAAAATCCCTCGTAACCAGTGGCATAAGACAGCACAACACTTTGATTAGTCACTGGTTGAGTATGATTATGCAATGTGGTGTTGTTCATTTCCTTGCGGGAAGTACACTCAATGACCTCAGGACTTTCATGTTGCCCTATCGAAACAGCATGTGATGAAAGTTCAGGTGGCGTACTAAATGGCGCACCACATTGTAAATTTTGCGCCAATTCAAATATGCTTGCTGAAGAACCTTGTCGTTCATAACAATGACTTCCGATGGAACTTGCCTGAGGCTGCTCATTTACACCGAGTAAAAGTTTCAATTGTTTAGTCTTCTTGCTTGTACCGCTTTGACAAAATTCGGGATGCTTGTCACGGATGTGTTTTTCTAATTTGTGCTTCATGGAATATTGCATTGTGCAGTACTGGCAGCTAAATGGACTCATTTTGATAGGAGACTCGATGATGATACCATTATCATCCAGGTCCGTTGCATCACACTTCTTTCGTTTCAAGCTTTGTGGCAGTGGCTCATGAGGATGGTGTTTTCTTACGTGCAATTTTCTTTTAGTGTTGGATTTATATATCTTATCGCAGTAGGGGCATTGGAATTTTCTCACGACTTTATAAACCGGACGGTTCAGTTGCTCATTTGTGTCGGTCTCTGCGCCTGGATGTCTCTTCATGATATGACTGATTAGCATTCCTCTTCTGTGGAATCCGACTTCGCATTCATCACATTTGAATTCGTAACTTTCCAAATTCTTTTCACACCTTGCACTTGAACGTGGCATTTGCACACCCTCGTGTACGCGCAGCTCATGCTCTCTCAATTTGTCTTTGCGTTTATACGTTGCCCCACAATGGTGACATAAAAAATTTCTCTCGCTTGAATGAACAACTGAATGGATCCTGAGTTTCGTACTATCCTTAAATGTCTTATGGCAAATTTCACAGGTCAAATTTGTCTTCTTATTAAGTGGCTCATAATGACAAGTCATGTTAGGTGGAAAGACAATACTGGGAAGTTCTACATCCAACCTTTTCGTTCTCTTCCATCCTCGTTTCTTCGGTGGGATAGAGCGTACATCTCTCTCCAACACCATAGAATTTGGATAAACTTGCATGCGACGTGTAGACTTGCATTTTTTTGGTTTCTGTCGACCTGGATTGACTTTTGGAACACTAATAGCACCAGACGAAGGAGTGAGGATGCCTGCAGACATAAATTTGGCATATGTCGGAGAATACCACACCTTCAACTCTTCGTGCGGTTGAATTTCCTTGGTTGTAGTAAAATACACAAAGTCCTCATTTTGATATGCACAAAGATTTTGTTCGCTGAAGACATTCGCCGGCTGAACGAGCATCATCCAATTGCACATATTCTCGTCGGTGGTGTCATAATATACATATGAAGATGCAGAACTTTCAAGGCGCCGACACTTCCGGATATCGAGTTTCATTGGAAAATTTGGCTCGTCCATCTGGTTCTTTGTTGCAAGTGGTGCTTCAAGTGGACCGAACTGTGTAGCTTTAGGTAATGGGCCATTTGTAAATATTCCAATTTTACCATACAACTCTTTATGGTATAGTATGTCCGGAAGAGAAGCACGAGCTTTTGATTTAGTGCTTTTATTAGGTATCTTTCTCACAAGTGAATGTTGAACTTCAGGATCAAATAGCTGATCGTCTTGAACAGCCATGATCAGATTAAATAACTGATCACTCTATTCTTAGCTCACATATGGAATAGCCTATTATGACGACCTGCTTTATAATGAACAGAAAAGAAGTGCAACATGCCCAAAAGATTTTCGTAGCCTATAATAGCATGTACATTGCATTTTGGGATTCCGTTGGCTAATTATTAATAGCAGTCAGTAAACCAATTATTAGATATAAATGATTACGCTCCTTCAATTCAGAATAAGCCCACTTACAGGAGGCTATGACTGCTGTCAAAGCAGAATAGTCTGCCCACAAAAGTGAAAATTGTTACGTAACGAAAAAACAGAGAAGATATCGAAATATAACATCAAACTTTCAGCATTTCTAGCTACGTGCGCAGTACCTCAACCAGCTGAAACAATTACAGTATCATGGCATCGGCAACTTGATGGCGAATGGCAAATGCCCTGAATACATATTGTTACGGTACACGTATATTGCTTTTATGCAGATGACATGTTCAAAGCGACTACCATACAGTGACAGAAAGCGAATCACCCAGAAATCCAAACAGTAAAACAATATTGGAACAAAACAGAATACTATGCTTGCTTCGGCACGGCCTATGTATGAGAATTGTTGTGTCCCTTCTTCCGTAGCATAAATTAGTAGCCTACTTACAAGTAGAATAGAGGTTATAACAGGTCTATAAGGCTAAATGCTGTAAATACAGATGGCGTTAATTGTCCACATTAATGAGTAGAAAGCATTGTATGCATATTCTGCCTCAGAGTCCCATCATATAGCATTGCCATCATCACTGAGGAGCGGAAGCGTATTTCCTTGTCCACTCTTGCGCATGCCGATCATACGTCTTTCTATCCGATTTGTAAATTCGAGCAATCTCTGGTACCAAGGGATCATCTGGATTGGGGTCACAAAGCATTGACGATATAGATAGCAAAACTTTCGATATTGTCAGTGCCGGAGACCACTGCGTCCTCAAAATATCCAAACATATACTTCCATTACTATTTATATTAGGATGATAGATGCGGGTCTGGAAGGAGACCTTTGGAGGCTTGAAAGGGTAATCTGTAGGGAAATGTATGTCAAGTTTAAATAGTCCACCAGAATAGGGGCTGTCCGCTGGTCCTTGGAGTAAGGCAGCCCAGTGAAACAAATCCTCTTTAACCGGCCCAGCACTACATTGAGCAGGGGGGTCTTTAGCCAAATCATTCAATTCTTTGGTAATTCTCTTGAGAGCCATCTCTTATTTTCTGGATCAAATTACTGGCTATGTGAAGTTACTAAAGCTATGTACTAGTGGTAGGGCTACTGCAAAATTACATTTTAAAGTTATCAATACAGTTTTGTTGTCCGGGGTGCTCATACAGTAAAACCCAGGTCCCAGACTGCATTTCATGGATGATCTCGATGAGAACTTATGCGCGCAAGAATCCCCGTCCGTGCACATTTCTCATAGCCTGTGCCTATTTGATCCACGACACGTAGACAGACTACTCAAACTACGCATTTTTTGCATTCACACTGTCTCACCGCGCTCCCAAAATACAGGAGTCTCGTGCGCTTGCCGCCCACGAAATGCAGACTGATAGGTAATAAAGATAGGGTAATACTGGTTGTGAATTTTGTATAGGCCTAGGTTAGAGGCCCCTAAAACCTCTTACGTTAGGTGTGTCACGTGGTTACATCACCTATCTATCTGTATAAAAAGCAAGTTCCACAATTACATACCATGTCTGACTGGCACCCCACAAATGTCTCGACTAATAGAAGGAAAGGCCAAGGCAGATGCTACATAGGCCTAAAGTCGGCATTACATTTTAGGAATAAGGGGTGTCATACTTCCACTTGGCAGTAAACTTCCAAAATCAGCTAGTGGTCAATGATTTAACACCAATGCCATTCAAACTGCTTGCACGGGTCGTTGGTACAGTACAAGTAAAACCGTACCATAACTGATGCAGGTAGTGGTACGAAAACCAGTAAAATATACGGGGCAATATTGTGCCAAAAAAAACATTTATTCAACGAAAATTGGAATAGAAAACGCCAAGTTGCAAAGCAAAAATTCGATCAATCTTCATTTTCGGAGGATGTGCAGTCATTTGCCAAAGCTATCTCTGCAAGCGGATTACGGCGCACTGCTGTCGCAGACATTGTCGGATACAGGATAGCTGCCTGCCTGAAAAAGTGATGCACTAAGTGACGTCTATCATGTTCCTTGATGAATAGGTAACGCGCCAGATACTGATAGAGGTATTTTGTTCTCGTTCTTGGGCGCTTCACCCATTCCTTTATATCCCTCCAGAGTCTTTCCACGTTCTTTGTATGAATCATGCTGTCAGCGGGGTCCACGAAATGCCTCCTGTGATTGACAGCATGATGAGTGTATCCTACGTGAGACAAACATTCGTAGGTGCTCCAACAGTCGCTATAAATAATGGAACCTGGCTTAATATACTTTTTGATGAGTGGTATGAGTGTTGCTATGTCGCTCGCTTCAGCCTCTTCAGTGAGAGGGATGATGAATCGGCGCTTGGACACCCGCTCAATTCCGCCCAAAAGCCGAACAGTTTTCAGCACACGGCCATGGCCATATTTCCGTCTGGTAATTGCGGTCTCATCGATTTCGACCAGGACTCCTTCTCCACCAATAGGAGCCTGCTTGTACATCCAATCATAGCATACTTCACTGCAGAACGACCTCCAATTAACAGTTGTACTTGATGAGAGGCCCAGCGAATCTTGCAGTGTGTCGTGATCCCAATGCTTGCTTAAGAAATGGTTGACTAGTAGCATCAGCTTCCAAGGAGAAAAATGACAGCGGCTAAGAAAAGAGCCGTTGTAATCGCTCACTGAAAAATTGCAACGCCTTTTCCGTTGTTTGTTTCCTGTGTTACTGCGTCTACATCTCCACTGGTGGTTTTGCTCAACGTAGGTGCATTCATGTTCGCACTTAGGGCAATGAACTACCGTTCGCAAAACGCCATGCTCCCGTAGAAACGCAAGCGTCGCTTCATCGTTCTTGAAGAATGTAGCAACACATTTGAAGTAGGTAGTTTCACAGCCTTGACAGAACGCCATTGCCACATAGGCCTACACTCAATCCGCGCCAGTCTACACCGATAGGTCAAATGAGAGGTTCTATGACATTACCGAGAACGCCATCAACGAGAACGACCGAGAATGCGCAAAAAGTTGTGGAGGTGGACAGCACCGCTTGACCCGGCTCCGCTTCGCACGGGTCATGATGCCTTTGGTACCATATACCATCCCCCTCCGCCTGCATCAGAGTACGGTACCCGTCCGGGGCACATGTCTCGGCGGGCGGCTTGTGGCTGGCTTTGGCTTGCTCTGCACAGGCCAGCCAGACCCCACCCAACCCACTTGTGACACTCCCCCTCCTCTATCCTAGTCCCCGGACTCAATTTCCATAAAGCATTTTCATGCCACACCGAAGGAGAACGTATATGTCAGGTATCAACAACGTATATGTCAGGAGATAACGTATATCTCCGAAAAATATCTGTATGTCAGGTAAATCGCACCACCCCTATCGAGTAAGCCTGCATCCAAATCCTTATGATGAGCACCTTCAAGTCCTTAGACCTACTACCACCACCATATCATCCAGTCGTGGGTCCGTGGGACCAATGCCAATGCAACGTTTCTGAGATACAGTACTTTTCGTCTGAACCGCTGAATAGTACAAGGCGACGAAATATTCGGAATAGTACCGGCACAAAGCAAGCTGGACACCCTTTTTCTGTACCTTGGAAAACACGGCACAACGACAGTAGCCGGTACGCAACTGCGGACTGAGGGGACGAGACGGCGACAGTCGATTGCGATGAGGAAGTTTCACGCCTGACTGGTCTTCCTTGCATCTTTGATTACATCATACAGACCATTGATGTAGCAAATCGTCTCATCGACGAGCAGGCTCAGCACTCAACTAGTGGCGGGGCAAATGGAAATAATATGTGCACCCAGTCGGCCTTGGATGGAGAGATAACAATGTCATATCGACTAACCGTAAAGAGATTTCTGCCTCGGTGTCGTTGGATTATTCCCTGATCTTCCCGTCGGCGGGATAGGCCTACTATGCGGCGAGTGGTAGGCGTAGGTTTCTCCGAACGGTCCCTGACCATTTCCTTCATACGAGCTATAAATTTATGCCTGTCCCTGTCCTCCACTACCAAGCTATTGCAAATCACATTTGCTGTCATTGTATTTTGTTTTCCAGCTAAAAGCTATTTTGGACTTACTGCGAATAATGGAGTGGAACACTCTCGCAATCGCATCAAGTGAAAGTGATTACACTCGTCACGCCAGTGAAGACTTAAGACAACTTGGTGAAACGGTTGGAGTTGAGGTGAGATTTCAATAACTGCAAAGGCTATTTACCCGAAAATATATGATAGCTAATGCGATGGACGAACTGATGCCTGATGCCCGAACTGATGCGGCGCGGTATGAACGCTGAAAATTAGGCAATAGACAATGTAGCATTTGCGCCGTGCGTCGATGAACAAATGAGATTTGTAGGAATCTCTTTCACAGGCTTTGGGATATGGTGCATCATACTCAACCTGTAGGCTACACTCCAAAGCGGTTAGAGTTCACAATTCAAAGTGAGTGAAAACCAGTTCACTTTCGCTCCAGTACCGCTGGTTTATCAAGAAAAATATTTGATAGTTGCTGCATGTTGTATATATATATATAATCCAGAAGTTAAAACACATTATATATAGCCAAGGCGATCTTAAGATCGCCTCGTATATAGCCTACATTTAGCTACTGGCCTATGTGTGTTTTAAAAATTGTTACATTGGTTATGTGCCGTATGTCTATATGAAACCTAGTCGGACACAAACGCACAGTGATGCAGAATTATGAGGAAAAGTCACATTGCAACTACATATGGCCTATACAGTCATTAGTTTGTTGTGGCTGTCGCCAAACTGACTGGTCTGAATCTGCATCTAAATTATTCATTCGCTTTCGTTTGTCAAATATAATGGATAGTCGTTGTTAGAGTGTTCTCTAATGTGTGACGATGCGACCAGTCAGGATGAATACTCTACCTACAATAGTAATTAACAACAACCACCTCCGCCATTTATCATCGCTACAGATCGTCGGACCATTGACTATGGCCAAAATGTTTCCAACTTAAATCATTATATATACTGTAATTTGCGGACTGCCAAAATATCCAGACGTTATATTTCAATAGCATTTGTAATTTTAATGTGTTCTATATAACCCGAAACAAATCTTTGTCTCCATTCTTTAGAGGCAGCGCAGTATTCTACCATTTTATGAATAATTAATGCCATACCAATTTAATTTCCTCGTTAAAATGCAAATAATGTAATGAATCTGACGGTTTTATGAGTCGCACCGCTGTGATTGTCCTAGTCCAGCTCGCCCCTAACGCGAGAAAATCTCCGCGGTACACTCTATACCGTTCTTACATGAGTTTAGGCTGGAGTAACTTTTGCTTCGATTTTTTGTTTGAAGGAATCGGTGAGCCACGAGGTGACATAAGGCAGATGAAAGTTAGTTAGCAATAGCAATACGAAAGTGATGTCAGCAAATACCTTGGCAGGCAGGTGTTGTGCCTCCTATATTCCCAGTATGATGTATGACATTTAAAGGTGGATGGCCAGACGACATCAATGAACGAGGATTAGAGTACAGCGTTTTTTGTGAGGCTTATACAATTTGGCATACAGTACATAGGCATGGTGTTTTGCATAAACAATTCGATCGCCATGTTATTGCTGTATTTAGGCTATATACGTCGTTAGATTTTAGTTATGCGTGCCCTTAGGAGGGATATGATATGAATAGGCTCAGACCTGGGATCAGGATCCGATTGGATGAAATACAGCAGCGACTGAATACACACTTGAAAATAGCTACTCGAGTATGTGGCATATATGAAAAAGTAACACCAAAAAAGTAGGCCCGTGGAAGAAAATTCTTTATCATATCCCACGGAATGGTATGTAAGAGCTGTTCCCTATCCTGTGGATGATCGAAGTAGTTATATATCATATCCGTAACAAATTGTTATACTGTATTGTACGCCACGTATGTTCCGGTTGCCGATAGCTGTTTGTTGTGTGTCAGCTTCAGTCGTGAATACGGATTGCGATTCTGGTTCTCTATATCCGTGGGGTGTTATACGCACTACTCGCAATATAGATGTAGGTGAATCAAGAGGAGCGAAAGCTACAAACGAGCGGAGTGAAGTTCCTTCAGCTATGTTTGGCAACAAGCTGAAGCGTTTCCCAAGACGTTTTACCTCGAAAGTTGTTGTTTTGATTAACGGTGTAATATAGTACTCGGCTCTTCCCGATGCACTGATAGACAGTCAGTTTCCTCGGCCGATGGTAACGATAACCACGCTCATCGTTGTCGTCCATCCTCCGACGCCCTCAGACAAGGTTATCAATCATTATCATAGACGGGCGGTCGCACTCGCACAGTCTAAATTTAACGTTTTTAATCTGTAGATCGTTGGACATTTCATTGGGCTCGCAAGGACGCACACTGGCACACATATCCACCAGACCACCACACAATTCCGGAATGTCGTAGATTCCAAAATGAGTCGACTGAAAAGTCTTCTCCGAGATCGCATTGCAGTAGCAACTAAATCTATAGATAACTAAACTTGAAGGATTAGTTATCTATACTAAATCACTTCTTGTATTCCCCGCAGTTTTAAGACCGTGCACTCAGCAAGCCTCTCACCTCTGAAAGATGATATATACCCTACCTGTGTTTTTATAAAATTGTCAATCTAATTACGGCGTTTATATAAGTAGTTTACTCATCAATCCATCAAGTGATGAATTCCCGTTCGCACGCAAGTATATATTGTTGATACCAAGCATATGCCTTGTGAGCTCGTTAGATCTACTTGAAATGATGAGCCGTACAGGCCTATTTCACTGATAACATAATTGCGAATAATGTATTTGTAGTGCGCAAATACCATCGCAGACGGCGAATTCCTGCGTTTACCATTACCCAAGCAGCTCATCGGCGTAGGCCTACTTAGCGTTCTTCCTGACTTAGTATGAGAGTAGATATAAATAGAACTGCTTGTCACTTCTTCACTGCGATCAAGAAGCACCCTCTCGTTCATTAAGCGTCACTCGGCGATTCTGTGACGTCCATGTTTCCTGTTGTTGAGTATGCCTGTGCAGAAGTGCTTTGCTCCACTTTAAAAACTTATAGGCCGATATTCTACCATTTCGACATGTATAGCGGAACGCAGAGAGCAAATTGAACAACTGTTACTCAGAAGTTAAGTATTTCGCAGCTTATGCGAACTAGCGATACCATTAGGGCAAGATGTCATCGTCATTCGTATGAGTAAATCAGCGAGCTTGCAAGTATGTTGAGAATCTTAGCGCCGATGATATGTCGCGCCTTGTTTTTCAGTAAGGTAGCGATATCGATTGTACAGAGGACATAGCTAAGCTAGCCATAATTATAGTGACAATGTTGGCTTCAACACAGTTTCAAATATACTGACAGCGATTGTCAGTCAAAAAGAGCATTTAGCCTATATGCATAGCACGTAAACACCAGCATTCGTGCATCCTGCGACGCAAGTGCTTGCCGAACTCGAAACCACATAGAGGCGTCTTCCTCGTTTTACTTGACTATACATAGTAATTCGTGAACAGGGATTTCTGTTCGTGAAACATATCGTCTACCTTCCAAGTTGCACTTTCGAAAAGTAAAACATGTTGAACAAACTCTCTCCCTTGTTTTGTTTACATGCGATTATATAGATTGGAGATTGCGTACGATACGTTATTACGACAGCATAAAATTACGGCAGTGTATTCTACTATTTGACTGGAATGATTCAACGCAGGGACTGAGGCACTTAGCAATACTAAATACACTAGACTAGAGCGGGTGCGTAATTCAATGAATCTATATATTTTGTAGGCGTTATTTCAAGCCACGTTTGTTGTTGACGTACCACCATAGCACCGGAAATATTAAAGTGCAATGGTGTGTTGATTTAATAAGTCTCTCGATGACGTCAGGAAAGTTTTAGCTTCACAAAATCACGTTCAAGCTTTGTTAGTAAGCGATGTATACGTAGACGCCTTTGTGCGCCGTAGGGCATACGCTTTACAACTGTGACTAAGAAAATTGTATGGCATGGTTTGGATTGTTTGGTGTCATTTTTCGAGATGTAGGCTATTTGAAAAATATTTTGCGTCTTATTACGGTGTAGTTGGTAGAACAGAGATCCAATAACAAGGACTGTTCAGATTCGTCAAAATTTGTCAATGTCGAGAGTAAATGATGACTTCATCACAAAAACGGTATGAACAAAGGCAGAAGTAACCGCGCCTATATAGTCATCAAGTCACCCTCAGAAAATCTGCCTATGGCACATTCCGTTTATCCGTGCATAGATATGTAAATGTAATTTTCTCATTTTCGCGTGATTGCTTAGAAAATTGGGATTCTTTTCCACTTATAAATAACATATAGCGACGAAGCATTGACACGAAATTGCTTGATTGCGTCACACCATTTCAGTCCGATGCTTCGTCCTTTAAAGTCGTGACAGGTGTTACAAAGCTCAAACGAGATCAATCGAGCCTTTCGCGCAGAATTACAAGCATTTATGAGGTTTATGCAATTAGGTTACGAAGGCATGCATCAGGTCTGTAGCATTACGCCATATGGTTTTATAGGTCGTGAGCTTTTGGTTGTGCATATCAGTGCCAGTGAGTCGACTTGGCGACATCAGATGTGGGATTAGGCTAAGTATAATCCAATAGAGTTGTAAAAATATAGCTACTCGAGTGTGCACACAGGCATAGCACCAGATAATGAGCAGGTAGCGCTGGAATAAACGCTACCTCGTTTTAACGCTTCCAGCGCGACTTCGTTCTGTGTACGGCAATCAGCGTAGGAACAATCGTCACTTAATTGCATTCGCAGATCGCAGCCGATCCTTGCTCAGTACGTAATAGACTTTGTTGGCGTCTGTAACAGAAGCTTGTAGAATATGTATAGTCGCGACCCGCTCCATGACCGTGTCGCAATAGGCGTTAGGGCGGTAGGCGCCAGAAAAAGTCTTTGTATAATTGCAAAAAAATTAATCATTCATGTCATCATGGGCATATTGTGGTCAGAAAGTTTGACCCAAAATTCCCAAGGCCCAGGGGACGAAAATTCCCAAACTCAACTAAAAATACTGAAAGGAAGAAACGGTTTCTTAGATGGTGGAAATACAGTATGCAAACGCATCCTGCACAATCCGAATGGGTCGCGACTATAAAATTTCTACAGGCTTATATTATACAGGCGCCAGCAAGAGTCTATTACGTAAACTGAGCAGTGATTGGCTGGTTTGGAAACATTGAAAGGAAGAAAGAGTTTTTTGTAGAGGGTGGAAATACAGAACGCAAGCACATCCCGCACAATCCAAATTATTGAGGGAAAAATGCTGCTGCATCAGTCGGAATTTCCAGTAAATTGTCAGCGTTCGATCAGAGAGAAGACAGTGCCAAAGCCTAAACCTACGAGACTCTATACCACAGTTGATTCAGGCAGATT
The DNA here is from genome assembly GCA_030412335.1 of Botrylloides violaceus. Lineage (NCBI taxonomy): Eukaryota > Metazoa > Chordata > Ascidiacea > Stolidobranchia > Styelidae > Botrylloides > Botrylloides violaceus. Next base: position 63,545 of record JASFYC010000050.1, read on the forward strand.
GGATACCGCAGAAGATGTGGGGATATGTAGGAATCACTGCGGTTACGGTGGATGATCTTAGTAACTATGACGTTTTGGACGAAAATGTTATTTTGCTCGCTACAGATTTTACCTGCTGTTAGATGTTTGCCCAGTTGTGTATCAGCTCCAGTCGAGTATGGATTGGGATATTTGTTCTCTACATGTGCGCTATGTTATACGGACTGGTCGCTATGGTTGGTGATCCTAAAGTGTCAAGAAAGTCGGCAATGAGCGATCAAGGTTCTCCAGACGTACATGGCAATAACATAGGTATCTTTTATGACGATGATTTGTTAAAATCGTCAGCCTTCAAGGACGACGTGGCCGACTCTCCTACGAATTTACAACACTTGCCTATTGACTTTCCATTGGCGCATGGATTAGCCAAACCTATACCTGTAATACGGGTAGGAAACGCTCGTACGAATGCAACCGTAGCAATGGGTATACCGAGCGTAAAAAGGCAAGGGCAAGATTATCTCGTGTCTACCATGGAATCGCTCGTGCGTCATTTAACAGAGGAGCAAAAGAAGAACACGATCTTCATCATTTATCTTGGCGAAGTAGACACCGACTATCTCGACAAACGCACGCGAGATTTACAATCCAGGTTTGAAGACGAAATAGCAAATGGCATGATAGAAATAATAGCCCCACCGAGAACGTTATATCCTGATTGGTCAAAAGCGGTTCGATCTAGTTTTGGAGATACAATAGAACGGTCAAAATGGCGTTCGAAACAAAACTTGGACCAAGTGTTTTTGATGATGTATATCTATCACTTGAGGGCGCGCTATTATCTTATGATGGAGGATGACGTGGTTGCCACATCAGAGTACATGACGAAATTATTGAAGGTACAGTATTCCATTTACTATATAACAGTGTAATCTGTTACGTGTAGTTACAGTTACTGTATGTCTAGCTAGACTACCCGGTACCTTACGAACTGCTCAGTAACAGTTTACGAGCTTTCAATTGCATGTATAAAAGGTCAGAACATTTATTGCACTTCCTTTCCGATTTAGATCGGACTTTTTAGCGCATTTTAATACGCTAAGGCTATACAACTACACCCAATTAGAAACTATCGGTATATGTGATCCCTACGCTAGAAGTTTTTTTGAACTCTGTATGTAACACATCGATTCTCTTCCAGACGTTGACTACTAAAGACGAAGAACCGTGGACGTATTTGTCATTTTGCGGTTTGGGAGCGATTGGAAAACTGTTTCGAAGGCGAACATTACCCTCCTACGCTTCGTTTTTGCATACTTTTTGGAACGCGAAACCACTGGATTGGCTGCAGGTCGATTTCGCCAGGGCGAGAATATGCAGTTACGACGAAACGGATAAGTTATGCTTCAAACGGTTGAAAACGATCACACCTGAAATTCACCCGTCACTTTTTCAGCATGTTGGAAGGTTAGTCTTGTGTGCTATAGCCGTAAACGATGAACAGGAACTTGCTTTCGCATTTGTCTCACGGATTAACGTGATAGCCTAAAGGACATTTACAGTCCTATATTGCCACCGGCATCCTGCATAATCTGTACGACGTTAATCAACAACTTCTGTGTAGATATCGTCAAGCTATGTGATGCTAACACTTGTGAAGTGATACAGTTAACTAATGTCTGCGTGCATTGTGCTCGGGCTGTAAGTTACCGCACAAACAGGTGTATATATGGGTGTAGAAGTGTGGTTAAAGCATGTCAATCATGACATGAATCGTGGCCATCAAGAAGTATCGATGGCCACGCATGAATATATGCCAAGTTTTTCCCGCACTAATGAAAATACTGAATACCGGTACACACTTTGAAAAATATTCAAAATTGGAATATTACTCCTACACTTGATAACCTGACGGACGTAACGAATTTTTCCTCAATCTATCTAAACCATCAAGGCGCTGAGACAAAGAATATGCTGAGGAACTAAATGGTTTTGTCATCACCTAATTATTCAGCCTATGTCAAACGAGAATATCTTTTTTATAGTAAGCCGTAAGAAGTTCATCTGGCTTGTAAGTCGGAAATGTGCCAACTGACAACCCAATGCGCTTGATTACTTCACATCCATAATTTTCTCACAAACGTAATTCATCATGATAGATGCAATGCGTTTTCACGTCATTTGGGTTTCCTCGCTACTTTGCTTGTACCTCGTTTGGTATTTGCTAATGAACATTTCGGCTAGTGTAAAGATTTCTCAAAACCGGTATTGTTGGTAAGCTACTAACAATATTGCGTAAAATCGTGTCCTACGTTGGCGGGTATTACCACAAGTACGTGCTATCAGTTTACAACTGTAATCTCGAACGAATCTTTCCTGCGGGCCTTTCGGGAGCTATAATAATTCCTACTGACGCGATTGTCAGTGGAATGAGACATTGTAAATCGAAGTAATGTATGCGCTTTGGTTTTCCTGTAGGCCTACACCACGACCGTGGAAGACAACCCGAGGCTAAATGGCATGCGGTTCAATAGGCTGTCGCCATCCAATAGGAGATGGTTCTAGACTTTGACTCTCGATGCTTTCGACTGTATATGACTAGCGACAGACATGTGATATTCCCCGGCCATGGTCTGACCAAGCCTCGGTAAATGCTGAAGGTTACATCAGGGAAGTCAGCTGGCTAAAGCACGACTAGCATGAGTATCACATCACATGCGTGCTTCGATTCGCTGTGGACAGCTGGCCAACCCAATAGGAAAGTGCCGACTAGAGAACACTCTTGACATTGGCTGTCGTGGACTTTTCCCAATATGCTACTGGATAATTTGTCCGTGGAGTCTTCATTGCGTTATGTTTACAGGTTTTCTTCACTGCCCGGAAAGATCCAGAAATTGCGCGACAAAAAGTTCCGAAATTGATCGTTTCTGCTTCTCCCAAGGGTTTTCTAGGCATAGGATGCATTACGTACGACCCATACGATATTTATACTGTGTGGCGGCTCGGCACGGTGAAATGGATAAGTGTGGATCGCCAGGCGGTTTGAAACAGCTGAAGAGTTGTGTGATTTCATTTCAAAACGCTTTTACGAAGAGGCGACAGCGGAATGCTGACAATACTTCGAAAAACATGCATATAGAGTGTGGAGTGTTGCTTGAGTGCTTCTCCGTTGATACAACTGAAATTGCTCGCTTGTGGTTACTAAGAAATACCATGAGTTGGAAGAGAGAGAAAGAGAAAGTGAGAGGCATCTGTTTCCTCGGCCAAACTGTAATGCAAACAGTTCGTATATAAACAAGGCTGGTGTATCAATATATCTCATAGTACTGGATATCTATACCGCACCTTTAAGTTATGATATACTGTAAATAGAAGATTCCATCTTCCCCTGAGCTCTGAAAGCTTGTGAATTGTATCTATTCCAATTATCTGGGCTGGACGTTAAATTGGTGGTAACATATTTTATGTATTACTTTTTGGATCGTCCGCCATCGGCTCCACCAACTTTCGCACACAGATAAAATGATTGTTATATTTGCTGCTGTATACATATCAACGGTGCATAGATGATATGGAATCGCTTGACCACTTGAGTCAGAGTACGAACTGCGACTGATCATGGGCTTCGTGATCTCATGGCGGTTATGAATTGATAATTGCACACGGTGTTGTGCGTCATCTGCCAACCTCTCTATTGAAATTTTAAACTTTTCTCTTCATTCCATCTTCACCTGATGAAAGAGCGGAGCTACGAAAGCTTGTGAATTATATTCCAATAAACTGGAGGTTAAATCTGTGATACTTACTATATCTATTACTATTTGGATCGTCGGCCATCGGCTTAACTATTTTTCGCAACCTTTGTATTGCACGTTTCGTGCTTTTAGAAGGCGACAACTTACATTACACATTTTTGCCTCGCTCATATACAGTACAACATTTTTGCCTCACACTTGGACAAAATTCAAACTCTTGACAGCCATGAATCTGGAAGGCGTCATTTCATTTTCACGCTGCCTTGTAATCGACGCCAACAAGGATTATAGAATATACCGTGGGCGTAATAAGTTCGGGTAATTGTATGTTCCTCGTAAGCGCATTATAAAATTTTATCCTCAGCATTTTTCTAATGTACCTTGACTAAATCGCTTTTGCCAAAAAGTCTGGATTAAAATGATATCGTTTGGATACTGCGAATATTATATTTATCAAATATACCTACCAATCTTTAAGCTCAACATGTGTAAAGATATTGACTGTATTTATCTTTCCTCCGCTACTCAATCCTATACCAGCTAGGTTTTCTTTTTCTGATATTACAGTTTCCAAGTATCCCAATGACTTGATCAAACAAGTATGTCGGTGTTTCTTGATATATTAACCACCAAAATGTGGTGATGATATATACCTTACGTACTAGGCTGGTTTATTTAGTTAAGCTTAATATGTGCAATATTAAGCCTCTTGTTCCTATGCTTATCACTGCCGTTATTATTTTTATGATTCCATGTGATGAAATGATATGGGCCGATCAACTTTTGTCATTACTTTTTCAATGGAGTATAGCCAAATGAGCCTGAACCAAGGTATATTTTCTAAAGAGATCATACAGCTTGCATAACATTACCGGCACAGCGCATTTATCATAAGCTGATAACGTTTCTTCGTTATTAGTACAAAATTCCAGGCGCGAACATTGCGAGGAATCGATCCGAACACGAACCGAACGAATTTAAACTCGTCCTCGAGTCGAACTCGAGCATTGAGTTCGTATAGCATCACTATTTAGCAACATGATACCCTCACCCTCTGTAAATGCTTGCCGGTCAATTAAATCGATTGTGTATTTAGGTGGAGGGAACGTGTGTCTGCTTCTCGACTGGAATATAAAATTACTTGAATATAATTTATATATTGTTACAAATATCTTGGAATACGATGGTCCCGTGTTTTTTTAATGTGACTTAAAGTTTTGACGACAGTCGCGTATCTCATATTTACTATTAATAGCACGGCGCGTCGAAATGAATTAAGCTGTATTAACACATTAGTTGTAGTGACAACCGTAAGTATTCTTCGATCACCTGTGAAATATGCTCTGATGAACTATGCAATATATTCGCACCTTAGTTGTGGTCACGCTACCGTAAGTGCTCTTCGATGAGATACCAACGCTAAACGGTATGATCAGATAGCTTGCAATCAAGGCGATCTCAATCGCCTTGCTTGCGAGGCAAGAGTTTGGCTGAGTTATGCTCTAGCTTTCGAGATACATATTTCTGAAACCCGAGGCGAACGCTAGAACAGTTTTCGCTGGTGTAGCGTGGATGACCGCAATTTGAAAAACTCGCCTACATACGTTGGCGCTACGCGGTCAATTTCCAGCACCATAGCAGGGTATACCTAGTAGTTGTGATATACGCCGAAGGGTGAACTACACAACATATGAAACCGTCAACCGTGAGGCCGTTTTCTAATCGATGTGGAATTAATATCGTCTCTCCATGTACAGTTCATTAACTATAATATCTAACGGTCTCACATTATTGAACGCTATGTGTTTGTCTGTCCTTTCGAGTAATTGGTTTGAACCGCAATAGCGGACGGTGTGGCCGCACATGCAAAATGTTCATGACGTACTCATGAATAATGCAATGCTTTAAAGGGACACTAAACCCTAATTACAATGTTGGCTCAAAATATAAATAAAATTATAATATATAGTGTGGTAGCAATATTTTCGCCCAAATCAGTTCCGTATTCGAGATTTCGGCGAATAGCCGCCGACTGATACTTTTTGGTGGTTCCCCCTCGACTTCGCTCTTTAGTGCAGAAGTAACAGTCGCGCTTCACAGTCGCGATCAGTACTCGCCCGCGGTATACGCAATGATATTGCGTACGCCGTCATTTTCGAGCTCTGCACTAAATGACTATATTTTCGGCTAATTCGGTTATAGTTTTCGCCGAAATACGGAATCGATTTGGGCGAAAATAATGCCACGACACCATACATGAAAATATGAAAATATGAAAATGTTATCTATATTTTCGGCCAACCTTATATTTAGGGTTTAGTGCCCATTTAACGCAATCAGTCTCGCGGCGTATCTGCGAAGGTCGATTAGTTCGTTTGGGTTCTACGATTTCCATTTAAGTGGTAATATAATTCCATAGTCGGGCGGTCACTGTAATTGAATCGCGCATTAATTTGGCTGTGGTACCGACGCCGTATCAACTTCCCGCCGTAAGCCACAACACGCTCCATTTAGTCAGACTTCCGAATCCTTTTCCCCTTTCCCCCGTGTGCACACATAGAATACAGACTACTATATAGCGCTATGATTTTCCTGTTGGAGTGTGGTGAAATGTGGTTGCACTTCCTATCCAAACTTTCTTACCTAAATGCAAGGACCTTCGCAGAGAAACTCTTGATAACTGTTTTGATCTCTTAGTGACGTGGCTGATGTTATTTATATCCGATTTTACACTAGAAAGGAATTTCTCGCGTCCTATTTAGCAATTGATTCATATAAGCCTCGGCCAAATAAGCGGTTGTGTGTTGCGTGGATTAGCGTAGAAACTTATACTGCCATATATTGACGTTTTTCATTGGAGGATGTCAGCGTCTGGCAGGCACGCAATCACCACACATCAATACCGAGTCCCAAGGGATAGATTGCACCTGATGATGTGATGTAGTGATGGATGTAATGAATGTAACGGGCTGTAAAACGGATAACAATTTTATAGTGCTTGTTGCCTCGGTCGGGAATCGAACTCGGAGGCCGGAGCCTCCTGATCAGAAGGCGGGCAGTCAAACCAATCGGCCAACTAAGCGGTCACGACGATAGCCGATTACACTCTCAGAGATGTACCCTACATGATGATAAACCACTAAAAGGGGCTTCTAATGATGACTTCTACCTTAAGCCTAATGGTGGGTAAAGCCGGGCCGGACAGTAACGAGGCAAAACCTTCTGAAATCTTATGTGCCTTATGCTTGTTCCTAACGCTTGTTGGTTTAGATTAGCTTCAACCGTTCAGTTGGCCGAGTGGGTTAGAATGTCCGCCTTCTGTTTAGGAGGTTGCGGGTTCAATTCCCGACCGAGTCAAATCGAAGACTTTAAAATTGGTATCCGATCCTTCCCTTCTTGGCAGTCGGTATCGGGTAAGTGCGAAGAGCCGTGATTGTAATAGTGATCCGGGCTATGAGCCGGAAGTGTATTGACACGTATACCGTGAGCATCGACCTGGCGTAAATGACCTTAGTAGGTGAAAAACACCATAAATTCCAAATAAATAAATAATAAAAAAAAGACATCAGCTTAAAAATTCAAATTTCATCCATGGCCTACTTTAGAGTAGGCCATGTTTCAACCCTCCCCTACGTTGGAATAGGTCCGAGACTAAACATTTCCGCTAGTCCGCTAGGTGGGGCAAAAGTGTTTAAAACCGTATCTTCTACGTTACAATAATGTTAATTTCTTTCGCTAGATTTCTATCAGCCAACGTTTGAATGACCAGACTGGGGAAATAGCATTCCAGAAGCATCTGAATGATATCAGAAGATCAGGAAGCAGAGTGATTCTACTTCTATGCGATCACATTTTGGCTGGTGACATTCTTACGGAAGCACACAAAGTTAACATGACTAGTGCAGGATGGGCTTGGATACTATGGAATGAAGTAGCGGATGAGTTGATTGCGTGGAATGGTAAGAATGATAGGTTTTGCTACTTCATTTGGTGTCAGTTTGCAGTTACCACGCTAGAGAAAGCGTTGGAAGCGCTGAAGAACATACTTGTGACGATGTGTTCAGCCTGTTCACCACAAACTAAAAATGGACTATTCTTTTGAGACTAATATTTTCGGCCCGTTCAAATATGCGAAGACACATTTAGCCCTTATGCTACGCGTTTTATGTACACTATCCGTGCTTTTTTGTATCTGTATTTTGTATTGTGTATATAGCCATTTCTAAATTCATGCCTTTTAAGTTCTAATCTATCACCGCAGCTACAAACGGGCCGCAAGCAAGAAATAATTCTGATGCGAATGTCGAATCGAATGGATTCCCAGATATTCCCGGGCTGCTGGCGATTAGAACATCATTGACGGGTGGTCCGTTACTCCACCGGTTCGTTGCTGAATTTGAACGTCTACATGGACGAAACGAATCAGTCAAGCTGAACATCAATCAATTGAAATATGCGGATGCGATACTTGCGACGATGTACGCCTTTTCTCGCTGCGGTGGAAATGTGACAGGTAGCCTTATGTACTGTATACGTACAATGTATCATTATATAAAGCGCCAACGAAAGTGCCGGGCAGACAAGGGTGTCTGTTCCTACGAGCATTACTAACGTTTACGGTGACTATGATATGTCGTCACGGTTGGTGATTGCTATTACGGATGGAGTGTTTGGGCGTACATTTATTAGAGTTTATGGTGACTGCGGTGACGGCGGATGGTCGGACAGGCCGGGCTTGGGTCTTCTTTTGCATTTACAGTTTGCAATGCCCGGCTCATCGAAAGATGAATGCTGTCGATGTACATTATTTCATGATCTTCTGCACATCGCATGCCTAATACTAAATTTACTGAAATACTACAGGCCTGTATATTTATTAGGCCTATCTTCTGCTTTTATGGACATCACGATATGCTTGCCAGTTTTTATAAAACAGCTAGGCCTGAGCAATAGTTTACCATAAACTTTCAACCATGGGGTGTGAATATGAAAAGCTCTGAAAGAAATGGGCTTCAACAGTGTAGGTGAAGTGTTATAGAATACTTAAATTCTATTCACTAGTTGCAGCATACATCGTTTCCCTGCAGGGTCATCGATTTTCAACTGCATACTAGCATTGAAAGGAAGACCAGGTATTACAAGAAACATCACCTTCGATGCTGAGAAACAACAAGCTGTGTATGATGTGCAATATGAAATTTTCAATAGTAAAGCAGGAGGAAAATGGATTAGTGTCGGTAGGTGAAATTATAAAAGGTGATTGCTGAAAACGAAAAGGGACAGTTCCTCATACGACGCTATCGTTGGCTCGTAAACCTTAAAATTTTGCCGGACCCACACTTGATATCTTACACCTTGGGCAATTTCACTCTTGTATGGCTACAGCTGTGACTTATATGATTCGACGGTGTTTTTATGGCATATGACTTTTACAGCTTGTTTTTCAGTTTCTATGTGATCTTATACATACAATGAGTGTTTACCGAGTATGCAATACGTACGTATAAAAGAGCACGGGGGTGCGAAAATGAGACATATTTGCACCTCTCCTCCATACTATTCCTGTGATTTGGAATATAAAACTACAGTACGCGCGAGACCCCCGTTCCATAGATTCCAATTCACGCACGATAACCGTTAAAACTCGTTTTGTCAAGTTTGTTATGCTAGTACTTTCTTTAGATAGCCAACTACAACTTTGGTGCTGTGTTTGTCAGGCACATGGAATGCAGGTGACTCGTCAAGGAACAGTTCAATGGAATTAAACGAAGACAAACTCTTGCTACCTGGTGGAGTACGGAGTATTCCGTCATACCTGACACAGTTGGAATACCAGGATTTAGAAATCATCACGATCGCGTCCGAACCATTCGTCAATATCAAACAACAGCGATCATCAGTAAGTCAGCAAGATGTTCATTTACTTTTCGATTTATGGCATATTTCTATTGGTGAGGTCATATACGCCAGGTCAATGCGTAGTACGCGCGTCGATACTTCCCGATTTATATCTCTGATCACTATTACACACAACCACAAGTCCATAATTCTATAAGCACTTGTCCGATATTGAGTGCCAATCCGAAACGGATACCAATTTTACAGCCTTTGGCTTGACTCGGTCGGGAATTAAACCCGGACTCACCCGTTCAGAACGCGGATAGTCAAACCACTCGGCCAACTTGCGTTTGCATTGAAAAGACTATAGGATTGCAATTTACATAATAGACCATTGTCTTGTGATATCAACTGATTGTGATCAACTGATTTTTGTCATAGACGAAGTCAACGCGTGGTCATGTCATTGGAGAAGATGGTAAAATATACTCTGGCTTTTGTATTGAATTACTAGAAGAATTAAAAAGGTCGTTACGGTTCAAGTACAACATCAGGGACCTCGGATCCGGTGCGAAGTTCGGCTCAAGAAATCCGGTAAGCATACCATGGATAATGAACTCGAAAATACGATAGTAAGCGCACATGTACCTTGTAGGCATCTGGATCAATAGACATTCTTGACAATTTCGCTCCATTTTTGAAATTTTTGACGTGTCTTCACTTCTTTAATTCCATGTTATCATTTGGTAAGTGCACTAATTGTATTTCCCACAGTAATATAAACACTTCTACAGATTAAAGTCACCTCATGAAAGAGCAGAGCTCAGAGAGCTTGTGAACTATTGTAAGTTTCCAACTAGTTTTGCTTGACACAAAAACAGTTCTCTCTAATCTATCTATGAACTACCACCGTTCACTATCGGCGAATATTGATATGGATATCTTGCTTGCTGTAGGTAAGATCAAACGCTACTTTTGACAGGTTAGTGGTTACTGGAATGGACTAATTGGAGAGCTCATGTATGGAAACGCAGATCTTATAATTGCTCCACTAACGATTACTGAAGAACGATTGAAATATATTGACTTAACGAGCTCGTTCATGGAGGTACGTAGGAATCTTCGAAAATTCTCCACAGCAGAGCCATGGCCTACTCTAGGTAAAGTAGGCCATGGCACAGCATATAAGGACCGTACTACTACTGTCGTTGTGTAGCAATTTCACAGAGTGGCGCACCCCGAACTGTAGGTGAGGTGGAGACCTCCTTCACTATGCTGGTACACTAGCCGATGCCACGCAGCGGAAACAGTTGAACGCGCTGCCTAAGCGGCCCTGAAGTCCGATGATAAATGATGCCAGTAGCCTACTGTCTACCAAAACGTCTTTGAAGTATATCTCAAAACCTCAACCCCCTTCGCTATACTAGCACACCGGAGCCACGCAGAGGAAACAGTAATACGTGCGTCGCCTGACTCCCTGAAGTCCGACGAGTTTTCTCAACCGCCTTGCTAAGTCCTCAAATCATGAACACTCATACTACATCACGCACAGATCGAGCTCAGCAGGCGCACTGTCAACTCAAGCTACAACACGTAGCCTACGACGTACGATATATGATTAGGAGTGGAAGTGCGGGGATAATCAAGGTGATCACTGGTAGTAATTATCGCCATACGACCGGGATATCCAAACAGCCTTGTTGATCCGCCAAACGCCAACCAACAGTGTGATGTCAGATGTCATTGGTTGCGGTACAAGACTAGTGAACCTATAACCACGAAATTCTTTTATCTGTTAGTTGTCCTTGTCGAGTCTCTGTATATATTCACCCTACACCGGACACTCACTGCCGTTCTTCCCTTTGGTCCTTTTATTGTCGTGTGGCCACATCTGGTTGAAAGTTGAAACGCATATGGATTTTGCCAGCCCTCCAGTATATTCACGCTTGTGGCTGGCCTTAGATACCAGTCACGTCACCATCGACATATAGAAATTCAGTGCGATATCACTGTTGCCTACCTCATGCGCTTTGTGCCCGTGTGTAGTAGGATGCGTAGGTATGCCTAAGAGTCTAACGTGCATCAGTAACAGAGTATATGAAGCATCATCCACGCTAGTGCAAAGACAAAACTCATTGAGGGATTTGCGTTGATATTTCAGTCGGAACTGAAGTTTGCAATCAACCGTCACGCCGTTATTGGAGACGACTCAGCCTATTACAAGTATTCTTTCCTGCTACCATTCAGTGCTGGGTTGTGGCTAGCTTTACTTATCAGCATCATATTGATGGGTCTCTACTTGACATTAATTTCACGACTTAGCCCTTACGGAGCTCATGGACAATACTATCAAAGCGCAGAAGGAGCGGAGTCATGCGCGAAACTGGCGAGAAGACGAAAAAGTACTCATATTATGGCGATGGAGCGAAGGAAAAGTTCGTTTGCGGTACTACCGTCTGGAGAACACTCGACGGTGAGTGCAAGAATATAGATCTAAGTCTCTTTACAGTTTGATGCGGTGTGGTGTGGTGCAGAGGATCAAACCGCAGACCATGTCGTCCCTTTCTGTGCCATGTATTAGCCACCCAATGGAGTGATTGGTCTGAAGAACCTGGACGAGACCACCAAGAACGAAAAGTCTCTTTGCAGAATAGAAATAAATCAAATGTCAAAATTCGAAGGTGGATGAATTCGTCTTCCCTTATACCTTTCCGCATCTACGCATATGGATTCTCCACTAGCTACTCGTTGTGATGCCATCTTCTATTACTCCGACGATCATCATAATTATACTCTTTCAAAATGTCTCTCCAGCAAGTTCAGCGCCCCTTGCCTGTCCTGTTAACTTTCACCATATCCATCTTCACAAGATTCTCCCCTTTACACTCTATGTCATAGAGTCTATGGTATCAGCATGAAGCATCTTTATTCGACTGGCGACCATACATTTTACTTATAGCCTACATTACAGGAGAGCGCAAAGTCAGAAGACGGTGAAGAAATTCAACGAGATGACGACAATGTCGATTCTACTCCAACTAAAGTTCTTCGAAGTATCATGAAGAAATCATCCGAACTCAAACAGCACGAAGATAGCCAGGCGCGGTTCACTCCGTCGGGCATTTCTACGGAATCAGGTTGGCGCACAGTAGATGTGTTTTCAGATAGTAGGTCTACACTACTGTAACAGAACAGCTCTAAAAGAATTTTACGTGCCATCAGTTGGTCCAATCCGTGTTTCAGGCACATGTCTATGCGCGCTCCTGATGAGGAACGCCAAGCTGGGCTACCGATATAAAATCTTTTATTTGAACCTTCTCAGTGTCCTGTAATCCTGTAATCTCTAGCCTTGTAGTGCCTTAGCCACCTTGAATTCTATCTATGACTGAACTTTGACCTTATCTCACGATATATCGTGAACAGATGATAGCGACTCTGATGAAGAAGGGCGAAACGCAAGACGATTCATGTCGATCAACAACTCACTTTACTTCGCATGTGCGGGCCTGCTATGGCAAAGCCCTGAATGCGTACCTCGCGCACCAGCGGCAAGAGTGGTAGCTGGGATATGGTACATGGTCGGTGTAATCATCGTTGCCTCATACACAGCCAATTTAGTCGCGTTTGTGACACAGCGGAGGTAAGGCGGGGTTGTGTAATTTTGATCGCGCCAGCGAATTTCGATAGAGATAGAGAGACTATTAAATGACGAAATAACGTTGCTTTGGGAATATGAATACCAGTAATTCCATCTTTGCAGCACTTCAAATCATTTGGATTCTCTCGAGTCGTTGATAAATCAGCGAATAATTTCACCAGGCACAGTATCGTCTAGTTCAGTGGAGGACCTGCTGATGACCTCCAACTTGGACATGGTCGAAAAGCTCTACCAGGCAATGCTACAGAATCCAGGTCGGTTTAGAGCGCGCAGAGGAAGATAAGAGAGAGGGATGGAGAGAGAAATCCTTTATATTTATTGATACGGGATAAACAAAATCAAGTATGGGCGGGGTGTAACGACTGGCTAAGCCATTGCCACAAGCTTACATTGTCATGTTGAGTCTGAGTGTAGACTACTACAGATAGGCCTACTACATGCCGAGTGAAGTTCCATTGGCCCGCTAATAAACCGGTATCTCGGCAAGGAGGGTGTAACGTTTTGTAACATTTGCTGATCAGTAAATGTACAGTATAAGTGTAGCTGATCATGCTCTTGGAGTCATTTTGTAACCATGAACGTGAAGATTCTTATTTACAAGATCATTATTAGTAAGATCACCGCCTCAATAATTATACATGCGCCTGCGGGTCCATTCAACCAACACCAGCCCATAGTTCAGTAAATATTAATGGTTGAGACCGAAACGACGCCTTACAGGCTGCAGCATCTGATTCTGTTTTCCCCGTAGAACTATCCTTCCAAAATACATTTTCTTCGGCTTGGGATTTAACCATGAAAGGAGAATTGGCTCTGGTGTGGGATGGAGTGTACCTGGATTATAATTCAATGCGGCATGATTGTAAAACAAACACCATACCGATAGGATTCGGAAAACCTTCCTATGGTTTTGCTCTTCGTCGGGGGTCGCCCTTCACAGGTAAGCAGACATAGGCCTACCCTTGCCCGTGGGCGAAAGTAGGCTACTCGTAACGGTAGGTTATGGTATGACACTATTCACCCGCGACGGCAATCAATTTCATTACGAAGAGAGCAAGATACACTAAACTGCATAATTGTCGTAGGCTATATCATGAACCTCCTGACTGGAGAAAGGCCTGAATATATTAGCCTTCCAAGTTCCAACAGAGCTTCTCTCAGTCTCTCGACTGCATCTACGAGCTCATAAATTCTGAATCGACATAGGGCTGTCACTAACCTCATTTACATGGAATAGCACTCACAACAGAATATGCAAGCTTTATTCGTAGGCTATATTTTAGGTGATTTCAACCGGGAGCTTTTGGAATTGAAACAATCAGGCTTCATACAAGAGTTGACGGAAAAATACTTTGGAAAGACCTGTGGTAAGCATGAACTCTCCTCTGGCTATAGTGTTTTCTACAAAGTTGTCCGCAAGTCTGTGGCGGCTCCGATTGTGTCCTGTGCTCCAAGGTGTAGGCTAGTACGCCTATATATAGGCCTACTAGAAATTGAATGTCGCTGTCATGATAGGCCTAAATAGCCTATTCTACTATTCAGAAAGCATGGGTTTGGACGAATCAAGCGAAGGAAATACTCAAGACAGACTGACACTTTCAAGCTTGTCTGGAGTTTTTATCATGATCGGGGGAGGCGCTGCCGCAAGCTTGATAGTCGTGATCATTGAATGGGTCGTCTCTTGTTCAACGGAGCAAGGCAATTTGGAAGTAATAGAACAATCTGGATTCCTACATGCTTTCAGTATCAAGTTTAAAAGACTGTCACAAGACGTACGAGAAAATTGGATTCCCTTCAAAAGGACCATAAGAAGATGGTCCACCCCTGTGTCCAATACAGACATAAACAATTGACCGGTTTCAACGTGTCTGATCTGAAGATCTCATAGAATACGACATGCCAACTAGATTAGTGGAGTTCGTGATCGTAGTGTTCAGCGTATTAGGCCATGGTAGGCCTATAGCCTACCAGGGGTCGACTGAAACGAGTTACGCATTGATTCTGGACTCCATACGCATTCATGAGCCGTGGGCGAATCTGTCCCTCATGTAGGCTACTGTCTGAATAATTCTGTTCCTGTTCATTTTGTTGAATATGTTTTAGTCTATCGGTTTTGCATTCTTGTTGGGTGACAGTGACTTTATTAGAAAGGCTCGAAAATTATTGAGAGGAGTCCTTCGTCAGCCAAGTCCCGGCGCTACCTCTTACTTCTGGCTCTGGGCCACGCGCGGCTAGCATTCTTGGCAGTTAGTATCAGGGAATGCGTGGGATATGGTCGTGATAGTGATACGGGCTATAAACCTGAAGTATCAACACGCGTAGTAACAATTGAGTTGGGCGTAGATGACGTTTTCAGTTAAAAACGCCATAAATCAAAAAGAACAAAAAAATTAACAGCATTCGTATAATCGCCTTTTATTAGGTCAATAGAATTACTCCAAGATTTCAAAGTGCCCCGTTACTGGAACTACAAGTGAAATATATGCACTAGATTGCAGCATAGAGCTACAATGTCCTCAATTGATAAATATACTTTTCTACAATAGTTGAGGACGGGTGTCTGCGTACAATTACAACAACATCATAGGCCTACAGAATAGAAATATGACGAGACAGGGACAAGTGACTTTCTCATTACAATGAAATCTTTACTAAGGTGTCGACACACGTTATAAAAGCTACAACGATACTATTCACACGACTAGCACCATTTATCTCTATGACTAGTCCAAGACGCGTGAGAATGCGATGCAAAACGGGTATCATTCAACATTGCTTCTTCAGAAGCCTTTCATGCGTGAACGAAGTGCGCTGAAATTTGTGATAGGTATATCACGGATATTTGATGAGCCACTTCATAGTTGTTGGCTTACTCCATTGGTCTGTCAGATATCGGTGTAGGGCTCCCGTCTACTCCAAATGGTGACGATAAGGCGGATATTCGGTAGCGGACCAGCCGATTTTGGGATCATAATCTAAGTTTGACTAGAATTTTAATACTGAGGATACTGTGGGCTATAGTACGATATATCCATCACACTCACATAAAACAATATGAAGCACTACAACACAGTGCACTATGCAACATGAGTGAACATAAGCACCGATTGTACTCAAGCCTTAATTTGTCTGGTTTAATGTTTACAATTCTTCCGCATTCTTTGTTTAACGTAGAGTTTCAAGTTTCAGATGTACGGTCGACATGGACTTCGAGAGTGTAAGATTTTCTGTCTTCACCTTAAATATTCAAATCTCCCGAGGACGATATGGAAATGGGCGTCGGCTGTTGGTACATTGTAAAAATCCACAAGCATCCTGCTATTTGGGAGTTTGCAATCTGTGCATGCAGCAATCAAACAACAGGGTGCAATGCTCAAATTTCAGGAAAACAACTAGAATATGAAGATTACAAATTCATTATCATGTCTCATAAAACCCAGATCTGCTGTTTCGTGGTGCGCCCCGCCAATGGCACAAACCATAGCACAAGCTGACGATATAGGCTTGCCGAGAATTGCTGAGGCAACGATGCCAAGCATCCAACCATCAAGAAACTCAAGTTGTAGACACTTTGCCCAATATCAGGAAACCTATCTACCCGCACTCGCTCTCGCAGCCGTATCTTGGCACATATGAATGATAAAGTTACCAGCCACGTTAACGCAGCATGCAATGCACCGTTATAAGGGAAAAAATGGGAAATTTCTGGTTTCATACACCTATCACGGTAACAAGCATCTTAGAATTCAAAACGCCAGAGGCAATTATTTAAAATTGGAGAAAGCTTAAACTATGAGTAACATTGCGGATGCCTCGGTTATCGTCTACATAATTCAGCTATGATTTTCATGCACTAACGCTACTTGATAAAACAATAAAAGATAACTTGCATATCAGTACGATTATCGCCTGGACCAAAGGGGAACGCCATCAGCGACTGACGTCACATCAAAAAGGTTCCCCGTGTATTTACGAAGGTCACAAATTCCGGCGTGGATATTTCTTAGCAGCTCAATTGCATAATAACAATGTCAGTGCTGCACATTTTGTCGCAGGAAAATTTCTTTCATGGCTTACAAATAATTGCCCCTTCTTTGTTGGGTTGTATTAGGAACGTTCCAAGGCCGTAGAGGCGGCATTGCACCTTAAAAAGTATCTTCTGAGCAGCAGTCGCACTTCTGGTTTGACTTCGAACAGCAGGAGATCACACAGAGGAGTGTGGAGTTTTCTTGTCAACGTTGAAAACTGGCAACACAAAATAATTTCACTAAGATAGCAGTAGCAAAATCACAAAGAGAACGAAAGACCCGGTCGGATAAAAAATGTGACAATCTAGACTCGGATGCCCTGAGTAACCCAGGAACCTACATGACCCCATGAGCAGACAGAGAAATTCGAAGCAAGTCATCAACCCATTGACACAGGCAGTTCAGATTCCTCCAAGGGGTGTTAACTTATTTCAGCTGCTGATAGCGACACTTCATCTTTCATGAAGGAGCCATGTATAGCATATCAACTTATACAAGTCAATAGCTCAGAAAATTCAATGTTTTCGATATTTTCTGTATTTTCTTGCGGCTACATCAAGGATGGTGCAAGTATCGGTCAAAATTTTCAAAAACCTCATTGGCACGGATCAATTAGGCATTTTTTTAGAATTGTCAGGGCAGCAAAGCAATAGAAATTTCACAGATCAACATGGTAATAGATTTAGTAAGTCGCCACAGATTCAACGTCCAGTCCAGTTTATTGGAATATAATTCATAGATCACAGATTAACATGACGTGCTGGGTGTGAGCCCGAAGCAAATCAATAACCTACCGTTTTGTCATCAAGCCTCAGTATTCTGACCAGCAACAACAGTAATACAGACGTCCACTCGTCTCGATGAGTCTCCGTTGAGAGAGACGAGAAATATGAAAGTGCATTCAAACAAACACTGCAAAAACAAACAAAGAAAAAATCACAATGTTCAAAGATTCGCAACAATTTTGATAGATATAATAAAATGAAATCTCTCCGCTTTTCCAATACAAAAATACAACTGAAATGTTGCACCCACCTATACAGTAAAGCATCCACACGTTCAGCGTTGTCTTGTTGGTCCTTCATTCGGAAAAGAATTCTCAAAGTGCATGCGAGACTTGTACGTTCTTGGCGTATCAAATTCGGCTTAGTCTTTCCTTTGAATCCTAAGAGATCACGAAAGGGGTTACATTGCTATTCAGACGACCCATACAAAATGTGGGATGGTTGTCGAAGCAATCCCTGTAGGTTCACACGCTCGACGACAAAACTGAGAAATTTCTCTAACCAAGGCCGAGGCTCGGAAAATGGAAACGATTACAGTAGGAAGTGGGTTTGGTGTGAAGATTCAAATGCAAAGTTTTATTTCGACCATCCTTAGGAACACGCTATCAAATTCTGCAGTCCAGCCGATTGTTGCCGGAATAAGCAGCGGCATATTGAAAAAACCCATCTTAATCGAAGGACCTCTTGTTGATCATATTAGTATCAATCTACCTGCTTTCCACAGTATTGTACGTTGTTCGTTATCTCCGTTGAACCTCTTTGCAAAATCGTGAGTGACGAGAAGACATCGTACCATCATGAACAAATGATTCTCGTTCAATTTCTCAAACATTTCATTATTGTGACGAACTTCGGAGGAGATCGCCATCGTAGCGTTCTGTTGAAGGAATTCATATGGAAAATTTACCAAACCGCTTTAATGAAGCATCTGTACAGATTTCTCTGTTTCTGTGCTACGTCAAAGACGTTTTGGCATTGATTTAGTCCTGCTAAGAACACCAAATCAGGTCTTCATTCAGACTTCAGAAATAATATTGAAATTGCAAGAAAAGGTAGTGAACAGACAATCACTAATTTTGAATCACTAATTTTGAACAAAGAGATACAATAATGTTGAAGCTTCAATGTGGCAAACTTTCAGTTCATGTCGTACCTGTGCAACTATCACATTGTATTCATCATCTTTTTTGGTTGATGTCGGATAGAACAATACTCTATCGATACACTCGATCATCTCAGATGTGAGAATACATCGTAAATGTAAGGACTGAAGCTCTGCTACTTCTAAACGTAAAAAGTACACGTTAAGGACGTTAATGCAATGCAGTATTCACAGTAGATGTGACCATATGTCACCTTAAAATAATGTCTTCGTGGATTCACATATTATACAAAGCCTAATCATTCGACTTTTGCTCAACTCAAATATAAACCATCTAAGTAACTTACGATCAACACCGGGTTTCCACGCCATCAACTTGTCAGCAGCCACCATTTTGAAGATGGTTTGAAATGTGTCACACGTCAGCCTCCATGTATCTTTGTTAAATTTATTGCCGTTGGATAAGACCAAATTTTCCAGACAGTTGACACCTGATCTTGCCAATTGCTCATTTTCTATAAAATAGAAATTGCCAACATTAGATAAATAAAAATTCAAATAACATCTAAATGATATTTGGCAAATATCAAGTATAAACACGTTTCATAGCTCCATCATCAAGATTATGATTTATGAAACGATACTGAGCCATATCAACAAATTTGACACTAATTACTGGCAATAACTGACTAGAAGCAGTCTATGGGTTGATCCTAGGCCGATACAGGAAGAATGACCCGGTCTGGTAGGTGGTGCACAGAAGAAAACCGATAGCACGCCCCATATTCAGTCACTATATTCAAGTCGGAAAACATTGTTTTCACATGAAGAATCGGAGCTCCGAAAGCTTGTGATTTACTGTATATTCCAATAAACTGGATTAGACATTTAATCTGTGGTGACTTATTCTATCTAAAACTTTGTGTGTAATAGCTTGGTCCCGAATGATCACTCATAGTTGGAATCTTGTACCTGATATCCTATACAACCTATATCTCTCTGCTGACCTGACAGCCATTTTATGTCTGTGTCTGATCTTCCGGTGTACCAAACTAGCATTCAAATCTTACCTTTTTCGACACACCACAGCAGTTGTCCGTAAACATCTTGCAGTAACGTAGGAGCCAGGGTCTCGTAAAACTGAGTGAAAACGTCACAGACTGCAAATAACGCGTGATTGCACGTCGTGGCGAACCAATCGCTTTTCTCAAGTTGTAGCTCGGGAACTTTCATCTGATCAAATATTCTGTAACGCAAAATATCAATATTGAAGATTGTAGTGGAGCCGATGGCAGACGATCAATAGATATTGTAAAGAAGATCACCACAAATTTAGCGAAAGCTAGTGAATGTTCAAATTCTCAATAAACTAAGGCTGGACTCTAAATCTGTGGTGATCCATGGCCTACTAAAATTTTAGTAGGTTATGGGTGATCTTCTTAAAAATATCAACACTAACACATGATGAGTATATATATATATCTAAGTACTGATAGGTAGGTTGACGCAGGTTGCTGGTGGCCCTCAAAGTTGAAGGTTTGAGACTCATCAACTGCATCACATCTAAGAGATGAAAATAGGCATCATCAGGCAGCTTTCCTACCAACTCACTGCTTCTTCGGAGTAGTAAGGCGGTGCAACACTTCACTCTCCACTATTATTATTATTATAAAGATTTTCAGTGGCGCTTATCACCGGACGCGTTTTGCACCACGAACTGGACAGTCCAGTCTTTATGTTCACTGTGTGCTGTCCAGTTTGCGGATGCATGATCGAGACCAAAAATGAACTACTCCAGCCACTAAAGGCATAAAAGGCAAAGCCAAATTGTAAGTGATTCAATTCACTCTGGCTTCGCGACAATGTATGGGCGAAAGGGAGAACAGTTACATACATGGAAAAAACCGATGCTGCAAGTTTTAAAAAAGATTAGTATTAAAAGAAGGTATAACAACCAACCTGAATATAATCTGAAAGAGGTCACTCCACCAGCTCGACTGGAAAGAATCTCCGTGCGTCTTCATTATCTCAAACATAACAGTGAGGCCCCTGTGAAAAAAATGGTAAAATTTAGCCGTAAGGACAGAACGTCAGTCGCAATGACTTTTGACACGGCAATGATCAACAAATCTTACTACACGCTGACATAAAGCGCTAGAACTAAAACACCAACAACAGCTATGAAGGATCACACGTTCCATAAATGGAATATTTGTTAGGCTTGAGAAAAGAGGCACAGCATTTGGCTCTAAACGGTGCACAATGCACGAGTAGTTAACAGGCTAACGATGCTGAACTTGTCGTGTCCTTTTTCAACAATCCGGTAACTCATCCGCTTTATCGAGTATATAAAACAAAGCCGTCATTTCCTTCCAGTGAGAGAACAGGCGATATACAAAGTGACGAGGATTAGAGAGCACTTCAGTATCATCCAGATTTT
Organism: Botrylloides violaceus; assembly: GCA_030412335.1. Classification (NCBI taxonomy): domain Eukaryota; kingdom Metazoa; phylum Chordata; class Ascidiacea; order Stolidobranchia; family Styelidae; genus Botrylloides; species Botrylloides violaceus. Next base: position 85,130 of record JASFYC010000050.1, read on the forward strand.
CCGACAAAAAATCTTGAATTTTAATAAGCCATGCATGTCTCAGCTCAACTACCTAATACCAATACCGAAGACGAGTGTTGACACTGTCATTGGGTAAAATTAAGGCGGTCGTGTGTTGGTCGCAAATATTCTTGTCTTGGCAAGTCACATGACGGCTGTGAAAGACAACGTTTCACGAATGTCGCAGGCCAATGTCTTTCTTGGATCTGTATATCGTACCACACCCAGCATAAAACGATATCAACCGTACACTCACCTTGTTCGGACATCTAGTTTACATCTGCTTATGATGATCGACAATTCGAATAAGATCGGGAACCACCCCCGCACCCAAACATTGTCTCCTTCCGGTTGATTTGTTGCGGGTAAATTCGACATCTCTTCCCCAAAGTATTTTTCAAAAAGCTAGCAGAAACAGAGAAATTGTTAATTGTGACCAACTAAGAATTGACTACTGCTACATACAAGGCAAAAGCATAAGTATAAGGAAAGAGTTAAGGCATGAAATAACGTGTGGCATAGAAAACACAGTCATACCATACCATACCATACAGGGTTCACTCTGCTGTGGCTATAAAATGATGTGAACCGGAAAGACTAGCTGGCAAGATCGAGCGTTTCAGATAATTATTATTAACGATCAAGTGTCCCCTGCGGAATTCAATTTCGCCTAATACTTAGGAATATCTACAGTAGCAAACATTCCTTGATCGGATGCATGAGAAATATTGGGAGGTGTATTTCCGATTTGTTTTGTAAGGTTTGGTTTGTATGAAAACTAAACAACACTTTGCTACTTACGTCTGGTCTTTTAGCGACATAATCAGCACATTGACGTATCAATCTGATGGCTTCCATGCTGGTGTCTGGGAAGGCACAACAAGAGAATTCGCGCAACGCTGAAATCGCGTCTTGAAAACAGTAGATAATCGACTGGAAGTAAAGGTTGAATGTATCAGCTGAAAAAGAAAGTTATAAATGTGAATATAAAGTATAATAATAGCATAATAATTATAAAGCATATTCATCGCTCTTTCATCAAACAGGATTTACATGATCTATTAAGTAGTTCATTGTTACCAGGGGTGGGAAAAGTGTGAAATTTCCGAGAAGCTCACAGCGTCGGTGTAATTCGCTGTTTCAATGCATTGGTTTCATATCTCGTCGTGTGTCAATCGGATCAGGACAGGATGCTTCGGGTTGTCCCTTTACAAACGAGGTCTCACGTCCAGAGCTAAGTTCCTACTCTCGAATCACTGGACAGCAACGTGCAGTGGGCTGGCAAAGACATTCATGGTTGGTTATTGATGATCGTAGCCTAAGCCCAACGAATCATGGCAGTTTGCACCGGGAACGCCATAACACTAAGCTGCTGGATCACAAAAAAATGCCACAACATATGTAGGCGCAGGGTTAAGGCTACTCAAAAAGTAAAAAAAAACTTACTGACAACTGTTGCAGTAGTATGAAAAGCTAGTTCCACAATGGTTTCATCCTGGTGTGCAGCAGCCAAGGTAAACACTGCAAATATATTTTTCCAGCCAGACTTGATATTATGCGCCTGAAATGTGTAGCCAAACGATCAGACTCGATACATTCTGAACGAGCACATGTACAACACAACTACATCAGTACCTGTGACGACACCATCTGTGCGATACATCTAACCACCATATCTTGGATCTGTGGCGATCGATGATGCTTCATGATGTGCTCGAATGGTCGCAAAAAGTCCTTTTGAAAGCTGAAAGAAAAGAAATCGTCACGTTGTTATGGAATAGTGGCATCTAGTTTTGACTTTTTGAGTAGCACAGATTATAATGCTATTACTAATATACATGGAATTTTGTAACGAATTAGCATCAGTAATTTGCCAAAATTTGCAAAAGTATTGCCATTGAGGACCCATAGCAGCACATGTACGGTAGCAGAGCCTTTCATAACATCAACAGAATCTTATAAGAATATTGTGACGTCATTACCTGAAACCAGGCAACTCTCCCTTTTCCAAAAACTTCATAGACAATTGTCTCAGGCTGTCAACAGCAAAGAATGCGATGCTTTCTTCGTCATTAGATCCCACAGCATTGAAATAATCACCTGAGAGTAGAAAATATATTAGAATCACATAATACAGCGAATATCGTAAAGAAGTTTATAAACCAAGGCTGGACGTTGAATCGGCTCCACTATAATCTTCATAATACATCAGTTATCAGACAGACACACAGCCATTTATTCATTTGTAGACAAAGCGCACAGGAGATGCTGATATGACCTGCATGCTATAGGTCTTTGAGCTCAACGAGCCTACTCCCCATATGGCATATAATCACACTTTCCCTACTAGGACAAAAGATGCAGGATTTGAAAGCGGGTAGGTCAACCAAACAGCTTGCAGTAACAAATACAAAGGACATGGAGTATATGGAATATGTTCTGGAGAGGTAACTCGTGTTGATATGCCGAAGACGAAGACATGTCAACACACTCAGTACAAACTGCTAAGGCTAAGCAATAAACCCCATACCTAGTATTGCCCAAATTCTTGACCATTGCATCCTAATTCTTCCCATGTTGTAATACGATATCTCCACAATCTTCTGCAGGCAAAACATCCTCGGGTGGAGTTGATTACTCAATTCATCCAATGAAATCTTGCTCAACCAGCGAACAAAGTCAACTAGAAACAGAAACGGCAGCACCTTAACAAAGGGAACCACTGCAATTCCTCACTAGACGACCAGCACATTGGGGATGGCGAATAGGCGATAGTGAGAAGTTTGGGCATATGCACCAGTCGAGTATGTGTGCGTTATGTGTATGTACCGCAGCACCGATATATCATGCGAGTCTGTGTAAATGAAGCAAAAAAGCAGAGAAGAACAAAACTAAACAACGTCCTATTCTGGCTAACATTTATTTTTTGTGATAAATTTGGTGTCACCGGTAACGTCTTCAAGACACACTTCTGGCAAGTAAAAGATACATCGATGCTGGCAACCTGTATGCCAGATAAGAAACAGTGCTACTACTAGCAAGACATAACAAACTTATTATGTTCAGGTAAAAATTAGCCATACGAGGTTGCAGAGGGCGTGATCAAATCAGGCAGCAAGTGTTTCCTATGTGTTCGAAGACACTCACCAATTGCATCACCGTCAAGTCGAGTGGACCCTGTAAATATCCTATCCACAGCAACAACCACACTCTGTGAACTTGTCTCTCCCATTGACTCTTGTATTGACGCCAGTTTCTTATTCTCTAAGCCAAACGTCTTTGTCAAAACTGCAAGCACAGAAAAAACGATCAGGATATATGTTACTTAACGAATGAGCTATTTGTAATATTACTTGGGCTGTTTTCAGCAGCATTTGCCGACCGCACAGCCTTCATTGTAGCGGACTGATCGCGGACTTTGGAGCCGATAAGTTGCAGAAGTTCAAGCTGGGATATGCACTGCAAGATCTGAAATGCACAAGCACAAAAATAAGCGCAAGCCTCCACTGGACTTTACAAGTAGAAGATGAAGGAGAGAAGCTCCGGAAACTTGAGAATTACATTCCAATAAACCAGACTAAACGTTAAATCTGCGGTGACTTATTCTATCGATTACTATTTGGGCCCTCTGCCATTGGTTCCACTATTTTTCATATCAAAGTGTTGTACTTGACTAGTACTCATAGACTATGTCCTGTGAACAAAAATTGCGGAAACTACACATCCATTCAAAATAGCCGTTGTTGTCACATGGGAGAAACATCCACAACTATGCAAGGGAGATCTCACTCTCTCCTATGTTGCCTTCTGCAAAACTAATGCGACATTGCACCAGTTTCTCGATTGCATACGATCATGATCATTGTTATAATCATTAAACAAATTCGTACATTAAGAAACCAAGGCACTTCATACAACCGTACCTCATGCCACGATTCTTGAAGGTAATTGCCATCGGTATAAGCCACGTTGATCAAAGTTTTTATGGTTTCAATATTCTTTGCCTTCATTTCACGAATTCCAGCGTTAGCTTGTAGTAGAGAGAAGCGAGACAATGCTTGCACGTAGGTGTCACGCTCAAGCTAGAAAAATAACAAATCACGTTCATTGTGGAATATAATAAAGAGCATCATGTAGGCCTATTGAATATCCTAGGATAGCGCCTTGAAGACAGAAGGCACTTTCGAATCCAGTGTATAAAAAATGTGTGCATATATGCAATACGCACCGTGAGTCCAAATATGCAAGAGATCCGTATTGCACATCGCATGCCTTTTAGACACAACCGGATGGTATCGACATCGTCCGAATCTTGCAAACCCATCGAGAATGCAACGAGCATCGATCTCCACGACAACTGCAAAACGATATAAAACATGATTACATTTGTTACAATGTTGACATCACAAAATCTGACCGCTGATTGGTATATAGGCCTAAGACACACCGACTACCGAGAGCACCTTCACCCATTACGATACCCGCAGGAAAAATATGCTACATAATATATAATAAAAAAATAGCAATGGCACCCAAACTGCGGCCCAAGGGCCAATTCCGTCCGGGGTGTATGAACAATACTGGAGAGCATCAGTAATCTATAAGAGATTGTTTGTTCTTGTTGACCGTTGCTCCGGCAACCACGTTACATCTTATCAAAGGCACAAGAAAACATACGGGAAGGGAAAGATGTCTAGCTGTCAGAGGAGAAAGTTTGGGGACCTTACTGTAAAGGTTCGGGATGAAATTTTCCGCAGAACAAGCATCAGTTCAGTCATATCGCCATTAATTTTTGAAACATTACGCCTATTAGATGCGAAAGAAAACACTAGATAGCTGATAAGGTCTACCTATTGTCCTCATTATCTGCTGTACACTACAGTCTACACAGAGCATCGACAAGTCACCTGAAACATGGGCCGGACGTGATCGTGATGCTTTGTACTGATGAATGACGAATGCACATGACTGACTGCTTCCATAAGAGCCTTAGCCGTATCGGCAATGTTATTCATCTCTTGCTTCTTCTGTGCCGCAGATAAAGCTACAAAATGCAATGCAAATAATTGCCGGCTGAAAACGAATGAAATGAAAATGACGCCTACCCCGTTTCACACCCTCCCTAAACTAAGGATTGGGGATCAACTGTGACTTGAGAAATTTCTCATTTCATTCCGTTAACACCGCACAAAAAGAGCATGATGATAGGGCATGGTGCTGGACCGCGGGCCGTTGTACCATGAGAGGAAAGGATGTCGCTGATTTTTGTCCTTGCTCGATTTTCGCTGCATTACACAGACTCACAAGATGAATACACAGACTACTTATTGATAGGCATATCATGTGAGCATGCTCATTTTATATCAGCTAGACAAGAGGCAGGCAAAGGAGCTGGGTCAAGTCAAGTCACCACCTCTCCATACTATCCCTGCAACACTAGAGGACTGGTGTGGAAGCTGCGGTTATCATTTTTCTCATGTTTGGTTTACCACAGCTGGTAGGTATTGAAACAACAGCCTCACAGAGGAGCATTGGCCCACCTACCACAGCCAGAAGAGGCATAATGCAGATACCAACTACCAGGCATTTTACTAGTACTCGTGTACCGTAGAACGAGGCTCCTGTTTCCCAACTGATGAACGATGGATTGCAAGTGTGGTAACCTTGTTGCAAAGTATGTTAAATTGATCAGTAAACATCATACCTTTAGTACCCTTAACAGTTTGTGCCTTGCTATATTTCAGGGTGATTTCCTGTCGTTTGATTTGTTCGTAAATGTCAGTGAGATATTCTGGCGGCAAATCTTTGCTATCGTTAATGCCTCTGTTCATGCGGATGTAGTCCTCCACTTTGATCTTCCGCTTCACCTGTAGCCAACAAAGTGAATCGTCACGACGTATTTCGTTCACCTACGACCATCGCGCCATCACATACGAGATATCAAAAATGATCAATTCAATAAATCGAAAATGTGGATTAAGTTCAATGAACAACGTGGAATTGGCATTCAGTGTATTGACGACATTAGATATTTAGCAAAATTTGTTAAAGGTTAATTACATGTCTCGCCAAACTGATGCAGTTAAACTCGGAAGAAGACGCTTGCAAACACCACAGTGCAAGTAAATTACAAAAAAGCCTTGTGCTGACATACTAATGTTTGACCGAAATTGCCTTCAAATTATATAGGACAAATATGAAACTGGACTCAATACCTGAGCACTGTGTAAGTCTGTGGTGAGCATGATAATGCTGTAGGCTAATACATATGCAGTATCGGCAGATGCAAAAACAGATCCCCTGAAAAAACAATCGGTTTAAATCACTCAATCACATCTTCAATGTAGAAAATATAACCAGACTGTCAGAATCTGTTGTATTAACATGCTTGACATAAATCTTACACCTTCACAAGTGAGGTGTCGTGTACAGTTCTACAAGGAAGTGTGGTACAGAGGAGAAAACCACAGACCGTGTCATCCATTCCTGTACAATATACAAACTACCCAATGCAGTGTTTGATCTGAAGAACTTGGATGGCCGGTTGGTCGCCAAGCAGTGGCTGCTATGTGGCTGTCCTGACATTTAATCCAAAGAAAGCCACACGAAAGAAGAAGGAGATCTTACTTTGGATTACAATCACAGTATCGACTTGCAAATTTTTCCATCAGTCTATCAATCTTCTGTGCTTCTCCAGGCAATCTGAATCCTTGCAGGAATAGTCTTAAGGACGGAACGAATTCTATTCCGGTGAAGTTGAGCCGGTCAACGTATTCGTACATGACTTCTTTGTTCAATCTGAGCAAAATACCACATCATAGTCCCAGATGCAACGCAGCTGAAATTTCAACTTCGAAACCCTCAAGCATAACAAGCTTCGTAATGGGAGCGTCGCTGCTACGTATGTGCTGTTCTCAAGACCATGAAATGAGTGGGAAAATATTTGGTACAATTTTTGCCAGGCGATATCTCCAAATGATGCCGTTTTGAGGAAATGTTGTACATTGCCAAAATCGGCATAAGAAGTTCTACAATATGAGCCACAGTAAGTTTGACCGATGTAGATGGCCTTTAATAAAACAATCTTCAAACATATGCGGTTGAATCTGGAAATGGTAAAACCAGTTGCTTACGCTTCATTCTCGCCGATGAAGTCTCCAACTTGTCCTGGACTCAATCTCTCTTCAATTGATAGAAATTCTGCGATGTCGGCAGCTGTCGTTCCGATCATACCTTGATCTTGCAAGAACGCGATCCCTTTCTTCGGTTTGGCATTAAACCTTGAAGTGAATTCAGAATCAAAGTCAAATACATTGACCTCGCAGTTCACCGTGTAACGGTAAGGCCAATGGACATGAAACGAAAAATTATGAAACTCCACACCAAATACTTTTAAATTGACATTTCTGGAGCTAAAGCCACAGCATCAGAATAACATACCGGTATAGCGAAGCTGATGGATCAACCGACACTCATAGCTGTACAAGTACCAAAAATGTAACGTCCAATGCACATTTAATTTCAAAATATTTCAAATCTTCTTAGAGCGCTTCTCTTTTATCAGGTATTGTGAACACCGTTCAGTGAACAGCAAGTTACCCATGATGAATTGAATCATATTAGATATCATGTGGAAATATCAAATGGAAAAACACAGTGGATCTAACAATAACTGCTACGCAACAACGGTATTATGCAAAAACTTACATCTGAATGCCTTGTTCCAATATACCTTTCTGTTGTTTGATTCCTTCGATAGTCTCAGGATTATCGGCATTTTGAAAGCTCTGATCGAGTGACGAATCTTCAGAATGCACCGACTGCATGCTACCGTTGATATTCGAAGATGACGAAGCGACAGACAGTGGAACATTGGGCGTCCCACTATCAGGGTTATGTTCCTTCCCTGTGAAATAAGATATGTGTAAAGCTTAGTTGTCCAGGCCTGCCCCAGAGTTTCTGTTGGAGGCTAAAGACTAAAAGATTCGTGATTTCAAAAATTAGGATTTCTATCTCAATCTGAAAGGCTTTCTTTACACTTGACTCAAAATCACTTCCGGTACTCCCGCGACGGATATCATCAAGATAACACAGCCGAAGCTGCCATTTTTTAAACTCACCTAGATGCGACATGGAATGCGGATCTATGTACAAGTCTTTAGTCCAATCCACCATGCAAGACAAGATAGAGACTAAACATTCCAGACTTTTCATCTGCAGGAGGTTTTCCTGCAGCAAAAATTACAAATTGCTAGTTTCAAGAAAAATCTGTGGAACATCAATATGGCACCGAGCATTAGAACAGATTTGTTATCGTAAAGAAGATTCATCAGATTCAACGTCCAGCCTTTGTTTAATAAGAATAAAAGGCATATAATCATGCATTCACAGCTCCGCTTCTTAGTCAGAATCGAATCCAACTCAAATTTCTCACCTGTCCCGCGCTCATGTTAGACTCTGGTAGATTCTGGTGAGAGATTTTTGACAAGACATTGACGAGTTGCTCGAATATATTCGCCGCGTTGATGTCACAATCGTAATTGACATAGATGTCGACAACAATTTGCGCATCTAAAAGAAATAAATTTAGTCATCTCTTCGACCAGGAATCCCAAATCCCTCGGCTACGGCTTTTGCACTGGATGCCAAATTCATATTTGAAGCCCAACTCATTCACTTGGACATGGTCTTGGGGACCCTCCCCAGTATCTCTATAAAGGTGTGGGCCTGGTTGGTAGGGAAACTGTGGATACCTGTCTCCATGTCCTATTGATTTGAACCACAGACTTTGCAGACGAGTGGCAGAAGCCGTAGCCGTAGATTGTGCCGGCCAAACCCATTTAGTCCATGAGCTCAAACAACAATACATTTATAAAGCTTTATACCTTCACAAATCTTGGCTAATGTTTGCAGCACCATCCACTTATGTTCAAACGATGAACTGTTAGTTTCAAGGATATTCAAGAAGATTTCTTTGAAAAACACCTATACCACAGAAACGATACATTTTTTAACATTATAGACACTCATTGCACTGTCGAAACTACTCACCTGTATTTGCATTTTCAGATGGGTCTTGAAATTTTCTAGCAACTTTGAGAATATCGCGAGAGATAACTCAAAAACTTCTGGTACATTGGAGACTCCGTTTTTACTCAGTGCGACGCAAAGATACTGAAAGTGGAATGAATGTCTTTCATCAGGACAGTGAAAGCAAAAAAGTTACCATATTCTTTCGGCAACAAGGGTCATGTAGAAGGATGCGTGTAGATTTAAAATCTTACACAGAGCCCTTTATGATTAACGCAATAGTCAACCAACAACTTGTCTATACTGTTTCCCCATGTGTTCTACGATTCGGTGTACCAAAAATACTCAAATGGTTGCGCAAATTGCAATTTAGCCTACTGCAAGGGGCAAATATCCAATCACAATTCGAGGACAGTTGTAATGGCTCAGACTAATGACAGCGATTTGACATAGCTGAGTTGAAGCGATGCGCAAGGTATTAAGCAAAGTTCAAGTATGACACAACAGTGTCGTCCAGCAGACCACATCTGTAAATCAAAACTTGGCACGTACTTGTTTTATTGCATTGATGAACATCTCATTAGTTCTGAAAACCAATCCTGATGACTCTAATATCGACAACAGTAACTGGAGAGAAAGTATTTTTGATCGCAGTTCATGAGATCTGTAACAAAGTTAAAGCATGCTGCTCAGTACTGCCATCTTGCAAAAATGCAAATTTTTATAACAACCTGGGATCTGGAGGTCCTTCAGATAGAGGCTTCATGCTGAGCTTGCATAGGCTCCTAAGATGCAAAAAGAGTGATACATTAGCGGTAACATAACCATGGTCATCCCTGATGGATCAGTAGAGAGTCTGTGTTAGTAATAACACTACAATGCTGGGGAGAGGGGGGTCTGGTGCGTACTTTCAATCACAAATGGTATCATAAAGAAGATCATCACAAATTTAACGCCCAGCCTTGGTTTAATGAGAATTCCATCTTCACCTGACGAAGGAGCAGAGCTTCAAAAGCTTGTGAATGTTTGAATTCTCAATAAACCAAAGCTGGACATTAAATCTGTGATGATCTTCTTTACTATATCAATTGATCGTCCACCATCGGTTCCACTATATTCTTTAATCATAAATGGGTAGTTCAAAGTTTTAATCAAGCTATAATACCTAAGCACCCCTGTATATTCCAATAAACTGGACTGGACGTTAAATCTGTGGTGACTTATTATATTTATTAGTATATACTGCACAATATGTACCTGAAGACCAGGAAAGCATCTTTCTGTAGGACATGTGAAAATGATTGACTGCTGAGAAGTTGTTGCTCCAATTGTTGTCGTGATGACGCAGTACTAACTTGTGAGGTGACCGACTCTGTAATAAAGCACAAATCTATCAGTAAGCACTGACAAGTACACTCCCACAAGTACCAAATGGCTGGTTAACTAGGCCTACTCCATACTTCCCAGAGATCACAATATGGGTCAATCTTTAATTTGTCAGTTTGCAATAATTGATCTCATCACTATCAAAACTAAGTCTATATTATCAACATTGATTTTATTTCGCTGTAAAATCAATAATTGACTTTAATGTAAAAATTCAATTTCTGGTTGGGCCTACGCTCTACATTGAAGAAGACCTAATGCCTGAAAGTAATTATTAATGTCAAGACTGTGAGTCTGTGACATAATATTTGGTGCAGGTAGTGATTTTATTTCTAAGCCGACATGCTAATAATATTAATACGAAGTACGACAAATCTGAAACAGCAGTTACTAGTGGATATAAGAATTTTTTACTCAGTGGGCCCCTATAGGGGAGATATGTAGTATGTACATGGATGATGGATTCATCGAAATTTGACTTCAATACAATACAAATGCCCTAGGTCTAACATACTGTGAAATGAAACAACTAGACTATCAAGATTTGTATCCTTATTCCTTGATAGATGGTACGATTCTGCACCACTTTGTCATTTACACTTCTTTCGACTATCCCCTTTAGGCTATTGCACTTCCCTCGGCAAAGAAATGAATCACTAATAATACACAATACATCCATGGTACTTTCTGGTACTTCTGTAACTTTGATATTGGCACTGGTACCAGGGCACTGTAGTCAAGCTTTAAAATATTAAATAGACTCTCATCTCACATTAGTGCAGAATAATTTGTAAACAGGTATGGTAATCTATCAAGTATCGATCATCATCATTTATCAACTATCAACAACAATCAATTATATTCAGTACACCAAAGCAATCATTTAAATTCACAAACCTGTCCTCACGACTCCATTTGTTTTTGATGAAGACGCTACGATATGAGCCACCATGTCATCAATAATCTCTCGAACGAGAGCTTCTGGATCTTCATCCTCTTCAGCAGCGGTAACATTTCCCTCTTCCTGATCTTGTTCTGAATCAAAAATAAAAATAAAAAAACCCTGATGAGAATATGAAATATTACAGAATGTAGAGTGAAGCATGGTCCAAGAGGACGTCACAGGTCATGCACAAATATTTGTCTAATGAAATGTAGCTAATGTGAGTCTACTGATTAATTTTACGACCAGCGAATTGTTCTACGAACTATATATATACTGGTGTATATATGAGAGTTTTAGAAACAAAATACATCCCGCTTCTGTGCTAGTGTTTAAACCCGCTTTTATACAACCTTAAAAACTGTAACTTATCCTTGTATATTATATCGAATCATACTCATAGTCCTATATTTGATAATATCAATCAAATATATCAAACCACATTGCCATCTCAGTTAATCAAAATGCAGCAGCACGATAATGATATTAAAACCAGAATATCACCATAGACCAGAGTACAGCATACCAAGTACTGACATATAAGTTGGCCTTACTTTGGACACATAAATTTTGTCAAATGGGATGAGTGTGTATATTTCTGAATTTCACGAGGACGGCAACTGCCAAGCAAATCCCCACAATTTCCCCCATGCCAGAAAACGCAAGCATAACAGTCATATTAACATCAACATACTTGAAATTGAAATTCGAAAGTCATGCACGCACCATCCAAACACACAGCTCAAATACTGACTACACAACTCTAGGCAGACTAAACCAATAATCTGTCACCTTAACCTTTTGTTTGTACTGATACCATAATACTCCAGCAACCCACATATTATTTAAAAATTAGATACCGTAACTCTCCTTTTCGATGTATTGAATGCTAGACCTCAAAACTAATTCCATTATAAACAATTGTTTTAATCCAGACTTTAGTTCATAATCCCAAACCACACTAAAATTGGCTTTTCATACAGAAATTCACCAACCATTGTTATTATAGTTGTTTTTTCCGCCATTCGCTCCAAAACTTTTCTTAATATATCCAACAAAGATTTCATACTCCTGCATGCAGTTGTTTATATCGGCTACTGCACTTGGTTTCATATCCCATGCTTCTGATTAGAGCAGTTTGAATTCTTCACCATCCCAAGCATGCCCAACACACACCATCTACAACTCTTACAATGATAGCTAAATTGCTCGGGGGCATACTCATGGATAGTGCTTGAGTCAACAAAGGTTAAAATGAGAATAGTTTCAGAATTACAATTTAGAAAAAACAAGAACGCCGGTACTGTACAATACTTGTGCCTGTTCAAGTATTCTATCACAGAGTAATGATACAAAGTGTGTCCATATTGAAACACATATGATACAAACTAGAAGATTTCATCTCTTGCATATATTAGCCTCACAAGACAAGACCTTTAGAAGGCCGTAAAAGTACTACCTTGGAATGATTGGATGCTCTATCAATATATTGATAGCAACTTATGACTGCCGGTCACGATGTATTTAAAAAGTTTTGAAAGTAAGAGAAAAGTTTCAACATCCAGCCAATTTTTTGGAAACTCGTAAAGCGGCCTAACGTGAAAATATGACGACTAACCTAAATATAATGTAGGAAGTGTAGCGACCACGCTTTTATCTACAGTCCAGTCATTGCACATTGAACATGGATAAATTATATCATTTTGTCACAAGTTACAGACAGAAGTGATTAAGATTATAGTCGAAGAATACTAGTGGAGGCAATGGCAGTTGATTAATAATACAATAATGGTAAGATGTAGACATAGCGAATTAGTAAAAAAGAACCGAAAGCTCCGAAATCTTGATGGTGTCTAGCTACAGTATATATATACCGGTATATACTTCTTCCTATATCAGAATATAATGGGCCATTTTCGATACAGTGCCCGAAGCACAGACCTAACAGCAGTAGCTTACTACAGGAACTAAAAATGCATACTGGTATTCAAGCTCTTAGAAATGTAAGAACACAGATACAGTAAACTTATCTGACAGAGATACTGAGTTATGTTGCACACATGCAAAGCCTACTCTACACTTGTACAGTGGATTTACAGAGGTTCCAATTATTAATAGTCTGCAACAATTATAGATCTCAATCTGGTGCTACCAGTAGGGCTACTATCAGAGCTGCGTAAGATTTACAACTCTCTGCGTTGAGGGAAGTGCATAACCTCACATAACAACATTAGCTAGGAGTGACAGGTGTAGAGGCCTGTTCAAACATCACTGGTACACACGACTGGGTATTCTAGGCACCAGGAAACACTCGACTACCTCAACATCAGTTCCTAACCTAACCTCTTATCTGATAATTTTGATGTTTCGGCCGTCGGGCATGACTTGAGCATTGCGTATACAACGTCGAATCGAGCAGGATATTACTAAGAGAACATCAAAAGTGTGACAACTGACGTGGTGAAATGAGATCGGGCATGTTGAGCAATGCTGACATCATACGCATTCAACAGACATGAATTCAGTTACAACAGCACCACCTTTCCACTAACTAAACATCAATAAGTTAATTTCAATGTCTTGCACAACAGCAGTTACTCATATTCACCAGTAAATCGTGCACGCAATTGGACGTAACCGTCTCGATCTCATCATAGCAAACAATTTTAAAAAATTAACGCGGGAAGTCTATCTCCATATAAAAATATGAATCTGCATAAGTATAGAAGTATAGGACTTTCTAGATGATATTCTCATAAATCCAGAAGTCACACGTCAAAAGCCTACCAAATGCAGTTACCATTTAACTTCTACACTCTTCTTTTCTGTCATGCCAATGAACTAGCAATCACTGCGGCGATTACGTACCAACCTGACCATTATCAAGTGACTTCAAATACCACCCTAAAGTCTGTGCACAGTCAGAGTAAGATTATAGATGGTACCTTGTAAGTTGTCGTCTTCAGATTCCGTCTTTCCATTCATAGTCACTTTGGTATCATTGGCATCTTCTTTCCTCGCATCTCCAGCAGGTTCATCGCCTTTGCCATTCATTTCTGACTCGACAATGGGTTTCCCAAGGTGCTGATCACTTTCTGGAGCCTCATCTGAATAATAATAATATAATAATAATAATAATAAATATTTGAATGAGAACTCCATAAACTAGAACACCTAAATATTATGTGAGGGATTTCTAATTAACACTTGCGTGTGGAATGAAAATTGCTGGTAAATAATATAATAGATATAAATTCAGCAAGAATGGTGTAGAGGTGCAAACCGCAGACCAAGTCATCCATTCCTGTACAATATACAAGCCACCAAATAGAGTGACAGGACTGAAGAAGCTGGATGAGGCCACCAAGCAGTGACTGGCGTGTGGCTGCCCTGATATCTAGCCCAAAGAAACGCCGTACGAAAGAAGGAGAAGCAAGAATCAAAACAGTGCACTGTGTTTAATAGGCGAGCACTTCGTCTAGAAACAGAATGTCAAACTATTCATTGCCTGAATGTGATCTTTCAAGTAAACAGGCTCGTTGCAACATTCGCGGGAATCATTTTTCATTAATCCCGACAATTGAATATGACCGATTACATGATCTGCTTAGTTTTTACAATGCTTTATTTGAAGTTTTCGGAAAACTCCGGAAATTATGCTTCCTATTACAATTGCAAAGACTACCGTACCAGTATATAAATGGGAACGAGAAATATACATAATACGTGGAATTTAAGGCGAATTTTTAGTTTCAGGATCTCCGAAAGCAAACGCTATTGTTCGATAACTGAGAGTAAAACACTAAACCTAACCAAAACATCATCCAATGGAGTGAGTGGTCTGAAGAACCTGGATGAGGCCACCAAGCAGTGGCCGCTATGTGACTGAACTGACATCTAGCCAGAACAAAGCCAAGCTGTACGAAAGAAGAAGATCCAACCTCACATTGAGGTGAATTGGTCTTCGCTTCACTCACTTGGTACCGTTCTATTTAGGTCCTTTCAAAAGAAAAATTACACATTACACCACAGTACAGTTCCAATAACTCTATATCAAGCTAGTGAACTTTACAGCTCGACAAGCAGACACACGTACCCATTACAAATGAATAATTACCTTGCTGTTGTCCATTGACCTCTTCCCCAGAAGTGATACTGTTCTTATCGGTCACGTCGTTTTCCTGGATACCGTCCAGAACCTAGAAGATAATAATTAAGAAATATTGCACCAGCAAAACTCCAGAACTTGAAACACGTCTAGGCCTACCTTCCCCTCATTTTCTTCATTCTCTTGTTCAATTTTCTCAATCAGCTCCGAGTCGAGTTGCTGTTAAGAGTGAAAGTGTCCATTAGCAATAGCATATATCAATGACATTGAGCCTATGCGTAACCAGGTGGTAAATCCAATGTAAATCAGAGAGTTGTAATGATATTATGTATTTTCAAATAAACTTTGTCCGACAGTGAGCGCCAGTTTGAACCTTGATGAGTGTCTTTAGCATTTAGCACGAATACCTGCTTAGTCATAAAATACAGTCGCTTACCAAAACCAAAAAACATTGTGACAGAACAATATTCTCGAACTCAACATTGCAAAGGGAAAGTTCATACTAAATACCGGTAGCGCATCAACGCAACCAGCATTGCCTTCAAAGTTCAAACCTCATTAAAACCAAAAGGTCGATGTTGCAACAGTCCCCAAATTGCTATCAACTGTTAAAAGGACATGCCATAAAAAAGGAAAAGCCAAAAATATGTTTGTATTATTTCACTTAAATAACAACAACAATCGACGGGGTGATACTCACTGCTTGACTTTCCATTCTAGCAAATATCACATTGAGCATTTGACTTAGTGTGGCTTTTGCAGTTGTCTAAAAAGTAATTACGCAATTAATTACGCAATTCCACAAAAAAAAATCATCTATACAAAAGCTTATCGTACTTGATTTATTGGGCTACGTGAAGCCAGATAGATGTTGTAGCATGTACGGACAGCTTGCAAAATAGTGCCTTC
Organism: Botrylloides violaceus; assembly: GCA_030412335.1. Classification (NCBI taxonomy): domain Eukaryota; kingdom Metazoa; phylum Chordata; class Ascidiacea; order Stolidobranchia; family Styelidae; genus Botrylloides; species Botrylloides violaceus. Next base: position 101,506 of record JASFYC010000050.1, read on the forward strand.
GTGTATCTCACATTTGTTGCTTGTCACAGCCGTCAAGAGTACCTTCAAGTGCAGAAAACCGCATTTTATCTCATTTACAAAGAGGGTTCACCAGACTGAAACTGGTGGCAAAATGGTCACGCCGATTGCAGCCAAATCTGGAAGGCTAGAAGCTAGGCTCGCACTAGAATTGGCGGTAGCATTTTGTGGGGTTACTGTAGGGGGGTGGCGTTGGCTTAGAAGAGCAACACCACATCAGTCTCTCCTTGTCCAAATAACAAGCCAATAGTCCATAGACCAGAGGTAGACAGCGTGGATATGATGGATGACACCAAATAACAGAACACCTGCTCAAGGATATGCTGGTGTGGTGGTGCATGATAACTTACCCATTACCAAGATGAGTTTTGTAAAACAATAAGGCTACTGATAAATATTGATATAATATATATATATATATCTAGGATATATATTGTAGTCTGATTGCAAGAGTAGACATGAAACGATATATTATTTATATTGATGCAAGTTTCACCGCAGGTCGCAAAATCTTTTTCGCTGAATTGCTATTATCTGTTTATAGGCCTGGACATGATTACAATGGTTCAATGCATCCTTAAAGTCACAACTTGAATAAAGGCCAACTATATGTTTAGCCTACATATAATAATTACTATCTAGGAATGATTTCCCAAGCCCTGAGGCAAGGCAAAGACTAAGAAACTAATCATAGCATGCCAACCACCACCCAATATCACATGTTACTCTGTGACAACTGGCATCTCAATAGCTCACAAGTGCCAATCTGATAATCTGCCAAGTTGAAGGTGAATTCAGGCATTCTAAATATTATAATGATGCTCATTTTATTGATAACCACATAGTTATTGGCGCATAGGCTGACATCAGCGTTAGACACTCAATTTCAACAACACTTACTTTAATGATTTGAAGTTGTACGTTGTCATCCGTTTGGACTCCATTGAAACACTGACAAATGGTATCTATAACTCTATCAATAAGTCTTTTCCCAGGTTGTGTTGAATCCGGTGCATTACCAACTAAGATTCCATACGCTATCATTTTCTATAAAACGAATGCACCATGTTTCATATGCAAATGCGTATTCGGTTAGGGCTTCTCCTACTTGTAAAGAGTCCAATGCAATCCCAACAACTCCAGGGGATTTGGACTTGCACGCCATCTCAAAAGCGTAAAAATAGCGATCGGCCTCGACGATTGTATGCGGCGAATTCGCTTGTCCGCCATGAGGTCTGAATAAATTTGAGGATAGATTAATTTACAAAATTGCCTTTAAGGCTGACTGATGTTATGATTGATACATAAATATACAAAATTGATTCAATTGTTAGATTAGGGTATCAATTTTTAGGTGGTTAGCTGGTTACTACAGTGAGTGGACTAGACCCATTTTAGATCAGTGTTGGTTTTACCACATGGTGGGGCAGCCACTCTGTTACCACCTATTCCCATTTACTCGATCTTGGGACTGTTTGAGCGGCTGCGAAATTGACGGAGTCGTACCTCTGCAGACCCAGCTACGGGCTAGGCTGCGGTGCCAGGTCACCTGTATAGGGCCACGAGCAGCTGATAGGACAGGGTACAAAACCTATGTTTCACTCACTCGAATGCCTTGAGATCATCTTGTATATCCTCTGCAAAGGGAAATACCAATGTGAGATTACTGAGATATCAAAGTATCACCCTCTGCCATAGGCTACACTATCTTACCGTCATGTAATAGGCTACTAAAAATTTGATACAATAGGTAAGGCTTTCCGGCTTTAGGCTTAGAAGCCTGTTCCAGCAAAGTGACCTCATCATCATGAAGTACACTAGAGAATATTCCTCACCCAATGTTGCTTGACATGCCTTTCGAAGAGGAGTGTTGTGTGAGCGTTTCAACTCCTTGTCAGAAAGAATGCGCTCTAAAGCCCGAACAAGAAACATGCTTCGTGTCGCTTTCGTTTCCTGCATTACTGAAACCCAAGTAAAAAAATGTAATGAAAATTTCACTCTAGCTAAACATGTGGTAACACATGGTATTGATCAGTGAAATTCATTAAATTTATATATTTATATATATATATATATATATATAGTAGCGTTTCATACATATGCCACACAGGATGCACAAGAGGATAGGGACGTACCGGTAGTCTATTTTTATCGTTTTTGTTCTTTTTCTTGCATTTACACATTACACAGTAGACTAACACAACACACACACACACACTACTGATGTATATATGTTTGATGCATGCTGGACAAGGAGTCAACTGAAGCGTCTGAAGGAGCTGGTTGGCTATCGACGTCAAACATCACCCCTCCACACCATCCTCAATGCGCCCAAAGGTAATCTGCTGATAGTATTTTTGTAATAGTAATGATGCGGTCTCGGCATTAGAAACCGACGCCTACTGGTTTTGTGGCCAACAGCCTGTCATTACACCACGAAGTTGGATGATTACCACCACCACTAAGAAGCTCGTTCTCAGGACCTACAGATACAAACTTACCCAAAAGACAATGAACTCAATATTCCGTTGTACACTCCAAGGCATTGGGATAGGCATAAGATAATTTATCTTAGATCTAAAGATTAAGAAATAGAAAAAATTCCCCTTGATAAAAATACTCGCATGATCAATAAATTCCGTACGCATACATATTTTAAAAAATCATGGTGAACAAAATAAGGAAAAACTATTTGAAAGATTCTTTTGCTCAATGACAGATCAAGCGGACCGGGGATGATGGCAATACTAGGACCTCGCGATATTAACAGTGGACGGTGGAAACGCAGACTGTAGAAAAAGTTAATTACCGGTATAAGGTTATAGGGCGGTTAGTAGTGAGATAACAGTAAATTAACATGGAGAGAGTGATAGAAGGGTGAAAGAGCCTCTATGTTTGGGTGTCTCTCCGACAAATTCTACAGTCTGCGCGCCTGCTAGGTTACAGTCACAAAGTCTCAGCTGTCCACAGTCCACTCGGTCTGTCGTTTAGTGGCACCCGTTTCAAGTTATGATAGCTTGTAGGGTGACCCCTTTCATCGCTATTTTTATTTCCTACTGTCATGAAGCTAATAACTATTCTCAGAATTCAACAAGTTTTCTACGGGTTGTTTCCCTGATCTGATGAACAGTCTGGGCTCTGTATATTATGCTGAAACTTAGTCATTTTCCTAACATCTGTAGGTTACACCAAATATTTTTCACTAGATGGAGCTGACTCTTTCCAACATGTCAGTCACTGCATTAAAGAATCTCGGTAAAGAATTTTATCCTTCAGATGCTGACTAGGCAATGATTCACTGTAAATTTGAGTTACAAATGGCTAATCTGTGCATGTTTTTAACGGACAATTTATTTTGTTTCAACGTCAGTGGAACTAATTGTTAGACCAGCAAGATGACTTGTTGCAGGGCGGTTCCAATTGAAAATGTTTGTGATTCTGGCTGCCTGTCTTGTTGTCCACAGGCTATCGCCTGATATGAAGTTCATGTGAATGTTTTGTGCTAAGCAGCATTGTTCTTTCTGACCCATATAATACAGAACATATTTTAAGACATTTAAGTTATATATATTGCCAATTCAATACCAGACAGTAATATGGCAGAGTCAATCCACTTTCCGCTAAAGCACCAATGATAAAGATTGTGATCACGCTCACGTCAGATCAGGGTAACCCTAAAAGGCGGGTGGCGGAGAGCAACACTAAAAAGGCGGGGTTTGGCAGAGGTAGCGGGGAATGGCAATTTCTAAATCGCGGGGGTGACGGGGTAGTGGTGGTATCATCTGATATTGTCTTCTGATACTACTGATGGTGGACGGCCCCGCTTCGCTCCGCACAGATCGCGATGCTTTTATAATTACGGTACAATTTGGATATGAGAAGATCACCACAGGCTCCCATACCCTCCCAGTCACCGGTGTAAACTTACCCAGTGAACGTGAAGGACCTCAAACGGCTCCACCTGCTGCATTCAGCAATCTAGAATCAATTAGCTACCGTACGCGTACCGTATAGGCGGGATTAGGCCACCAAGGCCTGGCTGCGATGTTATGCTGCATGCATACATGCAGAAGAGACGTCCAATAGGGGATTCCGAGTTTAAAGTATATCACAATATCATCATAGACGAAATATAGCCGGGTAAGCTGAGCTATGGGTAGTTAAATCAGATTTTTGCCACCTGACTAGCATGCAATGAACAAGCAGAAGCGAAGCCAAGGAGCAAGCAAGAATCATCTACCTGTGGTCACGCTCCGCTGATTCAAGTTGACGTTTATGAAAAGTGTAAAACTCCGGATTTTCGGGAAACGCCTGTACCCGTAACCTTGGGTCATTACATTACTTCAATCATTACATTCTATGCTTGGACGACTTAATGTTCTATCCTCACTTCTAACATTATAAGTCCGAGACATTAGCTACAATATTTACCATGCGGGACAGGGCCAGATAAGGATGCTTTTCGCCTAGATCAGGGGTCGGCAAACTTCTTGCACTAATGGGCCATAATTATACACATTGTCGCTAACGTGCGGGCCGTACTAAAGCCGTCTATACACGCATACGTAACGCAACGGTGGAATTATAACGAATTGTACGTACGATCTGTTTTTATTCGTAGTTGTTCGGGGACCATAAAATAATGACGGCCGGGTGGGCCGGATTTGGCCTGAGGGCCGCAGTTTGCCGACCCCCTAGATTCTTCATGCCTGCATGCCTGCTGTTCAGGTCGTTTGCGTTGAGTGTTATTATTCTGATTAATTTTCAAATAAAGCTAGATATGCTAAAATTTGGCCTACGGTAGGCTACGACAGTCACCACAATGTCTGAACGACAAGACTCCAACTCTCTCTGGGTGACATTTTTTTCTTGACGCTATGCTGCCTGCTTATATATCCAGACATGATTATTTTATCAATGTGAAATTATATTGTTGCAAAACCAAATCCGTTGTCAATACATTTAGTATTCATACAATACCAAACGGCAAAAACACTTGAAGATGAACTGAATTTTGGATAGCCGCGAAACTTTATGTAAACCCTTAGCATATCAGAAAAAGCGATCGAACATAAAAATATCTTTTCCAATAGATGTTTCAAACAAAAAGCATTGTAGGCCAGAGAGCCACGTAAAGTAGCCTACCCCGGCTCAATTTTCAGCGCGGCACAACACACAACTGTGCAGATTATTCGCACGAATGCGAACTTGCATCACGTATATTTAAGCAAAACCGGAAAAGGGGTAAAGACATAGTGGAGAGGCAGACCTACTTTAGAGTAGGCCATGGGCAGACTATCCATATCTATGTCGCGTTGGTAATCGTAGTTTGGAATAATGCGTGTTGGCGATGAATAAGAATCAAATTTGTGATTTTATATTAGAATATCACAATAATTGGTAGACCGCAAGCCTGTTCATAACCTCGTAAGTTGATAATAGCGAGAGTTTGAGAGCATTTCATCTAAACGCATTTATCGCTAGCTTCAGCAGGCTGTTAACCTTTGTAACGTTCAATATGTATGCTTCTGGGAACGCACCATCGTTACATGCATAGTCTCTGGTAATGAGAAGCCAATCGATCGCATTACGAGCGGACTCCAGTTTCTTCAATATTCCTTGTATGTACTTTCTCTTGCTCGAACCTTTCAATTTCCCGTAACGCATCTCCGCCGTGATCCATACGATGAAGAAGCAAACCTAACAAAACAGTATACAGGAGATGGATAATTAGTGGTGCGTGACGGGAGGGTCGGTGTCAAGGCGATCTTAATTAATTAAATAGAGATAATTAATTAAGATCGCCTTGGTCTGTGTCTATGTTCTACGTTAATAGCCGCAAGATGCCGCTGATGAGCACGATAGTACAAATAGTAAGCTGAGGAAGTTACATAGAGGTAGGTAAGATCAGGCCATGGTATAAGATCATCAATGGATAGAACAATTTCTCGAGAGGCATATTTTTTACCTGATTACGCGCGAAGAGCAGATCCATAACTATCGGCATGATGTCTTCACCATGCTTGTCTTTAAGGCCTTGGCCTACATAGGAAGCAGCTCTACGTCGGACTTTGTTTTCGAAATCGTGCGATCGCAATGATTTCATGAGGTTGAAGATCGATTCGTAAACTTTATCAGGGATGTTGACATCGGGAGAAAATCCGGGCAAACATAGTGTTTTCTGCAAAAATTACACAACTGTTTACATCAGCGGGCATAGCCTGCCAATGAATGGTAGTTATTCTTACTGTTTCAGGCACTTCTTCTCGTTTGCACGGTCGATTCTCAAACGAGCGATATTGACGTATGGAACACTTCACACGACTTTCATGATCGTTTGCGCAACTTCCTACACATCTCCAACAGTAGAAAACATATGAGCAATGTGGGCAGGAGAGATTCCATCCTCGAACAGACTTTCGTTCGATTGTTTTCTGACACTGTGGACACTCTTTGGTATATCGCATGGTCGAAGATTTTAAACTCATTGCTGCAAGGTAAATGCAAAATTATTGTTAATTTTCATAAAAATTAGTGATATCTGCTAATATAATACCTATATATTCCAGTGATTGCATTTCGGCAGCGGCACAAGATGCTGGCCAATGAGGTTCATTCCCGCATTTTCCGCACCACGCTGTCTCACACGAGCATGTTAGAATTGACGGTTCGCCAACAGAAAATGTCGTCTAATAAAATATGAGTCGGTGAGTAAAGGGGAAGCTTTTAACAGACTATTTGTTGTACCTTTGTGACTCTGCCACATGATGAGTTTGGGCACAAATACGCGAATTCGTCGCCGATACGTCCGCAACTCAGGCGTTGGCTAAGCATGTGTTTGTATGAACGAAGGATTAGTTTCATCGTATAATTCATGGTGCTGTTACATCCTGGCTCCATACACTTGCCAATGAAGTCTTCTGATTGACATAGATGGTTGCTCCAACACAATTTGCAGAACCAATGACGGCAATCTCTTATGGCGGTACCTGCATAACGGAGAACATGAAAGCAATGTTTATCTACGGGATAGACCTATATATAGTAGGCTACTCCAATGTAGTAGTAACCTATATAGTAGTAACCATGGCCTACTTTAGCTACCTAGAGTAGGCCATGTAGTAACCTATAGTAGGCCTAGATATTTGGTTCACCTCTACTCACGTACTCAGGCACTCTAGTCAGCCTGTTATCTATTTAATAATTTCGCCCAAATTTTTCATAAATGCTTGAGTTGTAGCCACTAAATATTTGAGAGGATATATAGGACAAGAGACCGTGTTACATCAAGTAGGGCTTATACAATCGCCTATTTTGAAGTCTTCCGTTGGAGAATGAGCTCAGTGGGATATTCATCATATAGCATCATTCGGCCTACCTGAATTTTCTTGCTCTCCGAAGGGTCTGCCGCAGGATCTGCATTCATCAGCAGTTTTTGAAATGTCAGGTACCATCTCAAAATCGTAATCTTCATCTGGTTCGGACTCCGGAGATTTCACAGAATGCCTAAGGTTATCGACAGTCGAAAATGCAGATGATCGCATTCCCATTTTCTTCGCCAAATCTTCACAGATATTAAAATTCCTCGTTCCTTTTTTATCGGTATTGCCTGGTTCGACTTTATGATATGTGTTTGGTTGGGTGTCCAATGGTTCAATCACCGATCTAGCAGTTGCTAAAATTTGTTCTATCGATACGTCAGGTTCACCGTTCGCGGAAACTGTAGATAAGAGGTCAGATATACCTTCTGACATCGCCAGAACAGTTTTTTCATTGTTCGAGAATGGGGTTACGTGGACATTACAATAGTCATCATCCGTAAATTCAAACATGTCAGGGTCGTAATCCGTTTCAAATATGAGATGACAGAAGCCATCTTTGATATTGTTTGAATGAGGCGGCCTCAAATCGATTGTAAATGAAACAGGTGCGCTGTTCGCTATGCTGACCCCTTCTGATCTCGTTATTTCATGATGCGTAATGAAATGGTGAATCGTTTCCGTAGGCAGTATAAACGCTATTGCATTTCTTGATGGTCGGTCTTCTTGTAGGTTCACGTCCCCAGTCCTTTCACTCAGGGGTAGTGAAATGACCTTTCCTTTGTTCGTGGGACGTTCCACCACAGCTCGTTGTTTTCGTCCTTTACCGGACTTTGAACGGCGGTCGTTTTTCATCGATAGCGCTGCAGCGATTTCGTCCCCGAGGTTTAATTCTAAAGCTTTAGGTGGTTCCATCACAACGTCCATGTCGTCATTTCCCGAGTCTGCTTCATTATCTGAGAACGGAAAGTCCTCCCATCTTTCGTCTTCGTAGTAGGCATCGACCTCCTCTTTCCGGCTATTGCATCGAGCGTTTGGCATTTTGCGGTAAAAGTTCTTTATTTTGCCTTCTGGACGCAGGCACAAAGAGTACGGCGAGCGGAAAATGTACGTGACTTCTGGCCGACTTTGCGATCTAAATCGAATTCCATAGCTTAATAGTGATGCAAGGATTTATGTAGGCTCTTAGAGAGTAGACTATAAGCCGGCATAACGGCCTGGCTCTGCCTACAATATGCAGAATATTTCTATTATACGTATAGCCTACCCCTTAGCTGCTTTTTTAATTTCATCATCGATGCTTGCTTCACAAAAATAATACGATCTTCCACACTGTTTATCCACAACCAGGCGCTTTTCGTTTGGTTCTCTCTTCGATGGATTAGCCACCGGTGTCGTTACGGAATACGTTGCGTGGGTTACGTCCGGCTTAAAAGTTCTTACCCAGCCAGGTTTTCCCACCTTCTCTATGATGACGACATCTGGCATCTAAAAAATTCTCATAGGTTGGAAAATGGAAGCACGGCCCCGCAGTGAGTTGTAACTTGTCACCGAATGCAAAAGGTATTTATAGCCTCTTATTCAACCTACCTCCGAATCATTGGCATTGTGCATTGCTGCTTTCCTAATGTGGTCACAGATTAGCCAGCCTTTATTCTTCTTCAATGAAATCTCGCCATCTACCAACTTGGAGCAACGGATTGCGTCAGTTTCGATCAAACCTGAGAAGGTGGAAAATTTTCAAAATTAAAATTAGACTGCTTTTTAGCAAGGCGGATATTCGAATTTTAGCGACAATCGGTAGCCTATCTCTGCCGTCAACTCAACAGGAATATCGGCCCCCGTTAAATTAACCCGTTATCGAAGTCAAAATTCCGTAAATAGAATATGGACTGATCGATGTTGATATTCGAAATTTTTCGATAATATAATGCCATCAGTCAGACGATGCGGCCACCGCTCGGCTAGGAATATTTTCATGTTCGTATTTGATTCTGATCATTTTTTCGATTCGAATCGAATATTGACTGGCAATTTTACGTATTCATATCGAATAATTTCGTATTCAGATAATAGGCCTATTCTGCATGAATCGGATTATATCGAATAGAATACTTCCTCGAAATTACCGCCGAAAGAACAGCTCATTTACGCCTTGCACCATCGTCACAATGCTTCCGGTAGAATGACACTTCATCTGATCGCCTTACTGTGTGGGATTTAGACATTTGCCAGTGAAAATTGACCCCTTGCATCATACTACTACTGATGCTCACACGGCAAAAGTTCGGCCGACTCCCATAAAAAAGAAATCAAGTAGGGGTCTCTCTTCTGGCATGATGATTCGAATCAGCGGATATCGGATATCTAGCGATTCGGATCAGAACGAATCAGGCAATATTCGGATCGATCCGAAACGTACATCCCTACGTATAATCGATCGTATTCGTATCACCTTGATATATCAATATAGGAGGCATATTTGATAGAGTTTTAGCTCTGGCGTTATGGGGCGGTATAGTCTGTTTGAATGCGTGATATGAAAATAAAGGAGTGCAATGCCAATTCCCACATTTTGGTTCAGTCAGTAGACAAACCCTAGAAAGTAGGCTATTATAATCAATGGACCCAGAGGTGATTGAACTATTGACCACTGGATGTCGCTAACACTACACTCATTGACATTTTGGCTGAAAAGATGAAGATCATACCACCATCTTCCAAAACATCCTCACAGAATTGGTTGATTCGTTCGGCATCCCAGTCCCCTGCTGCTTGAATTCGTTTTGTGACTCCGTCCACTGCCCCTGTAATCGAGCGTTCCCGCTTTCTCCAGGTGCTTTCCCTGCGTCTATACGCAATGGCGAGTTTACGAATTTTTTGGTTTTTAGTTTGCAAATAGTAATCTTCAGCATCCAAATCCATGTCTCTGCCTCTGTCTGTTCAACCAGTCTACTCGGAAAGTTTCAATCTATATGTACCTTCAAACTGAAAAACGGTAAGAGAAATAAGCGTGCCATTTTTGTTTCGAAAAGGGGTTACTTTGTCGCTCTATTAGAACTTCTGAGCTGACCTGAAACAGAAGGGCAGAAGCAATAGCTACCAGACTTGGCTTAAACTAGAGTGTTATCGGCTTTATATACGTGATAAAGGGCATAACGCACTGCCATGGTGCAACTCGAGAAGAGGGACATGGCGCAATTCGCAGGGTAAATATTAACTCCCTTACAACGCAGAGCGATATCCTGCACGTATCTCTATTTTCAACAATGCTCCGCGACGCACGGGTTAATATGGCCTCGCCTCTTTCCAAGACACCATTGTCTCAAAACAAAAGATGGTGCAACACGATTTCAACGTAACATTCGAGAGATCAAATTACGACATGGCAACGTAGCCGCGAGAGAATAAATTAAGAGTACACAAACACGGCCTTTACTCTCAATTCTGTCCAACAGTCTCTCATTTTTTTATCGGTTGCGTTTACCCTTAGATTAGAAAATACCTATCCATGCAATATACGGTACAACATCTGACAAATATGAATACACGCGCAAATTATAGAGATACTATTGCACTTTCTTTCATAAGATCAACGAGTAGGTCAAATGAAGTCTCTGAGTAACAGAATTGATGAATAGCACTAGCACATGCCAGCATAGACTATACCACACTCCACACAGTTTCAAATAAATAGCTTCCAACATTTCTGCACGGCGACCGAAGTAGAGATAATTTTGATGCCGCAAGTTTCGAATAGTCTCTGACCACAACTGACCAAGTAGGTCTACATTGTCAAAATCAACACAAGCAAACAGTCAATAACACAACTTTTAAAATCGTTCAGCTGCTATTAACATAAGAATATTGGCCTGCAATTCTGCAACATGAACTAGGAACAATTAATGGAGGCTGTAATGTCATCAAATCGCTGTTCTTCGAGGTTTAGGCAAGTAAGCGTTCGTTACTTGATTCATGACAACAAAAGCAAGCCAGCAAGGCGCAATAAGACAAAGTGTCCAAGCGTATCCGGTCACATTCGAAACAAACCAATTTGAAAGTATACCTAGGACAATAGTTCCGCAAGCCATAGTAAAACCAAACAGACCAAAGGTAGCATGGTAAGACTTCAACTGTACTAGCTTCCAGTTTTTGGCCAAGGAAGGATACAACAGAAATATGCCGCAACTTGCCTGCACCAAGTTATACAAAACAGTTACTAGGCCGAACAGTCCATGCCATGATGTAAAATGAGGTTTTGAAGCTCTGACTTTATTGAAAAATATGGTTGCAAAGCCAACCAAAGCGCAAATACAACAAGTAGTTTGTAATATCCAATGCGCTGTAACTTTGGTCTTTCGGGACGTCCAAAATAGTAAGCTGCTTTCTGGAGAAAACATAAGTATTGCCTCCACCATGAATGTTGAAAACGCAATAGACATAAGTGTTGGATGCCAAGAAAAGAGACCTGAAAGTTAAAGGAGATCGTAGTCATTGCAGACTCTGTACTATAGTATTAGTGGGACTACTGATAGTAGAGATCATGTAAGTCCACCATAACCAATATTTTGATTATCCAAAGCGCATATTTCGTTACACTTTGTATTACTGAAGTCACCATATTTAAACTAAAGAAAAATTTCAACGTTCTCGATTGGCAGGGCAGAGTCGCATCATGTGAGTATAGCCTACTGTATGTTCTATAACCGACTATCTCCTGTAACATTCAAACTAAGAATTATGATCCCCATTTCCAAATACACAACCAACAAACATTTTGCTTATAATATACACTTTACCAAAAAGTCTATAGTCAGGCTGGAACTGCGTGTGGAGTGCGAAGTTCAAGTTGTCAGTCTTTCAAGTAATTTTCAAACCCATGATTTGTTGCAGGTGGTGATAAACACATCAACACACCAAATATTCTACCATACTCACTTGAACCAGGTACAGAGATGTAACATATATATACTGGAAACACCACAGCTATGACATGAGCAAGTAAGGAGCTTGTTTTCCTCAGAAACTTGAGGACTTTTTCACTTCCAGAATTCCCCTTCATTCGCACTGAAGTAGTTCTAATCAATGGCTGATGCATTTCTATTTAGCCTACCCGAATAAGATTAC
>JASFYC010000051.1:0-89980 GCA_030412335.1 Botrylloides violaceus
CGAATTTTTGCCGAAGCCTGTTTTTGATCTGGCTCCGGAACATGATTTTGCTCATCCCTTGCACAAAGTGGAAAGCGTTTTATCATTGCGGATCTGTCGCTGTCCAGTGGGTTAAAATTCGGTTACCGAATCATTTTGCGGATGAAGTGACGGCGGTGAAACGTAAGTCGAAAGGTGATGAACAAGCCTTTTTATCAGTACTGGCCGTTACGAAGCGCAAGCGAACGAGTGTGGCTCGCAACTAGCGATTCGTTTAATCAATTCAGATAAACATGTTTGCACAGCTCGGTTGCATTTGTGGCACTTGTCGAAAGTATGACTTGAAGTGATTGATGCCTGAAACGTTTCCGGGCAGGAAGCGCTTCTTGCACTCAATATTTATGTTTAAATACACGCCCTACTCAACACCTACAGTATGTAGCGTACACGCGTGGGCATACATAGCTTACTACGACAGAAACACGACATGCGCTGTAATCCGTCGCAGATAACTTTTTGTGTCCCATTTCAGCTCAGTAGTCGATCGTGCATAGTGTTATGTTCACTCATATACAGTAACATAGTGTAATGACGGTGAGTCCGTGACTGAGCCATAAAAAAATTCAAATCCTGAACATGGCCTACTTTAAAGTAGGCCTGGTATTCGAACCCTCAACCGAAGAACGCCTTTGAGGTCTGGTTTCGACAGGGAATATGTCCTGCCCTGCCCGCCCGCCCTCTGAGTTGAGCCTAGATTGGAATTCATAGGTCAACGTATAATGTCTTCAATTTTGAGATGGGAGTGTGAAATAATCTTGCACAATCCTTTCCCCCTGATATTAGCCGACACCGTATAGGCCCAGCCCTAGGTTATCAAAAACCCCAATGGGGCCTACATTTAGTATTTTGACTTATTGAGAATCTTCGTTGAAGATTATGGTCTATAGTCATCAGTGAACTTGCGGGGCAAGATTTTCGTTCCATTCACGAGACTAAACGACGTATACGTTCCTCAGCGGTTTAGGCGTCGCGTGTTAAAGATTGCGCTGAGGTTGCAAGTAGTATGGTCTCCTCGGAGCAAGGCGCACAAAGATGGACTTGTCTCCTAGGAACGTAGAGGCTCGTTTTTGAAAGTGCTGCGCTGCTTCCGTATAAGGCGCCAACAATATCGGGGGGAAAGGAATTGGATAGGCCTCGCTGTAACCAAAATGAAATTTTCCACTCCCGATTTCTGACCGCAGATGCATTTTAATCTACTTTGGCATTCTGAGACGAACGAAACCCACTGTTGTTAGGCCTACGTGGTCGAAATACCAGAGGTCTAATTGCGATGATTTCTAGACGCGGATCATGACGAGGACGACGAAGAAGAGGTATCGGGAAGCGCTGCCAAAGACGAAGGGATTGACGTTGGCGAAGGTGGAGGCACATTCAAGAAAACGTAATACACGCAAGCCTATGTTCTTTTATTTTCGCTTCTATTTAGCGTCTTGTGTAAAATGCTAATAGGCTGAGTGCAAGTAGGGGCTTGGCCTACTTCATCTAATTAGATGGTCTACCAGCGGGTGTCGGGAGAAAAATTCATCTAGTTTCTCTTCGAATTTGGAATGTTCGGTAGGCCTACTATAGCCTACGCCCGAAAATCATGCCTTCAGAATACCACAAACTATACACAACATAGGGCTAAAGCGCTGTTGTTATCGGTTGCGAGATTCAGGGATATCTAGATACCCCTGGCGAGATTACAATGAAATCACTAGCTGCCCACACCAGACAGACTGGCGCCGATCGAAGAATGCGTGACATGAAGACCTCAAGGTCAGTAGGATGCGAAAGAAGGAAGGAAGCTGTTTATTTATGTGATTAATAGTTCTTGCTGCATTTACAAAGACTCGTGAACATGAATTTGCTGTTCCGATTTCGACACATCTACAGTAGCAGTTTTGAAGCTCAATTGATAAGAAACTCGGTAGTAGTTGACGACAATGTAGCACCACCGTTAGCGAGACACCATAGCCTACACACCCTTCATGCGTCAATTTCAGTCAATGCTTTGTAAGCGATCTCGGCGGTCACGTAACATAAAATATGAAACACATTCTCTCTGGTTTTAGCGTCTACCCTACTACCAACATGAATGTAGTTCCTGGAGCATCAGTAAACAGCACAAACCTTAGAAATTGGGAAAGTGAAGAATCACTATATACTGAATTTAGTAGGCCATGCCCTAACCTAGTGTGCTGTTTCTTTGAAGATCATGCACTCATGCTACTATAATCCTACAAAACACTTACAGTACAGAATATATGTACCAGTACATAGTAGACTACTACGTCACATGTTCTCATGCTGAGACACATTTGCTGAATTGTTGCTCTGTCCATTCTAGAGTCTCCCCGTTTACATGTAACATGTCTGTTCAACTCTAATACAGCTCTGTGCCCGAGTGAAGCCAGGTATCCCTGCTATTTAGAAAATATTTGCTCTGGGTACCTCACAGTCTTAATCAAGATCGCCTTGCTCACAGTACAAAAATTTGTCCTGCAATGCCGGATATCTATATTTTGGCAGAACCGATCGAAGCAAGTTATCTGACAAGGTAGAAGACTTTCAAGTTCGAGTGAAAATTCTCGAAGGCAGACAACTTGCAGGCTCCAATATCAAACCTGTTGTCAAAGTAAAATGCGGCCCCAACCAAATAAAGATTACTCGAGTGAAAAAAGGATCGGCCCCTATTTGGGATGAGGTGAGTTCATCATAGATCAAAGCAATCATGGCGATCTTTGAACTCGCTTTCAATCAAACAATACTTTTCTACAGATGATGATGTACAACTTCAAAGAGTCCCTGAAGGATTTATATGATTATTTCATCGAATTCACCATAAACAATTCGAAACGACTGCGATCTGATGCATTGATCGGTCAATTCAAGCTAGACTTGGGCAACGTCTATGATCAACCAGGTAACAAACTAACTTGTGACAGTCCTGTGACGACACCAGCCAAGTTGATGACTCCACTTGACTTGAGACTCGGGAACTCAAAGTAGAGACGTGACATAGACTAAGCCTAAAAATTTTTCCAAGTCCTAAATCAAGTCAGTAATATATGTAACTCGTACAATATATCAAAAAAATAGCAGAGCCGATGGCGGGCGATCCGCGATCAGCTAAATCACGAGTTATAAAGATAGTTTTCCTTTCAATTAATGTGTATACGTAAGTAATAAATGTTGTTATTGTCCCAGGTCATGCATATGCTCGCAAATGGATCTTACTGACTGATCCAGAAGACTCTTCTAACACACCCAAGGGTTACCTCAAGGCAACTATGTGTGTGCTTGGTGCAGGAGACGAACCACCAGTAAGTGATAACTTGTCCTTGTCACGAGTATGATAATCTGGTCATAACTTTGTCTAGCATTTTCAGCAGTGATGGCATATGCACTGCTCAGTGTACACTTGCATATAGCCTAAGCTTTGCGCTAGTCAAATTCTGATGTTTGCTCCAATCGCTTTCTCACAGTGTTGACTCTGTTGACTAACTCCATCCATTTCAAATATGAACAGTCAGACGTAGCCTGGCCTTGATCAAACTTTTTCAGGTGCATTGCCATGCCCTCCCCTGTTGGCAACTCTGAACATTCCATTGCACAACGTTTTGATGTCATAGTTTGGATTAGTGATCCGACCATTGTCTCGCCTGAAAACGTTCAGTTTTGATCCAATTGCAATGGGACCTGAGGTCTGCACCAATCGAATGGCTCCCAGCTTCAATTATAGTTCTAGAAAGATGACTTTATCGTCGTTCATTCAGAGTGACAGCGGAAAAGATGATGATGATGATGTCGAAGGGTAAGCATCATTAAGTCTGCTTTGATTTGGTCGGGAATCAAGCCTGAGCAGAAGTTAAACTACTCGATCACAGTGATCTCAGTGAGAAATGTGGTGGCAAAAAAGAGGCTGTGATGTCAAACACCGCAATAGCCAGGGATATCGATCTATAGCTCTAAAAGTCCTAGTTTGAAGCTTAACTGAAATTTAAAAAGTTTCGTTGGCCTACTATATACTTACCTCGAAATACAATGGTCACATAAGTGCCTGCTATATAGTGTTTGGTTTGACTCGGTCAAGAATTGAACAGACAGACAGGCAGAATTTATTTTTGTTCTTGCCAACTGGAGGGGCGATATGACCTGTGAAATTCGTCGCTGTCACCGCCCCTAAAGGTGAAAGAAATTGCGTGGTTAAGCGTGTAGGCCTAAGGTAAATAAAGAAAGAGAAAAAGATTATATAAATATAAAGGGCATAAAGAGATTGAGACTTAAGGTAGTACATGAAATAGCATTGTAGAAAAATGAAAAGAGATTTTATGAACACAGAACCTCCTGATCAGAAGGCGGACAAGTCTATCCAAGGGTCTATATGTGCCGACCAAATACCAAATTTCTAGCTTATTCTGACTAATATATCTGTAATTTTGCAATATCTACACCTTTCAAAAAACAGAACGGCATTTCAAATTTCTTTTCTCACAGAAACTTACTAACGCCTGCTGGTGCATCGCTTCGTTCTGCCATTTTCATTTTAAGAATCTTCAAAGCTGAAGATGTGCCTCAAAGTACAGTATTCAAGACTTAATAAACGAAACCTGTCACATTAATTTTCTCAATTACACAAATTATTTTCCAGTGGACACCGCAGCGTTTCAAAGCATGAAAAAATTCATTGGAATGGGCGAGTCATCTTCGGATTCTCAAAAATCTTTAGTAGACCCGTACTTGACTTTTAAGTAAGTCCGATTGTCATATGAGAATTTTTTTTCATTTATCGGTGTGTGCATTTTTTCTATTCTAAATGTAACTGTCACTTCCTTAAGGTTTGCTGGTAAGAAACTGAAGACAAAAGTCATCGAACAAAACAATAATCCTGAATGGAATGAAGAACTTTCCCTACCATTGAAATTTCCATCTATGTGTGACACACTGCAGCTTGCTTTATATGACTGGTGAGTCTCATTTGCTACCGGCATATAAGGACTAAGTATTTGTATATCGTTCTCGAGATGTGAAGCCTGTTGAGAGATTGTTATTTGTAATGGAAAAGAGATATAACATTGTTTACTAGGAGATGTGCTGTGCTACTGACAATAAGGTGGTGGTTTTGATGTACCGTTACATCACTCTTGCGAAACCTAAAATTTACAATTATGTAACACCAGCTTCTGTGCTACTTCCAAGCCTTATAGTGGATAATGAATTAGGGCTGGTGCATCATGGATCCGTCATCTACCGCTTTGCATATTCCTTGCATGCTCACACTGTAAGCTAAGCCTACGGTCTGTGAATGTAAGTCAAGTGGTAAAAATAACAAATCATCCCAAGGGTTCTGCCAAGAAGGGTATTTGGCAAAGGCCAAAAGCAGTATCGTATCAGCTTCACAATTCCACCTGATTTTCATTGTATCTGTTTGTACTGACATGAACAAAATTGTGACACAAAAAGGCTTGTGATGAACTTAGCTGGACAGTAAATCTGTGGTGACTCGATCTCATCTAGTGTGTGTAATAGTGTGATACAACGTAGATATAATTGATGCAAGCTTAATTCACTCTTTAGGGACAGAATAGGATCTGATGACATTGTTGGAACGGTAAAAATTCCAATCTCCAAGATATCTTCAACAGGAGAAGACTCAGATTCAGGTAAAGCCAGTCTACCATCTCCATCACATTATTTTATTTTATTATTTATATCTCCATATATTCAGTATCTTAAACGTCTATCAATTTCATTTGCTGAAATATACTGTACCCTGCAGTATTTTGTTTTCCTGTTAGTCTTCATATGCTGTGTGTTAATGCTCCAAGATACTTTTCATGAGATTTTGACTTTCGTTTCACACACACAGAGATCGACGATGACCTTGACGATGGTATTGTATTATTCTAGTTGTAGAACAATCAATGCATGAAATACAATTGTATGACAATTGTTAATTCTAATGCTAAAAATTGTGTAATTATCATAATTCATAATTACATCAACCATGCCTAGTTTCAATAGTTGTGCATGTTTCTACTATTTCAGCTGGGTCGATCAAATACGTCATCAGCAACCCGTTTATCAGACCAAATAAACAGATTTAGCCTTTTATCACTAGAGTCATAAATTTCACATCAACAACTGATTCATGAGAAGTTACTTACTGTAACCCTTTGAATGTGACTGAATTACACAAAGTTTTTAGTGTGATGTCACCGGCGGTAGGGGCTCGTTTTCTTCGTCCACCTGAATTATTGTTATTACCATTACCACCTGCCAAATTCAGAAAGTACTCAGCCTTAGCAGGTCCTAGGTAGGGTGTGACATGAATGGCATCCAGCATAAAACCAATCAAGTCGTATTGTAACAAATTTGCTGTGGACAGCTATTAATGGGATTTTGCTAACAGGAGAAGACCCTGCTGATTTTTAGTTCGCGGAAAATTTATTTACTCTAGGTGTCTTATCTGAATATAATGAATTTTCTTATGTATTCAGGCTTTTTACCAACATTTGGGCCAACATTCGTCAATATTTACGGTTCACCAAGAGAATTTTCAGAATTCGGAGACAATCTAGAGCTGATGAATTCAGGAAAAGTACCGTCTATTCAAATTAGAATCAATCATCCATTTCAACTTGATTGTTTTTTGTCAGTGCGATGGATGCGCATATCGCGGACGGTTAATGATTGAGCTTGCAACTAAAGTTGAAGAAGAAGGAGTCGAAAATCCACTTCCTTCACAACCAATTGAAGATGATCAAATCGCCGCGTCACAGGTAGTCGGTCTTTGTTTATTTTTTATGACTGAGTGTTCAGGTGATCCTTTGACGATAACCATGCTATGGTTATCTTTTAAGTATTCAAGCGCCTAATCCCAAAAGTTTTCTGCCAGTTTCAAATCCTGTGCCACATACCAAATATGTTAAAAGTGGTATCCTCGCTAGACGGCGAGTTCTTTGGGCTTAGTGAAGAGGGGAGGAGGGGACATAACTCAGAAACCCACTCAGCTCCTTTGGTGCCTCTTTGTCCTCCCTCCATATGCAGATCATGCACACATGCTATGCATTGTAAAGTTCCGTTTTAGCATAAATGCACTAGTAGTGTGTGTGTAGGCTATGTAATGTGATTCTATGCCTACCGTAAATGCAGCAAAAAATAAGTCAAAAATTAACAGTTTCCTACTCCTAAACTATATACTTGTTTAATTACCTCACAGGAAATTGTGCATTGATGTTTTTAGCATTTTTTGTCATTGTTATATAAAAATATATTTGCAGAAATACCTTAGACGACGGAAATATCGGTTAATTGTTGCGTTCCAAGAGGCTAGTATGATCGAGAAAGCAGAAGAACCCATTGAATTCGAAGTTTCCATGGGAAATTATGGCAATAAATTTGACAACGAGACTCAAGCAAGTTCATCCACCACAGAACCAATTCATGCAACTTTTGGAGGTACCATGGAATATATTTTGTACAAAATGAAGTCGTTGACTTAATCGTGATTATTTAGGTACTTACTACTATTACCTTCCGTGGGCATCTAAAAAACCTGTCGTATGTGTGACATCACAATGGGAAGACATAGGGTTTCGGTACCATGCACTCAACGTTCTCCTACGAATAATATCAGAAGTGGTAAGCACTCAATGAATATTGTATGAAAAATTGTGGAGCTGATGATGGATGTTCCAAATAGTAATAGATACAGTAACCACAGATTTAACGCCTAGTCCTGGACTGGACGTTAAATCTGTAACAATGAATCCATCTTTCCATCTTCACCTGACGAAGGAGCGGAGCTCTGAAAGCTTGTGAACGTTCTAATTCTCAATAAACTAAGGCTGTACGTTAAATCTGTGGTGATCTTCTTTACAAAATGAATATTGTGTACTTCTTTGAGGGCCATTTTTGAATGTGCCAAATGTAGTGGTAACGTCTTAGGCCATGAACTGGTGTCATTAACCAACGACATTAAAAATGGTATCTGTACTGTTGTTGTTGTTTGAATTGATTTTCAACCACTCAGGTCATGCACTCCAACCTCCAGGTCATAGTTTATTATGCAACATCTATATATTCGGTCTATTGCCCGGATCATTATCACAACCATAACCCCCTCCCCCTCAACGGAGAAACGGATACCAATTTTGAAGAATTTGGTTTGACTCAGTCAGTATGTGGAGTTGTGGACCCAGTACCTCATGATAAGAAGGCCAGCAGTCAAACCCCTTGGCTAACTTAGTGTGGAAATCAATAAAGTGGATTATTTTATAACTCGCGGTTGCAAAAAGCCGGGTTATTTTTTAACCTCCTGATTGACGGATTATTCGGGGTAGATAATCTTGATAAAATAACCCTGCTACGGAACAGGGTTATCTAGCGGTATTCATTGTTCGCTCGAGGGGTGCCATGACGGTAGCGTGACGAATGGGATCATCTGGCGTTAGAAGACTGTTATGTTGAGGGTGTATAATATATAGCACTCTGATATAATGACAGAGACCCATGTCTGGGTTGCCATAATGATTTTCTTCGGGCTAGATGTCAGGGCAGCCACTACTTGGTGGCCTCATCCAGGTTCATCAGTCCAGTTACTCCATTGGGTGTTTTGTATATTTTACAGGGATAGATGACATAGTCCGCCATTTGCTCCTCTGTACCACACTTGCGTGCTGCATTCAGTGCGAGATCCCACTGTATTATTTTAGTACTGTACTCCACACACAGTATCAGATTTATCATCACACGACTTATATAACTTCAAACTGTAATAACCTTTCAGGAAACTGGTATCGATCAAGTGAACAAAATGATGGTGGATGGATGCACCGAAGTTGAAGTTGCTTCAGAAATAGTGGATATCCTTAATAATCTCCTTCTGGCTTGCAAGTATGTTACACTTGGTATTTTTCATGCAACTATGAATAGTCTAATATTCACATTGATGGAATTTTTTCAAGATGATGGCGACAGGGTTTAGCTAATGTGCTGTCTGGTTTCAGTCTTGTCCTTTTTGAGAGAGTACAGTGAATGTACCGATACCAACTCATAATGTGGTATGACTTTTCTGGTTTGTATGTCTGATATCCCTCCTGCTATAGCCCACAACCGTCCACGGCAAATAGTGAAGTGTGAAATGGTTGTCAGGTACTGTATTTGACCTTTTTTGTCCACTGCTGTTGTAAGGAGTGTCATCTTGACTACAAGTAGCTATTATCACCTTCGCGTTGGTAGCTGTTGTTTTGCTGCTTCTAAAGCTGCTCACCGTGTCTGTCTTCTCGCCGTGATGCCGTCAGACCGACACCAAGCATCACATCAGTTTCAAGCGCATTGGCAATCTTATCTGCTTTTGCCAGTTTACTTATTGCGTGCAGTCGCACAAGTTTTTGAACAGTAGTTCAAGACACACCCAGTTTACTTCTTGTGATTATTGCAGCGTCTCGTAGACTACGCAGCGCGTCTCACGTCACCATATGTGGTGGTGTCTGCAATTCGCCCATACACCCACTGCATGCTGGGTATAGTGAGTAGGCAGACTCAGAAAACTCCACACTATTCTCATTTTACTGGGGTCTAATAGGGAAGATTCAGTGTGCACTGTGCAGTTATGATTCAGTCATCAGTCATCAACCATTTCATGGCCAATGATCTTACAAAGCAGGCTTTACCAATGTTTTTCAAGATGTGCAGTAGCCTAGTAACTTTACTTGCTCTTTTGCGCATTACGGCAATATTTCTACCTTGTAATGCTATTTCAGCAAAGGAATTCCTGATCCGCGAGGACGAACATCTGCGAATTCATTAGATTCACGACTTTATAGTCAGAGAGTTCAACAACTTGCTTGCATACGAACGGAAGCTGCTGAACTTCGACAAACATGCACCGATGCTAAAGTTGCTGTGAGCGCTTTACAAGACTATTTAGAACGTCTGCAAGAGATGGCTTACGAAGTACTAAATTACACTAATGTCATTGTAATGGCTGTTAATTATTCAATATTAAATTTTAGCCTCAATCAAGCATGCCGGATGTAATGATATGGATGCTCTCCGACAACAAAAGAATAGCATATGCAAGGTATTTACTCTGGCGAATTTTTAAAGTTACAGTTGCAGCAGCTACATTGATTGCTATCAATCAAGAGCTACAAAAGCTTATGAATTTTATTATTCTCAATAAATCAAGGCTGAGCGTTAATTCTGTGACAAATCTTTATGATATCTATTGATAGTCCGGCATCGTCTCCACTTATTCTTCTATATCTCTGCACCGAAATAGATAGGGAAGTCACCACAGATTTAACGTCCAGTCCAGTTTATTAGAATATAATTCACAGCTCCACTCTTTCATTTTCATCTGAAAACTTCACCTTTCATCTTCGGAGCTCTGAAAGCTTGTGAATTATATTCCAATAAACTGGATTGAACTTTAAAAGTTTACTAAACCCTAAGTACATTGTTGGCTCAAAATAAAGATGAAATCATAATATATGGTATGGTGGCATTATTTTCGCCCAAATCGGTTCTGTATTCGAGATTTCAGCAAAGGATTACTTTTCGGATGTTTCTTGTCGACTTCGCTCGAGGTCGTTGCTAGACCACGAAACGGATTTAGTGCATACCTTGAAAGTGGCGGTCGTTAGATCGGGTGTCGCGTTCAGTTTTCGGTACGCAATGATGTACGATACGCCATCACTTGGGAGCTCTGCACTAAATCCGCTTCGTCGTTTAGCAACAACTTCGAGCCAAGTCGACGGGTAACCACCGAAAAGTAATCCTCTGCGTTTACTGTTTTTGGTTAAATCTTTCATATGGAACCGATTTGAGCAAAAATAATGCCACCACACCATATAATTATTATGATTTTATCTTTATTTTGATCCAACGTTGTATTTAGGGTTTAGTGCCCATTTAAATATGTGGTGACTTATTCTTTCTATTGGTATTTTTGATTGTCTGCCACTGGCTCCACTTTTTTTGTAGTTTTACACAGCTATTCGAATCACATTTTAAAGGTAGCATTACTGAAGTAAACTGTTGCCACTTTGCCTTTAGAATCCCTGCAAATGAAGTGTTGTTTGCTAAAGAAAGAGAGCAGTATTGTGGAAGGAAGTGTGCTCAAATGCAGAACATATTTCTCAAGGTAAGACTCTAGCAATAGCAATCTGTAGCAGCTACCACCAACCAATGCTTCATCCATTTGTACCACATATTCACAATGCAATGGAACACAGTCAATGCTTGTAACGCAGACCTCATCCATAGCGCTCAGCAATATGTCACATGCCACTTATTTCCCCACACGTAGGCCCACTGTGTTACCGATAACATCTACACTATGAGTTAAGTCTAAACGGACGAAAAAGTCAAGTGTGGCACGAATTATGTGAGGAGCATAGAGATAACGAGGATCTGTGTAGTACATTACACTAATTAGTGGAGGGTTGATATCACAGAGAATTCATCTGAACCGGCTTTCCAAAATGTGATTTCATTGTTGATACCAAATAATTTAGTACCCGACGGCAAAGACAAAGAGCAAAAAGAACTACAAGATTGCCTGCCAACTTCAAGCAACCATATGGCTTGGAAAGGCTTCAGATCAGGAAGACTTTGACTTCAACAGCCGTGGAAAAGTGTCTGTTTACGCCGATACTGTAACGATGCTATCATATTCAAAAGGAAGATTATGAATTAACTTCATGTGTTTGATATTTCAGTATGAGACAGAGATGAAAGTTCCTGTGAAAGGGTGGATTGCTGACGGGTTTAAAGATCGAACAAATGAGGTATAAATGTTATAATCAACTTTGGATAATATTAAACTGATGTGCTGAATATGTCGCAAAAATATGTACTTCTTTTGTGTCTTTGTGAATTAGGGTCTGTAACTTAATTAACCGACTTTGTCGTGCAATAGAAAAGTCAGTGACCACAAAACAGTACACCACTATTCCCTGCCATGCCTAACATCTATAACTTCCATTATCTCTTTTGGACATTAAACATCTGATTTTTGACTGGTGTTGTTGATAATATCGTGATAGTAGATGTATTTACAGTAACAGATCCAAATTTTTTCATATTGAAACTACTGTATATATTCTTCACAGATTCCTCTACCTAAAGACAAGTTTGATTGTCCTCCAGGCTGGAATTGGGATGAGGACTGGTTTGTAAGTCCCAATGCAACACTGCTCTACGATGCATCAAGAGGATTCGATATGTACACAGAGGTTGGTATGACATTTGTAGTAACTAGGAAGTAATAATGCAAGCAGATATTTTGAATTGACGCAATGCCGGACAGTAGGACGACTCAGGCCTGATGGCTGTCCCAAGGGTGACAGCACGACCATAATAAGCACAGCGCAACTCTATCATTGTAGTCTCGAGCCAGAATATTGTTTTATTCATGTCCACTCGTTTCAAGTTGACTTTATGAGTTTATGCAATTGCACACCTATCCGTCCAGTGCATGTCCAGGGTCTATATCTACCTATGCTTTGGTCCAACAACCAATTTACAGCCAGTCCGAGAAAATTTTAATCCTTGCAAACTAAACTTGCGCGCCTACTTGTCCTGTGCATGTCTAATGTCTAATGTCTATCTGTATGTCTCGGTAAATGTGATGTGCAACTAACGGCCATCTCATGCACTAGACCACTGATTATTATTTTTTGCAAAAAAGATTTTCTACTCTGTGTGACGAAGTCTGCTGAAATTGCCTCACTTTAATAAAAATGTCTACCATTTGGACTGAAAAATGGGATGTTAAACACCAAAGTCCCAATAGATAACTTGGCGTAATTGATTGTGGATCAATTCAATTCAAAGTATGAAAATTACTGCTTCCTAGCGCCATTAAAACGATTTCGGACGATACGAGCAACTTTCTAAAGGTTGGAAACAATCATATGATAGCCTATGCTTGTCTTATATAAGGCTATGCGAAAGAGAGTCGAATTTGAAAAACTGCTAGACATCCTTGTGTTTGTCTCCATATATCACATTCTATATCTAACCCAATTTTATGACGTTGGACAGGCTGTGTTCATTGTAAACCTTGTGAAACCAGGATATCTTAGTCCCTGTCTTGGTGCATAGGGTTACTGTATGTCTGGTTGAGATGTTTAGTACCCCACCGTCTTTGGTTATTGTGGGGCTCTATATTTGCTCACTCTAATATTTTCACTCCTAGTGTACGTTAATAATGTTCATCTGTTCTGTGGACATTCTTTAAATAGATGTTTCATTGTGTTTAGTATGGAACTATGAATTACCATAGTTTTAATGAGCATCTGACTGGTTTTAGCTTGAGTCAGTGTTGTTTGGTTGGGTCCTGTCTTGAAACTTCGGGTTCTGAACATCTCTACTGTACTACTTCATACGAGCTATATAGATAAAAGAATTACTTTGAGCCTAGTAAAAAATACTTTATTTTCTACTGAAATCTTGCATGCAGCTAACAGGAGTAGGATTACCATGTTTGACATATTTGAAAACACAAGACTCTTGACTGAGTGTCTTGTGAGTTGTAGACAAATTATCAAAAAGCTACACATTATATCTACACATAATATACTACTAGTTTTTAACTTTTTATATTACTTTGATAAAATGCAGTTAGATAGAATTCCCAGTAGTAGCTTCCCATCGTAGGATGGTGTGGTGCAATAGGGCTTACTCCAACTCCTCCTTGCCCAGTTAGCATGTTCATTGTGTACGGTTTGCGGGTGTACGAACACCTTCAAGAATGAGTTTATCACCATCGAAGACCAGTCTCGACGCTGGATAAATGGTTAGCATTGTGACAAAAGTGCCACAGCCAAATAATACTGCAGCTTAATTAAAAGGAAGACAGTTTGGCCACAAATTTTCCAGTCGGGAATTAAATATGGTCTGTAGCCGGCCGAAACGTCTGTGGTTGAACCGTCCGGAATCCGTTTAGTCCACTGTGATCAACTAAAAATTGAAGTGCCCATAGTTTAGCAACGTCCGGCCATGTTTGGTGTGCAGTATGTTTAATTCACAGCCTGTTATGAATCTATAACCCATCTTGTCAATTCGTATCCATTTTGACCCTACCTAGCCTCTGAGCGCGGAAAGTTTGAAACTAGGGTTTGCAATAAACGTGGGTGGTGATAGGTTCACGCTTGTGATCCCATCATTGGTAGTTGTCTGGCCAGGTGGTAAACATTTGTTTGTGTATGCTAGGATGCGTATGAAGTGCAGTACAGATTTCCTGGCGGATCTTGGGAAGAAGAAGGATTTGTCAATCCGAAATTTGAACCGATCCCTAATTTGAATGCAATTGACTGCCAAGTGGGTTGGATGTGGCAGGATGATTGGGAAATTGACCTCGCTAGAGGATGTGATGAAGATGGTAAGAGCCGTACTTAGTCTTGGAGTAACTTAACTATCATAGCCAGCTTCACGGTGTAATGGTCGGTCGTCGCGTCGGCAACAAAACCAGTAGGAACCAGATTCAGATCCCAAGATTGCATTATACCAAAAATTTTCAAAATGGTGTCTGTAACTTCCTCGCTAGAAGGCCAGTGCAATGAGGATAGTGAAGAGGGGTGGCACTTGACTTCAATAGCCTGCTGGGTGCTTTTTGCCTCCCTGTCCAGCCTGCATATGCACCAGCAGTGTGTGGGTATATCCTGTGAGTCTGTGTAAATGCAGCAAACTAAACTGACCACAAAAATATACTACATCCAAGTGCTTATGTCCTTACCCTTAACAATGTGTCCGCTGCTAGTGGATTTTACCTGCAGTAGCGCATGTGACATGAAATCAAGGTATGAGAAGATCTACAGAGTGACGAGCTGGTATAATGTCTAATGGGGACAACACGCGTTCACATTTGTTCATGCTTCGAATCATATCACCGATATCAAACCTAAACGTGAAAACGGGTATCCACAACTTGCCTTCTGGGATTGTGGCATTTAGGGGATCGTGTGTAGCGTTCCAGTGTCTAGATCATGAATGTGCGATCACAGAAAATCAGAACTGCCAGCCATGACCAATCCAAATTAAATGAGGCAGGTTATCGCAAGAAGGGCATCAGGAGTAAAAATGGCCGTCTAAAAACGCAATATCGTAACTGCTCAACAGAGTAAAAGAACTAAGTAGAGATTTGCAATCAATTCTCATCTTAACTGTATTCAACATTCGTGTTTCTTAGGCTGGGAATACACGGTAACTATGGAAGATCAGAATCCAGTGTGGCAAACAATGGAGAAGGTTTTCCACTTAAACAGAAGAAGAAGGTGGATTAGAACAAAGAAATGCGTCGATGCAAAAGTACAAGCAAGAAAACAGGTACATTCTACATCCTAACTTTACTCACCTCCATGCATATTAAGGCATACTTTACTGACTTTGTCATTACAAAATCCATCAGGTCGCAGTATTTAATCTCGATATTGTCATAGCTTAGACGATAGAAATGGTATCTATAGCTTCCCTACTATACGGCCAGCACACTGGGATATTGTGGAACTCCTGGTCTGCGTTTCCATGCCATATGAACACATTTGGCAAGTATATGTTTCATCAAGGATGAGAATACTCAGTCACATGCAGTCTCAAACTCCACAAAATCAGAATACGTTTGAGCTTTTGGCATAACATCCTCAATAAATAGATCTACCGTGGCCACCCAAGAGTGGAAGGCTGGGCCGCTCAGCGAAATGTAGGCTACTAAATTCTGCCCCAACCCCCCGTAAAAAAATTAGCTACCCCTCCAGGTGTATGGGACCTCAAAGTAACGTTGAGCTATTTATTTGAAATTTTGGGGCCCAGAAACCGAGAAAGGCCCTGAGGAATTGCTTGGGTAGAGGACCAAAATGAGAAGAAAAACTAAATGATATTTTATCTGTTTCAGCGAGAATTAATGGCAATAGAGGAGGGTTGGGAGTATGCAAAAACAGGTCGCAGTACATATCACCCGAATCCTAAAACATTGGACATGGTGAGAAGACGGAGATGGATGAGAAGGATGATTGCTGATGAAGTGAAGGGATCTGCTGCAATATTCAACCTTGACAAACCATTGGTTGTAAGTTAAGAATTATTTATAATAAATCGACCAAACTTGAGAGATTCGATGTGGTACAATAGTACTGACACTAGGACTGACGGACACGAAACATTTATTTCATTCACGATAACTGCGGAGGGCAATAAACCTTTGGTGCCATTTACTTGGTCTACTTCTTTGTCGTTTGGTCATGTTCTATTAGTGGGCTGTTGGCTAACTCTTACTATATTCTAATGATTGTCTACCACCAGCTCAACTACGATTCCTCCATTTGATTTTATGTACTGTATGTTAAATTGCACACCATTATTTATTATGTAATCCGATCCCCAAAGATATGTAAATTGTAAATAAACACATTTGTTTAGCACACTGATGGTCCCATACCAGAGGAACACACTATTCAAGAGTCTGAACAGCTGGATGAGGAAAGTAAGCTATTCTCTGTATAAATCTCAGTAAACTGTTAGTTGATTAAAATTTCCAGTTGCAGGGGAAGGTCCTAGCAGCAGAACGAGTCTTGATGTTCCAAAGGTTGAGGAAGCAGCTCTCAGTTCGGCTGATGAGCAAAAGTCAGACAAAGACGATGCAGGGCGTGCCACTAAAAAGAAAAAGAAAGCAAAGAAGAAGGCTAAGAAAGACCAAAGTGAGTCATCTGTTGAATTGGACTTTGTAATACCGGGAATACATCTTTTAATATTCCTTTAACATTAGATGGCTGTATTCCCATGTATTCCACATAAGAGAACCAGGTTTGAATCCTAGTCGGCTTACCATATTCTCAGTGTCTGGGTGTCTAGTACACACTATACAGCGAGGGTCCCAATCGAAAACAGATGAGTAAGGTTGTGTCAGTGTAGGTATTGGCTGTGTATAAATATCTGCTGTGATAATTCCTACCAGGATACTTCACTTGCTCCAACCCATCTTTATTTGCCCATGCTTGAAACCGGATATCGGTGTATTTTTGTCTGTGATAGTTATACTATAGTACATTAGTATATACAAATATATTGATATGCTATGGTGTACGGTGTGCCGCTTCCAAAACGTCACTCTCTTTGACAACATACAGAAGAATTGACTGATTCGGGTTTCTTTGGTTAAACTATAATAATACTGATATTGTGGTGAATGACAAAGTAGCGGAGGAAATACAGCCAACATAGAACACAGGATCAACATGAATTAAACGCCAAACCAAGCTCAACAAGCATTTAAGCGGAGCCCAAGCCCAAACATCGATATAATTTTGGGAGGAAGTCAGTAGTGGTAACAAGCGTCTCCGATTAGTGGTGTCGTTTCTAAGTGGGCACATGCAGTGGTCAGCTGGGCACGCTATGTTTTGTGAATTCTTCACAGCTCCAGCCATTATACAATTATACATGACCACTAGCCATGCAGAAATAGTCGGGCTCTGCGAGACTGTATGCAGACTGGGTAAGCTCCACCCTGACTCCTTTGCATCTCGTAAGGACTATACAATTTATTACATTTTTTGGTTTGCCATGGCCTGGATTTGATCCTGTAGATAAATCTAACTTTTTTAAACTAGCAGTCTTATCGTTACATCATATAGCAGAAGATATGTTTATAAAATCTTTGAAATTGTATAAGGTTATCTGATCAATAGGCATTATCTTTTACCATGGAATGTCGGCCTAATATGACTTCGCATTTCTCTAGGAAAGACTTCATTATTTTCTTTTGGTAAATATTGCATGTCCTGTAGTTTAGTGAATCAGTAGTTGATTGATATCATTGCCGGATTGGGAATATGATAATTCTACAATTTCATTTCATTCTTTAATGAATTTGTAGATTGTTCTCATAATCTGTAGTGCAGATTTTTTATATCTCACACTAGGAGACTACGGTCTAGGGCTACTACATAAAACAGGAATATTCATCGTGATACACATCAATAAATGATAGGCTTACTGTAGATCAGGAATTAATGTATAATGCTAGCAACTGACGTCTAACCAATATAAGATAATCCACCATTTCTCTTGGCTTCCTTTGCCTTATTCGTTCAAGCTCTATTTACTCGTTGCCAGTCATAATTACTGGAAATTTACTCCTTTGCCGTCAGGGTAGTTCACATATAGAACTCCCTCCCTCTCAAGGTAGTCCAGTCACCGACGATGTCGTTGTTCAAACTACGATTAGCTGACTTAAATTTATCTTGCTTCATCAAGGAGTAGTGGTATTAGCCGTATTCGGCTCATCTCATCTTTGCCAGTCTGTGTATTTTTTGTGTAATAGGAATAGTTCTTGCATTGAGTTTTTTCTCTTCGACTGGTGAATAGATATACATACATAGTGTATTGCTTTAACCGTAAATAATAGTAGAGGTAAAAACAACATCACCTAAACGTGCTTTCCTCAACCATGTTTTATATATAGTACGATGTCTCACTGAAACTTGTTCTACTTCATTCTGTCTGCTTTAGCATAAGCCAACTCTGCATCTCATTAGATCTCTTCTAATGCAATTGAGTGCACAATGCGCACAGTACGTGTTGTATCAATGGGATCTAGCAACTATAATCGTAAAAATACCTTCACCGTCTCTGTGTTTTTGTAATTATGGTAGAAGTTACTCACAGGAATTGGGTTTGGATTTTGATTTTCCCTCAAAACTTTCGCATGAATAACCTAGAGCAGGGGTGCTCGCATGAATAACCTAGAGCAGGGGTGCGTAGGAAGAACACCATGGCTCGATAACTTGTCTCAAGCCGAACAAATGAGAAATGTTGTGACATGAGGAGCATCATGCATTAAAATCACGACCGATGCATGAACGCTGCTCATCCATAAATAGAACATGGCCGTAAGAATGTGTTTGCGCGCATGTGTTGATTTGCAAATGAGAAATAGTTGTGGAGTGGATGGAGAACGATTGCCAGAATGGAGCGTAGTTAGTTGAAATGTAGTTTCATAATAAATGTAGTGGGACATTAAATCTGTGGCGTTGCCTTCTTTCTATAATTTGCAGAAGATGAGCATATCGATTGTATACTGATTTTATCAGGCCGCATATAAAATTTGCAACATATTTCTCAAGGTGGTAAAGCAAAGAAACAGAAGGTTCTGAAAATGCCGACTCCACGAATATTTCTCAACTTCGAAGGCTCCATCAAAATGCAACTGCGTGTTTACATATATCAAGCCAGAGACTTACTCCCAATGGATCAGGACAGCTTTTCCGGTAACCACGATTGGTGATACAGCAATAGGATAAGTTCTTTTTTGTCCAGCTTCGTGGTGTAATGGTGGGTTGTCGACCTTGAAAACCGGTAGGTCTTGCGTTCGTATACCAAGATCGCATCATATCAAAGATGTTAACAATGATATCTGTAGATTCCTCGCTGTCAGCACGTGGAGGATTGTTCAGGTCAAATCCTGATCACCATGCCAGCTATGTGTTTAAAAACTCGTGGAAATCAGACACACTGCTAATAACATGTACCGTAACTCTATTTAGATCCGTTTGTCTATGCTAGCTTCATGACGCAATGCAGGAGAACAGAACTTATACGACATACTTTGAATCCTATTTGGGATCAAACACTGATCATGGATTTTGAGTATTACGGTGATTTAAGCCATCTTCATGCGTCAGCACCTGATGTTGTGTTGGAGGTGTTTGATAAAGATGATATTGTAAGTAAAAAACAATTTTGTTGCTTTCCATAGGTTCTACGATAGAAAATCTGGCGATAGGTCATGATCTCTTTAGTGAATGTACTGATAATTGTGCCATACTGGACAACCTACCTACAGCACTTTAGCTTGGTTGAGAAATGTTTGAATGCTATTTTGCTTAATGGGTGCATACAGTAGAAATTTGATGACAGATTACAGAAGTATATTATGGAAGTGTACATAAACATTCAATAGCCATTTCCCATTATATGAAAAGTAGTGAAGCCGATGCCGGACGATCAAAATAGTGCTAGATAGAATAAGTCACCACAGATTTAACATCCGTTACAGTTCATTGGGTTATAATTCACAAACTTTCAGAGCCACGCTTCTTCATCAGGTGAAAATGGAATGAACCGTAATGGCACTTGATACAGCTAATTTATAGTATTTATACACTGTCATCTATATTTAAATGATGTAATATCACCTTTTAGTAATACATACATACATTTTTTTAATATTTTGGCATATGGCACCATTGCCAAATGATGACTAGTATAAATGCTTTATCTACTCAAATCTCAAAGGGCTAAGTTGTGTTCTGATGGAATTAGATTAGACATATTTCAGTTTTTCTCTGAAATTTGAGCAATTCTTGAAAGCATTGATTGAAAAAATATATAGCTCTGTAGCATTAGTCGTTGTCTCGAGACGACCCACAACCAAGAGATGACTTGGAAAATTTTTTGAAAATGACCAAACCCATATCATATTCAAAGATTCCTATAAACTTTACTGGTCGGCGGTCTCGACAAAATCAAATAGAAGATAAACGAGGAAACGTCAATAAAGTAATAAATGTGAAATGCAAAAGAAATATTTCATTGCATTTCATGATCTGAAACGATGATCATGTTAATAATCTACAAGTGACTGGCAAAAAACATGACTTTTTTATTCAAAGTCATGTTTTTCTTGTAAAATGTTATCTGGAAAATAATTATTTATTATTTTCTTTCATCCTTCGCGTTCAACCGCATGACTTTTCATTGGTGGGCCTAGCTTTTCGCCCCGCTACCCCAAGAAGAGAGATTGATGGATATTAATTACCAATTTGATTATTGTACTGGGAACAGAAATATATTGGTTTAGATAATGTGATCGCACAAATGGCTGCAAAGCCTTAAAAATCTTTCCCAGAGAGAGACATGTTTTTCAGAGGACTTGACTTGAATTGAGTCGCTCAGGCTGAATGACTCGACTTGACGTAATATTCTAGATTAAATTTTTGCAATTCATAAATCAAGTCGGTAATAAACGCAATTTATCAAATATTTCTCAAGCAAACAGTTTGTCAGATATCAATCCTTGATAAATTCGAAAAAATGCGCTAGAAAGTTATGTGTCAACACTCTGGAATTTCATCTTTCTTCACCGGAGAATGCCGGTATATTTGATAAACTTATCCAAGTTACGTTTTTCGGCAAAGTAACTTGACTTTTTGAACGAATGGCTTAGTGTAGATAGGTATCGATCTACTCGTGTCACATATACCCCCAGTCAAACTACTCGGCATCGTCAAGAGCTGTTACAGTAGAAATATGTACCTCACCTACATAGCATAATACTGTATCAAAAGACAGAAAATGGCAAAGTACAAAATTGTTGCATTCTCTAGAAACTACTTTCAGCATTTGGTGATGCAGTAAGTAGGCCTATGTGTTCTATGTATGCTGTCCGTGAATTAGCATGCCAATATAAGCCTACAGTTACGACATGCAGATTTTTGCATATCTGTTATGGCAGAAGCAGATCATCCATGGAAACGTCATGCTAGTTGAACCAAATGTACTCTCATTGTGTTACGACTTTATCATGAATTGCACATCGTTGGAATGACTTGGTTATTATCCATTCATTTTGTTAATATCATTATTTATCATTACTTGCATATAAGGTCAACCAATTTTTTTTTAACCAACCCATCCGCTGCAAAATCATCCTTTTAACAGATATAGTTCGCATCATATTGCATTTTTCTCATCATTAGTCACATACATAATAATATGACAAACTGCATACCGGTACCTTATTCCAGTACCGGCAAATCCAGTTGGGCTCTGCTCACTATTTGTGTCGATCGTTATGACATAACTTACTACAATCTCAGATCTCACTAACTTGACCCTATCTATCCTTATTAGCAACTCATGCATAGTTAGGGTATGCTGGTCAAGCGAAGTTTGGCATTCACTATTGACTGAGAAGTATTATGTGAGAATATAAACATTATATCGGTATTTCCAAACCTTTTCAGGTTTGTGACCTACCTTTAATATAGCCTATTTATCTACAATGCAACCCAAGCACGATTAACTAAACTAGACCTATCCACTGCATTATTGCTATCACAAAGTGAGCTTGACAGTGGTGGCTTTGTTTCTCAAACGTGTCTGGTTGTCTCGCATGCATGATAGTCACCAACTATTCTCCTTGCTCGGTTGTGCCGAGTTGCATTGAAACTGCAACCTTTGTAAACCCGTACTGTAGCACTGTAGTGTTAGGGCTAGGCATCGTAGCAGCCCGCACAAAAAAATCAGTAGTTGACCTCATTTGCGTCACGACCCCTAGGTTGGGAAACAGCATTATACACTACTTCGTACCACTGACTTTGGGCCAACAGCAAGATATAGAAATTACTTGATTGAGTTCAAACTGATCAACTTGTTATTGGCCGGTTTTGAAATAGGGATCCCTGGAATTCATGGGAAGAGCCAAGTTTCAACCGATGTTCAAAATTAATCCGGAAGAAGATGTATCTCCTCGACTCGCCTGGCACGATATCATGAGAGGGAAGCTACCTGGTGGGAGCGTTCTCGCAGCTGCCGAACTCCTTGTTGTTAGTATCATATTCTTTACTTGTGTTGAAAGAAATTAATTAATCAGTGTTGTGACGAGTCGAGTCAAGTTTTTCCGATGATTTGACGTGATTTCAGTCACCAGAGGTGTACGATTCGACTTGACTCTGGTCAATAACTCGGGTTGTCCAAAGTAGCGTTTTTCCGATGACTTGACTCGACAAATGAAAGCAGAGAGTTGACTCTAGACTCGGAATTATCATTTTGCAAGTAATAAATTTGACGTTTTTTTTTTCCTTACAGGGATATCTAGACAGATATCCCTAGATAGTCTAGATATCCCGGGATTCTTATTCACTATTTCTTTTCTATTCCCTACACCAATCACAGTGACTACTGACTACCGATAATCATTAATCTAATGGGGTGACGGGACTCATTATAGCTTTTTTCTAAAATGACTCGATACAAGCTCGACTCAGACTTTAGGGCCTTGGCTACTCGACTTGAATAACTCAAACAGTAAAATGTTGGAAGACTGGGATTGACTTTTGGAGTCGATGAACCAGAATCAGTGACCTTGTCGCAACAATGCCATTGATATTGTGGTCGTATATGTTATTCATAAATAGAATTATATGTTGAAGATCTTAGGATTTTGTTGTTGTCAACATTTTTGGTTTTTACTTTTGACCAGGAAATGGATGATAAGTTACTTCCTTTCCTGCCACCGAAGCGACTTGAGGTGTACAAAGTTCCACCAGGAATCAGACCTGTTTTACAAAGAACTGCCATCGAGCTTGTCATATGGGGAGTTCGGAATATGGAACCATTCAAATTTCTAAGCGTTGACCGACCAAGCGTCCTGATTGAGGTAGAGAACATAACATATGGTACATTTGGAAGTTTGACGAAAGTTTTGACCTCTCTTATTTCTCTTCAGATTGGAGATGTAGAGGTTCGCTCCAAAGTAATCAAGAACTTGAAGAAATTTCCTAATTTCTCAGAACCGGTCTTTTTCTTGGAAGCGGTATGTTTTTCATAATTTTCTATTGTAAAGAAGATCACCACAGATTTAACGTCCAATCTTCACCTGATGAAGGAGCGGAGTTCCGAAGGCTTGTGAATGTTCTAATTCTCAAAAACTAAGACCGGACATTAAATCTGTGGTGATCTTCTTTACAATATCTATTGCTCATCTGTCATCGGCTCCACTACACTCTTCATAATTTTCTGAAATACTTGTTTTCACCATGTCCTGCGTTCTATGTTCAGAACCTTCCAAAAGAACAAATATATTGTCCACCAATCGTGATTCGAGTGAAAGATAACAGAAAATTTGGTAGGCGACCAACTGTCGGGCAACATATTATTTCTGATTTGTCAACCCACATTGTGCCCGCCCCACTCCCGGCAAAATCTGAGGAACAAGATGATGATGAAGGAATAGGTATGAATATTCGTTTGTCAAGAAATGTTAATGCCACAGCACCTGATGCTCCCATGCTCTCATGAACTTCTATATACGCTAACCACAATATACGATTAGCTAGTGCCTCCTTCTTTTGTTTGACGTATTATTCTTTCTTCGGAATAAACGTCAGGGCAGCCGCACAGCAGCCACTGCTTGGTGGCCTCGTCCAGGTTCTTCAGACCAGTCACTCCATTAGGTGGCTTATACATTGCACATGAATGGATGGCATGGTCTGCGGTTTGCTCCTCTGCACCACACTCGCATGCCGCACTGGGCGCAAGACCCCATTAGTGAAGGAACCAATTGAAGCATCCCACCCCTGTTCTGAGTGGGTTGAGACATGTCCACGCTAGACGTGATAGATTGAAGCCCGTCTGGGGAAGTAGAATTGGAGTGGAGTGATCTTCTGTTCCCACTCTAACCTCCACTTGTCGTCGGTCCAGTCTGTTGGTCGCCAAGAGCGAGATCGCAGCAGACACAAATAGGTGTCTTCATTTCAGTCTTGTTTTGATTAGGCCATAACTTCTGCGTTTTAGTACTTATAGGCCGTTTTGCTATCTGATTTCATTAGATCATTCTAGTTTTTTGATATCGTACTTGCATTTCACTGTTGTTTGATTCATTACGCCCTACTTTATATTCGTAGGCAGAGGTGGTACTCTGTGTGTCTGTGTGATCAAAAACAACATCCTTTAGATTCCTTGTTGTAATGTGTTCATTGCTTCCGTGGTAGTCATTAGTACTTGTGCACACTATCCATATTTTTCTTGTGGTAACACGTCAGAGTCCCGCAACTTCCTTTTTCCTTCTTTAACTTAAACACTATGACAAAGTGTTCCGCTTGTTAGTTCTCCTTGTACAATGATGGAATAAAGGTGGTATGAAAAAGGAATTAAACATTTCTATTGTGAGAACTTTCCTTCCATATCAATTCTGTGCATTCCACATTTTCAATTTGCAAGAAAAAACTAAAACTTGTTCTTATGGATTATTTTTTGTTACCTGCATTGAGCGCATGATTTTATTTGTATAGATGATGTACAAACGGTTATTGAAGTCATACCACCATCACCCATATGTGACGAACAACAAGAGGAATCGATTGGCCTGGTAAGTTGCAATCATGAATATACTTGTTATCAGTGATAACTTATCACAGTTACCACACCAGTATTACCAGACACCTTGTCATTCCCTCCTTATTAGCATAGGCATAATTTGATGATGATGCACCTGCCACGTATTCTATCCCTATTGCAACAAAAACTTCGGATGTAATTCATGGAAAACTAATTTCCGGTTTCGGATTTTTATTAGACTTCCTTTGAGGGAAGTTTTAAGTTCCTACTCGTATTCCTTCTTTTTATTATATTAAGTTATATTTTCTGTTCCCTTTGTGCGCGTCCCAGATGACACAACAAACTAGAAACTAGACGCAGACTTTTAATTACACAAAGTTGGTACAAAAAGTACAGACCTACCTTAATTATTTTGGCAAATATTGCCGTTTTTGTGAGGTAAATGTGCTTTTCTCCTGACCATTACTTTCAGTTATTGCTCCTCGATGCAGTGTATGAGTAATCGTGATTTGAAATTGGTGTTAGATATAAAGAAATTGAAAGGACTTACCAACAGACATACAGAGATGAATTATTGGCCGATATGACTATTGTAGAATTTATGACTAGCAGAATGTTCTTATATCAACATGGTATATGGAACAGTTATTTTCAAAAACTTTCTGATATCTCGTTTATTCATTTAGCAAGACTTGTTTTTTTAAAAAAAATATTGCTCTGAATAGCTTGGATCAATCCGAAACGTCGCTGCGGGCCTAACCAACAGAGAACCAGTGGTTTGTACTATACACCGCATGAATTAGATATGTGTAAATTGGTGTCGCTTGCTAATGAAATTTAATCAAGAACATGCACGGTCACTAATTCATTGTAGCACAACGTACAAATATCGTATATCACTCACTACTAATTGTATGATCTACCTGTAAAAAAATGGTATACGTAGAAAAATGAGACCATTTTTCTTTTCACAAAACCATATTATGTCTTGTTTAATCAATTATTACTAATTAATTCATTCGATCACTCATCAGCCACGGTCAGGCAGCCGAATGTTGCAAGGTTTGATGGGCCGGGCTATGTCTTTGGTGAGCGACCGAAGAGATAGTCAAACACAACCGCTACTAAGCGAAGATGTGGAGCGAGCCTCGCCACAAAGTGTCGAAGTATATGATCCAGATGCTCAAAAAGAAATGGAAGACGAGGAGGAAGAAACGGACGGTGAGGAAGAAACATTCGGAAAAGGAATCATATCCAATATTCAATCATTCGGGAAATCAATTATCGAGGCGGCAAATTTTGGAGGAGACGAGGTACAGCTTGTTAATTCTGGAATCATCAGGTTTGGGCTAGATACGCGCTATACAGGATTTCGATTTCGACGGGATTTTTAGGCCGCTCCGAAAAGACTAAGGACTGTAAGTGTGAAAATTGCCCTTCACTATCAAGCATGTTATCACTAAAACACATATCATCATTAATCATTCAAAACAATTGAATGATATCACGTTCATCAAGTATACGTTCCGTTTATTGGGTGCAGAAATTGATGAAGTCAGACAAGTCATTTACTTGAACATATCACTTGAACAACCACGTTTCTATTCTTGGAAACTTTGGCAAGTTGAAATTGTCGATAACAATCGATTCAAGGGTCATACATGTGGCCTCTATCTCGTCCTGCATGGGTGGAGTGTACTTTCTGATCAAATGAATTATAATCGAAGAACGCATGAGAAAAATTTGCATGTGACTAAACAATTAACTCTCCAACAAAATTTTCAGTATTTTTCAGCCCTACTAACATATAATTATGATCTTTTAGTACTTCTGCAGTGGTGCTTAGACCTAATTGTACTTCTTTGAGACTTGCATCAACGATTGAGTTCCGAATAAATTTATGACAGGTCACACAAATACGGTATCACTCAACCTTTACTTCATTCTAAGCCGGGCTTCATAGTGTAACTGTAGGCTGTCAGCCACGACGAAACCAGTTGGTAATGGTTCAAATCCCGCACATCATACCAAAGATGCTAAAAAACGGTATCCATAACTTCCTCGCTAGACTCCCAATGCATTGAGGATAGTGTGGAACAGGTCGGGGTTGACAATGATATCTTACCGTCTCCTTGTGTCCAGGGTGCATATCCACATCATGCTCACACGATATGCATCAGTACTCAGTAGTATGTGCATGCATATCATGTGAGTAAGGGCAACAAAAGAACAAAGACCGAAAATAAGACTGAAAAAAAACGAACATTTTGATCGGTCAGAAATTAGGAAATATTTTCAGCTGGTGTCCCATCTATTGTCTGTCCATGTAGTATATTGATCTTTATGGTCTTATGGTTCCGACTGTTCACAACTAACCGTTGATGAAGTACCTAACTAATGATTGCAATTATTAGGATTTTCGTGAGGAGGAAATTGATTGGTGGTCAAAGTATTACGCATCGATCGGAGACACAGAGAAGTGTGGTCAGTACTTACGAACAGGAATGGATACCATAAAGGTGAATAATCTTTGTGAAAATAATTTCTATAAAAAGGTCTTAGCCTAAATAATATACAGCATATGCAAAAGGTAGTTTCTCCATTTCGTTAGTTGCATTATGCGTCTGCATATAGTGAGATTCTGAGGTGCTCTAACATTACATGCACTTTCCGCTTTCTGCAAATCAGGCGGGTAACCACTCGAGTAAAATTCTGCTCTTAGGCTTACATGTGTAATAGAAATCGTACTTGAGTAGAGAATGTGTGAAAGTACTTTTAGCTAAACCTAATTAGATTTTACCACTAGAATAACGGAAAAGTTCAACTTAACTAGAATTATGATACTTATACTTGATACTTAAGTAATGAGTGTAGAAGTACAGTACTACTATCTCATCCAGAAAAGAATTTCATTTTGAACTGCCCCACATTATATTACAATGTGTCATAGAGACTTAGGGAGTTACATGCCTGCTGTATTGGGCACTGCTTTGGCATCTACCATGTCAATTTGCTGATACTTTAGCTTGATGATCAGAGCAGCACTAGTGGAGCAATATATTGAGCGCTCAGATGACTGACTATTAACACCTCTTGTTAAGGTCTACAAGGGTGAATTGGAAAAACAGAAACCTTACAACGAATTCAGCGATTTCATTCAGACCTTCACGTTATTTCGTGGGAAGCAAGGAAAAGATGAAGATGACATTCCTCCAACAGTTGGCGAATTTAAGGTGCAATATATGAATGCTGGACTTCATTGAATTAATTA
Source organism: Botrylloides violaceus (assembly GCA_030412335.1). Classification (NCBI taxonomy): domain Eukaryota; kingdom Metazoa; phylum Chordata; class Ascidiacea; order Stolidobranchia; family Styelidae; genus Botrylloides; species Botrylloides violaceus. Next base: position 28,418 of record JASFYC010000051.1, read on the forward strand.
ATCTATAATTAATGAAATTAATAAAATTAGTCCAATCACTCATGTATTTTTCATACAGGGGTCTATTTTCATGTATCCTCTGCCACCTGATCCAAATGATCCAATGCCAGAAAGAATTTTCAAGAACATACCCAGCACTGCTCAAGTTGTGAGTATATTAACAAAACGGTCTGATTTTTAAGCCATTACCTAAATGTTTTTTTTGGTTTGAATATATGGCGTTTGAAACTGCTTAAGTCACAATCCCAGCACTGCTCCAGTTGCGAGTATATTAACAAAATGGATAACTTGTAGCTCTATACTAAGTGTTTTCGTTCTTTTGTATATATGGCATTTGAAACTGCTGAGGTCTCCCCATCAGTGCCCTAGTCGTTAGTATTATAGCAAAACGGTGTAACTTGTAAGACTACACTAAGTGTTGTTGTTGGTTTGAATATATTGTGTTTATTAATGTCATGTACATTATGTCAATACTTGCAATACACAACATTGACACATGACACTAACAGGGTATAGTCGGGAATCAAACCCAGCGCCATGATGCCTAACCATCTTGTGTTAAATTGCGTTGATTACTGTGCTTATCGTGTTGAGGAGAATTGTTGTTATAATGAGTTGACTGTTGATTGTTAGTGCGCTCTGCACCATGTGTATTTATACCAGTGCGAAACGGCTTAGCCCTTTTTATTCTTGACTAAATTCCTGTCAGAGCAATCGTTGGTTCTCGTCCGTGTTGGCACAGTACCTCCCGATCAGAAGGCGGACAGCCAACATATCATTAGAGCTTATACAGAACTTCAAATTGCATTTTGCTTTCAGGAAGTTAAAGTTCGAATATATGTCGTGAGAGCATTTGATCTCGCCCCACAAGATCCTAATGGCCTCGCTGACCCCTATTTGAAAATCAAAGTTGGCAAAAAACGTATCGCTGACCGAGACAATTATTTACCAAACACGTTGGATCCGATATTTGGGAGGTAAGGAATAACTGCGTTGTAGTCCTTATGTATTTCTACCTCGGGAATTTCTTTTTAATTTAGAATGTTTGAACTTGACCTGATTCTTCCAATGGAGAAAGATTTGAGAGTAGAAATTTTTGATTGGGATTTAATTGGAACTGATGATAAAGTTGGCGAGACTATTATTGACTTAGAAAATCGTTACTTAAGCAAATACAAAGCTTGGTGCGCTCTTCCAGCAACATATTGCTCGTAAGTTGGATATATACATAGATAAGGATATGCAGTAAGGGACCACAGAAATACTCCCAACAATGTATTTGTGATTATACAGACAAGGCCCAAACTTATGGCGACCACAGATGACACCAAAGGAGTGGCTCAAGCAGCTAGCTCAAAGCATGGGTATTGATGAACCTGTCTGGAATGGCAACACATGTGTTCTGTTTGATAACAAGAAGTATTTGTTGGACTCCTTTGAAAAGAAAATGGTAATCACCTAATCATTTTGTACTTGTAATTATATCGGGGCGTGCTGTTGAATATGATGATCACTTGTAGGGGCGGATCCACCCGGAAATTCTGGGGAGAATGATGTAACAGTATGTGAGATTGGCGTTTCCGTGAGTCACGTTAGCGCGCAAACAGTGAACCATTGCCCTCATCCAAGATCTATCCTCTAGACAGGACCCCCTGGATCTTCCCCTGATCACTTGAATAAAATTCAAGCCCCCATTATATTTTTACCATCCGTTTAGTTGGAAATCTTGCACTGGGTGAGCAATGCTTAGTGAGCGTAATTAACATCATACTTTGTTTTCCAGATTCCTTGCAAGGATTGGGGTCCCGCTGATGAACGATTGGCACTCTATGTTCTCCGCACATACCCTCACGTGACAGAGCACGTCGAAACTAGACCTCTATTCAATAAAGTCATGCCTGGAATTGAACAGGTTACCTCACACATGTTAGAAGTTGTGAGAATCTATACTTAAACTTGTCGGTGTATTTTTAGGGGCGTGTGCAACTTTGGGTGGATATGTTTCCAAAAGAGTTTGGGGCTCCTGCCGACCCTGTCGATATCACACCAAGAACGCCATCAGAGTGAGTGCTGAGTTGGGCTCTGTCAATATTGTCACTTGCACCCTTTGACTACCGTACCTTACCTAAATACCTAGTCTGACGAACACATTTGGTTACATTGGGAAATGCAATAGGAATGTAACCGCATAGTACAAGTACACACCATTGTACTATGAGTACTAGACAAGGCAAGGCGCCGACAGATATCTAAATCAAGCATCCCTCCGTCGTCGTGCTGGCTCTGTAACTTGAAAGCTACTGATACCATTTTAAATGTCATTTATATGACACGTTTAGGACTCGTTGCGACGACTTGAGTCGCGTGTTTTCGATAACTTGACTCGACTCGAGTCACTGGACATATGTGACTTGACTCGGGAAATGAAAGTGGAGACTTGACTTGACATTCGGGATTATACTTTTGTGAATCATAGATGAAGTCAATTTTTTGTCCCGGTCCCCGGTTGTATTCATTTCTTTGTCTAATTGGGTAGTGGAGATCATTATCATTTTTTACAAAATGACTCTATATGTGATTCAAAATTTTGAAATTTGGCAAGACTCGGACTCGACTTGAACACCTTGGTGACGTGACTTGACTTACGACTCGAATTATGAAACGTTGAACGACTCAGACTAGACTTGAATTTCTATTCAGGATCATTGACTTGGTCGCAACACTGCTCTAACCTACATCTACCAGATTTATGACATACAGTCCTATCGGTACACTACCAAGCCATATTGTTGATTGACCATGGCATATGGCAAATGCACCGATCATTTTGTCTTTTTAGATACTTTGTTCGAGTAATTGTGTGGAACTGCCGTGAAATACCGATGATGGATACCTCGATGTTCGGTGAAAAGATGACTGACATCTATGTAAAAGGATGGCTGGGTGGTATGGAGTATAAAAAGAAAAAAACTGATGTCCATTACAGGTGGGACAAAAAATTGGACTTGGATTGAATTAGTGACCCTACGACATTTAACCCTCTACAGATCATTAGATGGCACAGGAATGTTTAACTGGAGATTTGTGTTCCCGTTCAACTACCTTCCACAGGAAAGAGTTGTCGTTGTGTCAAAAAAAGAACATTTTTGGAGTCTTGATAAAACAACAACAAAAGTTCCACCGGTGTTGTATATCCAAGTATGGGACAATGATCTCTTTGGACCTAATGAATATATCAGTAAGTTAATATTGTATTGCTTTGATATACTGAAAGATTGGTGCAATGCTGACAAATAGTGAGTAGACACAATTGGTAGGATGCCCGCAACTCGTTTGCCTGATTGGTGGTTCGCTTGCCATCAACTATGTCAAACCTATTCCGTGAAAATTGGTATCCACAACTGGCATTACAGGGATAGTGTGAAGGGTGGTGCAACACAGCTTTATCTCGCAGCAGCAGCAGCACGAAATAAGATGTTAGGACTGTGGTGGAGAACAAAACCAGTCTGATTGAATAGGGTGATGTTTTGAATTTATGGCATTTGCAACTGCTAGTGCTAAGGTCACGTATGCTAATAGTACAGGATATTTGGTTTGTAGCCCAAATTACTGTCATGGCAACAGCTGTCTGAAGAAGATATTGGCAGCATCTATTGTGTTTGATAGTGCTTGGTTCGCTCGGATTAGTATATCCAAATTCTTTACTACATATTTTTGCAGGCGAGATTGAACTTCCCTTGAACAAGACACCAAAGTGTTCCAAATTCAACAAATTCGCGACTTTGAAAAACATTCCGGATTTGCAAGGCAACTGTGCTGTTCCTCTTGTCAACATGTTTGATCAGAAAGTTCTCACAGGATGGTGGCCATTATATGCTGTGAAAGAAGGAGAGAAAATTCAAGCAGTGAGCATAGTTTTGAGAAATATACTTTTGATATGATTTATCATCCAGACTTGGTTTATTGTGAATGTTGTTAAATCTGTGGGGAATCTTGTTTATGATATCTATTGATCTTCTGCCATCGACTCCACTACATACTTCGACATTTATATATGTAATAGATAGAATAAGTCACCAAAGATATAACGTCCAGTCCAGGTTATTGGAATATAGTTCACAAGATTTCGGACCTCCCTCCTTCATCCTGTGGTAACTTATCATCAGCTGCACGATTTTTCGTATTTACATATCCGTATAAGGTACATTTTCACGTTGTCAGCCATCTGAAATACACAATTCCATGTTTCCACAGGGAAAAATTGAAATGACAATTGAGGTCATTCCGCAAGAGGAGCAAGAAGAAAGGCCGGCTGCTGATGCTCGTGATGAACCAAATGAGAATCCGAAACTTGACAAACCAAAGTAACTGATTTACTATTGATCCAGTTTCCCGATTCTACCAATATCGTTCATTACAGACGTCCAGCAACCTCTTTTGCGTGGTTCTCATCGCCATGGAAGTCGTTCCGTTACATCATTTGGAAGAAATACAGATGTCTGATTATTACTGTTCTTCTGATTTTGTTGCTCATATTGTTCCTGGCACTCTTCATTTACACTTTCCCGGTAAGTCTCGTTATTATGCATGTGCCAGTGTATGCATGAAAATGCCCACAGTCTGGTTTGACCATACAAGCCAACAGTAGAATGAATCCAAACCAGTTTTGTGACCAAGTCACTGATTCCAAGTGACAGGTCAAATCCAAGTTCAAGACCAAGTCAATTTTTTTCAATATTGCAAAAATCCAAGTCCAAGTATTGACCGTGATCACTCCCGTCTCACCACAGAGTGTGTGTGAGACTGTGAGAGAAACAGAAAAACAGAAACAACACAACAGTGCATCGTATCATAGCTTGAATTTCACCTGTCCACTTCATTTTCAGGGTAATTTCACTAATTTTTTGATGGGGAAATTGTGAACACGACGACTGAATGCAAGTATGCTCATTGAAATATAGAATTTAGATATATATATATATTTTTGTGAAATATTAGCCTCAATGGTGTAATGTTTTGTCCTGATCCGTAGAATTTTAAGTAAATTTCATTGTTCATTTTACCAACCATGTCATTGTACACGAATAGCAATTGTATATTATTTTCAATGTCAGTTCGGCAAAAATGTGATTATGGTTTGAACAAAAAATGCAAGCAGCTGATATTTTTCACATTTCTTATAGATAGTCATCGTTAACGTGTGGTAGCGATATCAAAAGTCACTTTTGGCAGATACAGGAGACATTCTGATCAGGCCCGCAATCAGTGGCGACACAGGGCCATTTGTCCCCTCTGAAATAGGGGTTAACCGATTATCGCCCGGCAAATTTTATCAAGGCTGAATTTTTGTGATTATCGGTATCAGTATTTAGTCAAGTAAGGAAGTCAATATTGGATATCAGCCTCAATAATCAAACGATAAGTGACCTAATATCGACTTTGGCCGATATTCATGATTTTTGGATTATCGATATTCGCCATCAGTCATGTGAAAGGCTACTCTGAAATTCCTGAGTCGCATAATAGAAAGTTGACTTTTTGTAGCAAAGATTATTTCGTCTTTTTTTAATGATAGGAGTGACGTCATATGCCACGTCGCATAGTGTGACATCATTGAGCCCTCCCCTAAAATCGAAAGCCGGTTTTTTCCTTGCTGGTGTGTCTCCGATCTTGTGTTGTCTGTCACTTAGGAAACGTCAAGTTTCGTCGAATCGATGAAGCATAGGCCTACAGCTTCTGTGGTCCAGTCCATCATATAAAATCCCCTGCATCTTCCAAAGGTGGCTTTCCATGAGAAATGACCAATGCCAAAGTTTATTGTACACTTCCATTTTTTTCAACCATCATCATATTTTCCCCACAGTGATCCTTTATCGCTTCACTACCTGTATGCCCCACTTACTGGTGACGATATATTTATTCTTAGCACTAGAAGTATATCTAGACGCCCTGCATTACATTACGTCACTGTTTTCACTGTATCCATTGATTTTAGCAGCTCTTCACTACCGCAGCATTTTGCGTTTTACTTAGGTGTCATCGTGAACACTTTTGTATGTAGCCTTTTAGCTTACTTGTAGAGTAGATACTTCCATATCATATTCACACCTTGTAACCTGCGTAATGTCACTCTGTCTTTTGCCTCATTTGATTAAAGTAGACGATTTTTGCTGGATTAAGTTGAGATACCCCTTTTAGTCTATACCAAGGAAGTCCTAATGGGTAGTGGGGACTGGGAGCCTCTGTTAAACTAAGCATGGTGTCGCAAGCGCGGTTGCATTACGCTACGGTACGTTGTACGCCTGTTTTCTATGGTACGGTTCAAGGTGTTGTTGTTTTTGAATTTATGGCATTTTCAACAGCTAAGGTGATGTAGCCTACGATTACGGTACACCTGTCGATACTTCAGGTTTATAGACCGGATCGCTATCACAACCGCTACCATCTGCACTACCCCCATGCTGACTGCCAAGCAGAGAGGAACGGGAATTTGAAGCCGCAACCTCCCGATCGGATGGCGGACACAAAAAATCGAATCACCGGCCGGCAACTGAACGGTTCCAGATGAGAAATATATCCATGTGTCGTGTTGATTAGGCCTGATTGCTTTACGCCTTCATGAGCAATTAGTAGCTGTGTTGTTGTTGCCTAAGCGTTTGTTTCCTCTTGAGTAGATAGAGGAGCTGAACAGCATGTGGCACCGGAGTTTATCTCAGTTGTCCGCCCTCAAAGAAACACAGTTTCAGTATTGTCAGAATCAGAAGACTGCGTAGCCTATATGCAGATTGATGTAGGCCTACTGTACTACTGTATGTAGAATAGAATACAGGCCTACGCTCTACAAATTCGATTTAACATGCTGTCGTACAGCACAGCCTGTCGACTTTGCTTCGATGAGTAAGTCAATGGAATCATGATGCGACTTCCAGACGTAGAGCGATAACGCACCGAAGGCTACACATCGCGTATCTCGGTATTCTCGAGGCTTGTCTAGCCGGCGGATCCCCGGGGCATCCTGTGGTGCACACCGCCAGCACTTATGGATGTGTTCGCCTCGCTGTTTGTCAGTTTGATTCTCGAATGCAAGCTGGATCCAGAGTTATCTTTTGATTTAGCAGACGTGCAAGTGTTACAGCCGAAAGGAACTCGCCATGGTAACAAACGATTGCTTGGTAGTCCAAACCTGCCTGTATACTGGTATATTTACTTTAAACGAATGGATGGTCATTGACTTTGAAATTACGCATGGCCGAATGTTAAATTTGTGGCGATTCTTCTACATGCTACGGGGAATGCTGTCGATGAAACTTATCGTTGCCTTATGCATGACATAGACGAAAGCTGCGAAGTGCTCGTTGCATAACTCAGTGATGTATTAGGCCTAGTGTTGTGCGCCCACTATGCCCGATGTGTAAATGCGCCGAGACAGTCCCACATTTTCTAATGCAGTGCCGTCGATTCATCCATCTTCGACAAATACTGATTAGAGCCTTGCACCGCTTCAAATGTTGATTTCTCACTATACAACTTACTCACCCTTCCCGAACTAGCCTCTTTTGTTTACGATTATGTTACAGAATTCGGGACTATATTATAGAACCCCCATTCCTGTGTGCTATATATCGTCCCCAATCCCAGCTATTATTTACTCGTACTATTTATGTTACTATAATACCCATGTATCTGCCCCAGCCTGTCCTGTTCATGGTGCAAAACGCCGTCCGGTGATAAGTGCCACTGAAAATCTTTATAATAATAATAATAATAATAGTGTTGTGCGCACTGGGCTTCATTTTATAATCAGGGTTGTGCGAGTCAGTCTCTAAAAAATTATTCACTTTGCTACATCCGTGCGTATTCATTTCTTGCGGGACTATCTAGCGGGACAGATCAGTCTGATGTAGTAATCGCTAGATGAGGCTAAGAAGTAATTTAAGTCACTATGGTCAAGATGGTTTACCGCTGGTAGAAACTAGAAAGGTGATCTCGATTTCAATTTATCTCGGTCCAGACTCGGAGATTATTTGGAATTGGAGTATGAATATAGGCCTACTCCATCCCGCCACCCGTGTGTTGCGACGGTGTCACAGTCGTGAGGCAACAACTGCTTTATATATCTAATGTCGTACGTGTGTCTGCTACGTATAAGTAGGCCTATTCGTTAAATAATTTTCTATTCGCGCATACAGTATTTCACGAAGCGAATAATTTTTTATATCTATATCTATCTTATATCTATTTTTTATATATATCTACGAAACGTTCAACTTTCCAACCCCCATTATTAAGAATAGCGAACAGACGATTATATGATATCAAATTTGAATTTAGCAACGTGATAGTGGGCCAATCATTGTATGATAGCAAAAGACTATACAGGCGGCTACATCGGACTACACTATATTGGCTTCGTGTTGTTGTAGTTAAATCGTTGGCCACAAAGCCAGTATACTGTTTTCTTAGGGTTCTAATTCCGATTGCATCAAACCAAAAACGTAAAAATGGTGTCAGAAAGCTTCCCCGTAAGACAGCAAGCGCAGGGTGGATAATGCGGAGGGTGAAAGTTTGACTTCAACAGCCTTACAGACGCATTTTGTATTTCCTGTATGGGGATCACTATTATTCACGTAGTGTGTTGCGTATGGTAAGGCGATCATAATTAAGATCGCCTTAGAATATGCTGGTGACTGTAGCGGCGGATCGGAAATTCTGGGAGAGGGAATGACGTCATTGCATGACCGAAATTTTGAGTTTTTCTCTTATAAATTCCTAATAGTAGGGAGGTCCTAACTAAGGCTACTTATCGCCTAGGCGCCATATTCACAGGGATCCGCCCCTGATGAGTCATTGTGATCTTTCAAGTCTGTGTAGACCTACATGTACAGTAGCACAAAACAAATAAGAACAAAATAAAACACGGCTTTCGCGTGTTTCGCTTAGGCCTTAAGCTGAGGAACGTCATGAACACAATATTGCATTTTAAGCACCAAATTTGCAACTATAACCCGTCAAGTTATCACAAAATTAGTCTAATTGGAAGGTTATCCTTTTCCCAGCCTTTAATACTGTGATACATTTGATCGTTTTTGGTACAGTTATTTCTAACGCACTATCATCCAGTGGCGAATTTCTTCCTGAATCTGATGAACTTCGCGGTCCTGTTGCTATAGATTTTGGAACTTTTGGGCTTGGCGCATTTATATCATCATCATCATCATCGTTGGAGTCGCGACGTTCTTTTCGTTTCAGATCTGGTTTGACTTGGTGAAGATTCAAAAACGGTTTGATCCGTTGCAAATTTTCTGTAATAGTTGACGCAGGTTGGAATTCTGGAGCGGACAGTTGCATCATAGGTGTTGGAAAATTTCTCGCATGCAATTCTGTCGGTCGATTTGTGGATTTGATAGACTTCAAACGGTTCGCATTGCGTCCGATGTCAATCAAATGCTTCAACATCGCACGCAGACGATTTTTTCCTACCCATTGGTCAGAAAATTTAATCGATCGATCAACGATTGTTGGGTCAACAGGGTGGCGATAAAACGGCCCGCTTTTTGGAATGTTGGTCAAATATTTTTTGTAGATATTGAATATTTCTTTATCCGTGTCAGAGTATATTGTCTTCTGCGCTACGCGCATACTGCTTTGTTTTCCTGTAGCCGCGATCACTGATGTAATCGCCGGGGTGAATTCAAGCGTCATCGGTTCGTGGCTATCGATTTTCCCGCGGATTTCAAAATTTTCCGCCCGTAAATTCCAATGATCGTCAATGTATTGGATACCAAATGTGCTGTAATTATGCCAGAATACAGCGTTTAAAAGTCCTTGTGCTGTATCGGTGTTCATAACACCGTCTTTCCAATCTGAGCATTCAGCGTCTCTGCTGCTGTTGTGAAATTGTTGTGAGGCTCCCTTGTGGTTGTATTTTGAATGTACGCCACCGAATGATTGGTTGCGAGATGTTGTTTTGAGTGAGGTTGGGCCAATGCTAGTGAGTTCTTTGATGCGATAGTCCAAAACAGATCGAAAGTTAGTGTAAGTTGGATTGCTTCGATCTAATATACAGATTGTTGGTTTACCAGCTTGTTGACGTAGGTATCGTTGGATACCCATTACAATCTGCATGAGGGTGTGAGGTGGGTAGGGATTACCATCTTTACGGCGAATTTCCTGCAATACAAAAGACGTGCTTGATTTAATTAGCGATTTCACTTTATCGTCGGCCGCGCTGAAGGGCTACAAAATGCAACTTTCACTCGATGATATCATCACGATAAGACGTTGGTGCTATAAAATAGCGGAATGACTTTTGCGATTTCGAAATCGACGTAGGCCAGGGAGTAGTCTACTCTGCGACTCTAGGTAGACAATTATATCATCATGGGGTTGACAATGTCGACACGGATAATGCAAATCTCAATTTGCTGAATGGTACTGCCATTTTTTAGCGTTGTTAGTGCAAATGTTTAACGGTTATCAACCATATCGGAAAAATCGAGAATATCTCCCCCTATCTAATATAGCCCTCTCATATCCTTACTTGACTGACACGGTGACGGCTGATTATCGCAGAAATACGACTATCAGCCTCGTGTTCATCCTCAATAATTAGTAATATACTGTATATATATATAATATATATAATTATTATAATCGGTTGACCCCCACGGAATTTTACCCACTTCCCGGGAAACTTACATTTGAGAGTATATAATATTTTTACGGACACGAAAATCATGCCTAGACCTACCGAGAGAGCTGATTGAACAACTAAAATATCACACGAGAACAAACGCACTCATAATCACAAAACGTTGTTTTCACGCTTCCTATTACGGCATATGCAATTATGCATTACCGTTGATATGCATACTTCATTTTCGATCGACGACTCAGCTTACTGTTACTATTAGAACTACTCAAGTCGCGCAGTCACGTCCTTTCAATCTTCAAATAAACCATTCATCCAATGTCAGCGTAAATAAGAATGTTTTTCAATTGATTGCTTTAGTCATTTTAAAGAATAGTTACATATTCGAGTATTCGAGTAGTAACTCACCATGACAAATTTGCTCAACCAGTAATCTAGCTCTTCCTCTCCTGCTTGGCCAACATCGAGTGGAACACCTTTATAAGGTCCGATGAAACTGTCCTCCTGTCGTGAACAAAGAACTATTGTTTAGATCAATTTCATACAATCGTGTTATTTCCAACCATAACAGCCAAAAATTGCAATGCAAATGTGCATGAAATATTCCTGTGGAATCATTCGATTTATTAATTACTATGACGTTCAACCTACACACTATATAGGTCGTCAACGCGTTGCAGTATTTGCGTGCAAGAAAGTCATTCCCGCGTATCGTTGGGATTAGACTTCTACAAATGGCGACAGTTTGAGCATACTGCCCGGGTCATAATTTAGATTGAAATACATCTCAGAATACGAATAAGTTCGCTCGTTGAAAAATTCAATGTCGGGTGGCCACGTGAACGGCGTACTGATCTGAATGTGGTATTTACAGCAATTCAAGGTATTCTTGGCCGCCATCGTCATCGTAATTTATATATACTGCTCCACATCGATTACGAATATTATGACTAATTGACTATAGTTACAGACATATGGATGCACACCGGACAAGGGACTTCTGGGCCAAACAACCTGGACCGCAAGGAAAACCGTATTAGAGATCGGCCGATATTGATTTTTTATTGCCCATATTACGATATTCGGTCTCCTCGCCTGACTGACATCGGAATATAGAAAAATCATGAATATCGGACTCGGCTGGAGGCCGATATCGAAAGTAGCAAAAATCCGAGTACCTACCGGTCTCGTTAAATCACTCAACCCGTATGCAGGGCGTGTAATGGAAGGGCCGAAGGGGAACGGGGAACTCACCAATGCATTTCTTTTTCTTGCCCACTCTCTCCACACGTTGAACGCCCAACGGTTTTGCTTCTTCGTCCTTTCTGGTATCCCAGGTGCTTCAGCAGGCTGCACATCATCTAGGTATCGACGTAATCGCTGTTGCATCAGCTCATCCATAGCAAAGCCTCTTGCTGGGTTCCACAGGGGTAGGGGTAGTTCTTTTTGTACTGGCGAATGTCTATAATCGGAGTTGACAGATTCTGTTTCTTGAGGGGATGTATCTAAAGAACGTGGGGAACTTTCACGGTTTAAATTTGCATTAGGTAAAAAATGGCGGCTTCGGTCAAGCATAGTTCTGGCGACAGTCATCGCCGCTAATTTGTCTCGTCCTTGTAAATATTGCTTTGCCAAATCTCCTATCATGGCGGTTAGATTCGGCACGCCTGGTGCCACAATTTCCTTGCTGTCTTGTATATTATGCTCAGACTCTTCTGGTTTTGCTGATCCTTCGCTGGAAGGAGGGGGTGGTGTTACAATAGATTCTTCACGATTCTCGTCCCCGTCATAGCTGTTATTGTCCATTTTATCGCATTCAGAGTGCTTATCTGAATTTCCACTGCTGTCTCCTTCGCCGTGTTGTCTTCTCTGTGGGGTTGCGGCTTTTCTGCGGCTGCCTTTGGGCAAGAATTTCACCCCCGGGATTCTTTCGCCGGTAGTCAAATCCAAAGCATCCATTTATTTCAGAATCGCTCACTAAATCAAATCCTTAGCATAGAATCTAACAAATAGATTGAAATGCGTTAATCTCAGTAATACTAATAGGCTACGCCGAATGCTGAATACGCGGAAATAATGATGCTAAATGGCGGACGTTCACTCCGCAACAAATAAATTATCAACCCACTCTTGATCATAACGTTATCCGTAAATCTTGTGTAAAATTTTCTCTCTCCTCTCGTCGCTCACTCCGAGGTAAGTAAATTTTCAACTCACCGCTGACGTCTCACGTTATGCGTAACTCCTGTGAGAATTCTCAATTTACAAATACTAAGTCCGCCGTTTAGTATCGGTAATATCGCTTCAAAAATCAATCACTTATGATATGAATATATACTTGTGGAAATACGTGTATAGACCCTATCCACTAACGTTTCCTCGTTCAAGTGGCTGGAAGTTCATTAGAAGGTAATTTTGACGTAATTTGCCGACATCGCGCCGCTATATCTCCTAATTATATAATTTAACGCAGCGATCTAACCAGCAAGTTAATGATAATCACCACCGACCCGTTGCATAAGAATATCAATTATGAACTAAAAGTTGATTAATTTATACAACTAGACAATGTACTACGCATTTCCTCGTGACGATATCATCATTTTAGGCGACAAAAGAAAGTGACACGGGAAAGTTGTTTTTTTCGTACTACCCGATGCCATTAGTCATTGTCTCCTTACACTTGTAAGAAAAACCTGCAGTATTTGTGCCAATCTCCACATAGCCCGTTTTCCTGTATATGCCATTTAGTCTATGGCTCTAGTGGGAATAACAGCTTCTATTGTTTCCGCAATAGCTAGACAGAAATGATCGTGTTCTCAAGAAAGGCAAGATTATTCACATTCCTATATGTCATAACTCATGGCTATCAAAAGCAAACTATGGGAACATTTCCTCTGTTCTCCGATTTTGCAACATTGATTTCCCAATAGGAAATGGTATTAGATTCGTGCAGTTAGTGACAAACACGCAACTCCTGGGATCTCGTGATAACAACCAACTGGCACTGCAAGTAATATGTCGATACCGCTTCCTTGCAAGGTCATAATACGGTTTAATATGAAGGACGAGTTGGGTAATGTACGCAAATGATAAACGTATTATAGCCACTGCCTAGAGAAATAAGAAAAGGGTAAGCTGATAGCGCATGGTGGAATATCACGCTCTTGTGTCTATTCTATGCGAACTTGCGAAGCAAAATCTGGCATATATTGAGAAATTTGAAGATCTCATGGGTGTAGCGAACACGTAACAATCATTAAATTGTTACATGCTAATTGTACTTTGCTTTGGTGCAAGCAATGATCACCTTGTACCAATCCTGCATCCCTGCAGTGCGTTCGGGAATGTCGAATTTCATCTGCCGAGCGAAGAACAACTCGTCTGGCTTGCGTCGTTTTAACTGGCATTTTTATATATAAAGTCTGTGCCGACAGTTGGTCTTCAGAGTCTTTTTCTGCAGTCCGTGGACATTGAGGCCAAGAGCACGCCATATAATAATTATGGGTGTCCAAGCAACGCGTATCCTACTGCTTATTAGGTCTCATTTCAGTATGCCAGCTTCATTGACAGAAGGCTATGTGGAGAAGACGTGCGTGCGAAAAATCAAATCGTGGTTCGTCACCGCGTCACGCCGGGACGATAAAAAGGTATAATATATCGCCTTGTGTCGACGGTATAGCGAGAAAGGACGAGCAGTTAGGATATAATATATCCTACTACACCTATCGACATCAGCGGACATGCTGTGGTGGACACACGTATGATCAAGGGCGAAGTTGTCCAGCCAACGAGCAGTCCCCAAGCGCTAAACCCAATAAAATGCTGCGACAAGAAAGCCATCCACTGAACCAAACCCACTCTGCCTGATGTGCAAATGCGCCGAGACAGTTCCACATTTTCTAATGCAGTGCCGTCGATTCACTCATCTTAGGCAAATATTGATTAGAGCGTGCACCGATGCCAATGTTGAATTCTCATTTAAACAACTTGCCCACCCTTCCCGAGCTAGCCTCTGATGTTTGCGATGTTACAAAATCCGGGAAAATACTATAAACCGTGATTTTATGTTCTATTGTCCCCAATCCCATACTGACGCTGCTGCATAACATTGATCCCTTCATCTACTATTTCTGTTACTATCGATTACTATATTCATGCATCTGCTCCAAACGGTCTTGTTCGTGGTGCAAAACGCCCCCGGTGATAAATGCCACTGAAAGCTTCTATATTATAATAATTATATGCAAGCTTTCGGACCTCTGCTCCTTCATCTTCATTTTAGATGAAGGAGTAGAGCTCCGAAAGCTTGTGTATTATATTACAATAAACTGGACTGGACGTTAAATCTGTGGTGACTTTTTATATTTATTACTATTTGGATCGTCCGCCATCAGCTCCACAATTTTTCGGAATACAGTAATAATATGCAAAGATATCCTGTATGCGGTTGCGCTGTCGTCACCCAAACTGGATAGGCTGCAGGGAGAAACTTCTTCAAATTTGCAATTATTTGTCCGAGCACAAAAGTTATAGCATATTCGCATCTGTACTGTTCCCGCCACCATTTATTTCAATTTCACCGACAAAAAGTATCATGAACGGTCGGGCTGATAGCCAACATTGAATTTACACGTTATACGAAACAACAACAGCCTACACATGTAGCGATGCCTATAGCTTTCGTGCTCTACGTCATAATCATCGGCGGGATCATCGAGAGAGAGGTCTTCTCTAAACCTTATCATGCTGGCCCGTGTGTGAGGACCGAGGATGATTAGTGATACGATACGGTGTTGTCTACCGAATGCTCGCTATTCAAGTCAACTTGTTATCGTGAAATAATACGGATTACAAATTTCCACGGTCAATAGTCCTACTATAAAATCTGATTCCAACCAAACTCTACACCTCCAGCGGGCCAGCCTTTCAATATCTACTGTCTACTCAAGACATACCGTGTGTATAAACTGTACAACTTCCCGTCGGTACCTAACGTCATAAATCCGTGAGGCTATATTATGAACGATGTTCATTGAGCGGTCATCCCAAGTTGGTGGGCCTACCTTTTCCTAGTTCAATAATGCTGCGGGTAATACAACTATACAAATGTTGCAGTTAAAAGCAAATGAATATTATTGATTGCTTCATTCTCTAACGTACCGGTATAAACCTCTTACTCCAATAATAATGAATTGCGCACTATACGCAATACGGATACCGCACATCCACAATGCAGGCTCATTCTGCTCCGCCAGCCGTAATTATATGGCATAGCCCGATATACGTCGATAACATGGTATATCCTAGGTCTAGCGAACACAGTTTTTATACACTCTGTTCTAACTGAGCCCCCTACGCTATGTGCATCATACTATAGTGCTCAAGTTTACCAAAACTGATAGATCTCTTTCCTTATGTCACCTATTCGATCAACAGCTCCTTGCAGAAGTAGAAGCCAAGAAGCAACACGTGCGCAAACTTTATTCATCTCAGTGGCGCACGCGCAGTATAATAATATAATAAATCGATTTCTTCATCCAAATGGCATTGTGGCCACGCATGATGTCACAGATAGACTGCGCGCTTGTGACGTTCAAATAGCGACATTTGCTGGCAATTTATTCAGTTCAGTTCGCAATTCACAATAAGCCTATATAATAGCTGGCTTCCCTTGAGCTCGCGGTGAATGCTCCGCATTATCCAATAACGATGTGAGGTGTTTCTGCAATGATCGCTGAACTCCCTGGGTTTCCGGAACTCGCTGACCCTGACCCCATTCAAACTCAACATTCTCTAAACTTAGGCTACACCTTCCCGCCTTAGCCTGTTTGTAATTTAAACTAAACGCTTCATCTACTGTATAAGCCATTCTCGTGTCCTAGATTGGAAACGTTCAACTTGGCGTCCAATCATTTTCAAACGAAAGCTTGACCACTCCGTGATCTTCCAGCAAGACGGCGAGAAACCTGTCAGCTAATTTGCACCGGCAACCCGCCGAAATCACAATCAAAGATCGCCTTGCAAAATCAGTTCATAAGCAATCAGCTGGTACACAATCGAGAAATACACGCGAATGCGTCGCCGGTACCGAACCGAAAACATGGTACGTCTGGAGAATTATGTAGGCCTACGGGCCTACGCCTACCGATATTCCTTTGCTACCTATAGGCTACTATTTGAAATCGCGGGAATTAAATAAGTTCGATATTCATTGATTGCCGAGGTTGGATGATGGCACTACTGTACTTAGTACTTACTGTGTATAGGTTACTTTAGTTTAGTCTTGTATCTACATTCGTCTAACGTCTATAGTCCTTCCATCGCCAAACCGATATAAGTTCACTGCACTGTCAAATCCACTCAAGGGTCTTGCGTCTGCTTGACGATCCTAATCGTTTGTTAGACGTACCGGTTAATCTACAATCTACAACATCTATACCTAACTCCTTTGTTTTATCGCTTCCTGTACGATGCGTTAAAACGAAGTAATAGAAAACAAAGCATAGTCGTTATTCTACTCCAAAACGATTTGAAGACACGGATAGACCTCATTGTTGTAACAAACGAATAGCTAAGAATATTATTGTAACGTATCTTAATTACAGATATTTAATAGTGCTATCACGTAATTGGAGAAGCAAGTCGGATAGTCCTTTATAATCACAACATTAACTTACAATAGCAATGCTCATTATATTTATGAGCTTTATACGCTCAGCCTACCCTACTTAGAAGGTTATTCAATGTCAATATACTACGCCTATATGGATTTAATATCGTACTGTTCACCCGCCACAAATCAGCTAGTCCTATACGAAAGTGTCGTCATGTCACGTTGACGAGATGTTTTGGTCGAAATAGCTATACAAGACACAGGGAACAATCGCTGTTGCGAGAGTCCTAGTTTCAAACAGTGTAGTTCCATTAGGCAACGATGTGCGGAATCGGTGTTTTGTTGGCTTGCGCCTCGGTACCGTGACATAAGGGACCTGACCCCGGCGTTGAACAGGAAAATGTTAGATCCGTGTTTTTCTACCAAATTCTACCAAATATTATCCTGACTATTTCTGAACGTTCGTTATTAGGCCTAGGTAAAAATTTTGCACCAGCTGGTTCAATGACTTTGTTGTTTGCGGCGCAATTTCAATTTATCGCCCCTCTCTTTTGAATTAGATTCAATAGGCCCTATAGGCTGCACGGGACATATTTAACTCATAAGCACAATTGAATTGTATGATCGTAATATTTAACACAAGTGTAGCAACTATAGCTCACTGTTCCATGGCCATAAAAACTCAACCGATAAGGTGAGGTGATTTACCAGAAACCGCTTGGTTTTTGTTCTAGACTTCGGGACTGCTGTCGCCGTGCCGCTATAAGTGAGGCATATTATTCTTACAGCTATCGCGAGCGTCTAACTGAACGTAAGTAATGCAACACATCAGCCTTTAACTCACTCTGGACCATAAAATTAGATCTGTCACCTCTAAAACCTGGTTATGCCTATTGCCGTGCAGAAACAACTTTGATTCCTTTATTACTATCCTACACGACGAACTTTCCGGTCAAAAAAGTTGAATACCGTTATCGCACGAAGGCTGTATATTTTAAATACCGACTAATTTACTTTTATTAAAAGCGATATAAGCACTTACGATACTATTCCTCAAGTACCGCAGAAGTGGTAACTTCATAATCTAGGCTATATCTAATAGTAACCAGAAATATCCGTTACTGGACGGTTGTACGCGCAGCGCGTATTCAAACTCAAAAATCTATAGGCCTAACGTTGTGACGATTTGACGTCGTCTTTGTGGTGGAACGATCAGAGTTGGATATTGCGTCGCACAGAAGATATAAGTTAACTTGACGTCGCCCAAAAAAATCTCAGGATGCTATAATGTAGCAAGGGAGGTAGTATGCCTAGCCTATAAGCCCCTACAATAGTCACTGACTACACCGCTTCTACCATATAGTAGTGACTACACCATGCTCATTTATTACTACGCAGTGCCTGCAACGCTGCAGTCGCTATGGCTGCACTGTAGCCTACAGCTGACCAAATAGGCCTACCTTATTTTGCGGGACTTAGATAAAAATGTAGGTATAGGCCCATGGCCTACTTGTAGGGTGAAAATAGTTCAGTTTTGCGCGTTTCGTTCATCCGTTAAAATTGCGGCAATTCATCTGAGAATTATCATATTTGCTCGAAAACGAGTGCGATATTATCACAAATGTTGACTTTACTTTTTATTGGGTAGATCTAGGTACCACAAAGCGAACTCCGAAATATCTGGATCTGGAGCGATTTCGGATTCGTGATCACACCCAACCAATTAGAAATGACCCGGAATGCGAAAATAATCCTAATCAAATTAATACTCGAGTTCTATATTAAAAATGAAAATCATGATAAATCCGGCCTTTAAGCAAATCTGTATATCTATATATATCATAATTCTGGAGAAGGTTTTCTGTTCGGAGCCGCTCCGCTTCGATGGTTTTGCTCATCCTGCCCTTTTCAAGGTCGTCTTCCTGCGTTTTTCTGTGCCAGATTGTCGTTTTAGCACTCTTGGCTCTCCGTGAGCAAGTGGGGTGACCAAAACAAGGTCTTATAATTTTCGCATATATGGTGACCGCAGTATTTAAACATTTCATATAGCCTTTATATGATGACCAAAATGAGCCTTGTTCCCCGCAAGCACGTGGTTCTACGTATAGGCACAGTGTTCCCCGTGAACAGGGGTACCACGTCGGTACAGTGTTCCCCGTGGGCAGTGTTCCTTGTGGGGTGACCAAGACAAGACCTTATTATAATTGTAGCATTTATGGTGACCACGACGCGGCCTTGTTCCCAGCGAGCACATGGTTTCCTGTGCGCACAGTGCTCTCAGTTACCCGTGAGCATATGGTTCCCCGCGACCGTGAGCGTGGCCTTTCCTGTGAGCACGTGGTGACCAAAACCAAGGCAATCATAAATATAGCATTTGTGGTGACCAGGATTTATACAATTATATATAGCATTTATGGTGACCAAGACGAATCCTTTTTCCCCGCGACCACGTGGCTTTCTGTGAACATGTTTATTCTCGGACGGTGGCAACGCAAAATAAGCTCTCGCTTGACTTGCAAAATCACCCTCCGCGGTAAATTTTTGATATCGTTTATTGGGATCGAAGCTGTTACCGCTGACAATGATATTTGTAAAATACCCAAATATCGGTCGATCCCTACTTCAGGCTCGGCTTTGTTCGCTGAGAATAGTGACAAATAAGTCTTTCGTGTATATTAGGCCATATATAGTGTTGTTTCTAATCTAAGGTTAGGCTATATTACACGTTATTTCAGCCAGTCAGGATCACGATTAACACAGGTTGACCTAACATGATACTGACTTGGGTGGGTATTTTTAATATTGGTATATTTCATCCTATTACTGCAGTACAGTTGATTTAATTGAATCTAAGGTAACGCAGGTGATTACGTGTTACAAGGGAATCAGAGTAATAAAGCACCGCGTAGCCGCTCCATCGCACCAAGCGATCAGCTGGCAACCTCATGCGCATAGGATTTGCTGCTCCAAATATATTTGGTCGTCTCATTACAATTCCACTTTCTACCCCGAGCGCAGCCGGGGCTCTCTGCTGGTAGAGGCTTATAGCGATAGCCTCTATACAGGCTATGTAGAGGCAATGGCAAGTTTTTCAAACACTCTGCAGCGACTTGAGTGGTCATAGTTTCGCTTGAGTGCTGATCAGTGATCACTGGGGCTACCGCTTCGCTTCCATTCCCAGCTAGCTAGCTACCTACCTACCTACGAGATTCGTCGAGGGTTTGCCTGTGGTCGTCGGTTGTGAGACGGGGTTTGTTGAGGTCAGAAATTGCGTCCTGGCTGTTGGTGCGGTAGGTCACATTGTAGTACACGCTTTTTGCAGACCGAAGGAATATTAGTAGCCCGTACTGCTGAAGCCGCTTCCCTAGCAACAAGCAACCACTGCGCATTAGAGATTTGCAAGAGTTCAACTACCGTAATCGTCATTGAGGAGTGTCGAAGCCGATGTCGATGAGTGAGAGGCACTACGTATTTAACTTGCAGTTGGTACTGCGTTCGCCTACCGGAACTAGGGCGCGTAGGGGGTACGTCGGTAAACCCCAATATTTGCCCTATCTACCAGAAGACAGTATAGTTGGATTCACAACTCTAACTCACAAGTTTCTGTACCATTAGCGCATTGGGTAGGCCCAATCCAAATCAAGTACACTGTGTCCCTCCTTTAATATTCATTGATTTAATTAATTTAGTTTCTTTGAAATTTAAACAGAAGCAGTTGATATGTCTGCAAGTCGAATCAATGACTATGGGGAACATTCAAGCATGGAATGCTTGGCTTCATATCTCAGTGTATCTACTAGTCGAACTAACCCCATCGATTCAAAGAAGGATCTGAAAAAGGCTTTACAATACGCAGGAAAAAATCCATCAGATGAGTTTGTCAATCGCGTTTGGGAATCCCATTCAAGTGTTATTGATTACGATGCCTATTCAGTAATATTCAAGAATGTAAAATCACCAGAGAGAAAAGAGCTATTGCGAATCTTCAAGTCGCTTGATAACAATGGCAATGGATTTATATCGCATTCAATGTTGAAAGAAATTTTAACATCAGAGTGTGAAAAAATGTCAGACACGGAATTGCAATTCATATTGAAAGATGATGACATGAATAAAGATGGTGAACTTGATTATACAAAATTTTGTACAGCTATGCTAACAGCAAGTCAAAAATCCCAACAAATTAATTTGAAAACACTTAAATCATCGGAGTCAAAGAACTTCTCAAAAGCCTCTTCAAACTCAAGAGCTGGTCATGTTACTAAAGCCACACTACAGAAACGCATATCCGGATCTACGATGATCGATTCTTCTGAGTTTGATCAATTGGGAAGCGATATTCTTGATGGAAATTTCATAAATTTCAAAAGTGCATCACTTCCCCATGCTACCCCAGCCCCTAAAAGTCTGAAGACCTGGAACAAAGCAAGCAGGAGAGGCTGTTTTTACTTAGACAATGATGATGGTTCTGTTTCTACTCATGAATATTCATTAAGTTTATCTACGTCATCAGAAGTATGGCTCTCAATCAAGCCCTGCCAACTATCGGACAAGAAAAAAGATATAAAAGCACCTGTGGATACATCTCTATTGTTGTTTCGCGAAACCGGCCACCAGTCAGGCAAAGTTGAATTCATTGGAGTTGCAAATTTACAGAAACGGTCAGAATATTGCTGGAAAGGCGACTTACGTAGTGGTTCATATATAATATTGCCTTTCACTACCGGGTGTCGACTCAAAAGGCGGACTATAGAACCCAGGAATAGCACACAATTGATTCAGACCGATCAGAATGGTGAAACACGGCTGTCCAAATCATTTACTGAAACTCTATGGGAGATGTTTGAGATGTGTGACTTAGATGGCAATGGGCTTTTGAGTCGTGATGAATTTAACTGGTTTCAATTGCTGACATGTGATGAAGAAGTTGATGACGAAGCTTGGAATATTGTAACAAAAAATTTTCTAATGAAAAATGGAGAACTCACAAGAGAAGGGTTTGTGCAACTACATCTCCTACAGGCGTGCGAGGAAGATGCAGACCCTGCAGTTGAATTCTTCGATACTCTGATGTGTATGGGCTATAACAAAGCTCTTGATTTGGATCAGGCCTGTCCTTTCCAGATTGACGTATATGCAGCCAAATGTGTTCCTGAGCTAAATGTCCACGATTTTAAAATCGGTTCCACTAATATCGATATGGAGAAAAGGCTGATTACGAGTATAGTGCAAATGGGTGACAAGCGCAAGTTGGTCGGCGCTTCAGATTTGGATTGGTATGTATACCGAGACAGTGGTAGGATAAGTTTTGTGTTACTGAACACAAGCTCTATCAATATGGAATTACAGATTAAATACGCAAATATGAGTAACTGCATTTCAGCGAACAAAAACAAGGTCTATACTGTTTCACTTGTTCCTAATTCACCAAGGCTGTTGGATCATTTTATGGCAGAGGATGAGCAAAAGCAGTGGGCTTTCTCAAGTTCAATCTCGAAGTCTCAGTCTTTTAACACTTAAGATCAATTCCCAGATTACCTAACTTGCAGATGTTGCACATGCAGAAGACTTCCTGGTGGATTCTGTACTTAATGGTTTATGCTCCATATTATCTTATTGGGTCGTGTTTGTGTAGAAGTGACTTGATTTAATATAGACCTGAGTATCCTTATCTGTTGCCAAGTTTTTCACTGTTCTGTAGAACCTAATGATTCCAATGTAAAAGAGCACTGTATTCTTTCCTTTAATACTCATATGATTGGCAAACTAATTTTAGCCTAATGCAGTTAGATTAGCAGGATTTTAGTCTTGTGCACCAGACTGTTGTTGTATTTGTTGTATATAATATTGTATTACAAAATTATTTTTATTGTACAACTAGCCTGGTATTTTGTGTTATTATTTCTCACTCCTACAGACAATTGTGGTTCTTACACCATTCCATATCTAAAACTGTTAATCTGTTTCTTGAGTATATACTGTGTGTGTGTGTGTCTGCCTCTGTGGTAAGTTGAATTTGTGTCTACCTACTCGTTCATCATAATGTCATAGGCTACATTTTATGTTTATTGCAGAATGGATTAGTTACATCGTCAAACATATATATTCTTAACGAAAATTGTATGAAATCGTATCATACATATACCTTTTTTTAGTTCAATTGATTTGATTATGCAATTTAATCGAAATGTATCATAATACACTAATTCCAAATGAGTAATCAAATCAGTAGTCAAAAATAGCCTGTGTATATAGTGGGCATTCACAGCTCCCTGCAATGGAAATGGTGTGAAGCCACTCTGCGTTCTCACATCCACGCACGGCTGGTCTCGGAGTCTTGAGGCTAATGGGGGAGAGAGAGAGAGAACCTTATTTTGTCAACCAGGAACATGGAACATGAAATCATATTAATTGTTTCCTGGAGGGTTTCGATTGACGGATGGTGTAATAGGCAGTTAGACGCGGAGGCGACGGTCCAATCATAAGACCGCTCAAAAAGCGAAGGGCCAGAGACCGAAGAATTGAATTTATTTTTGATATATATATATTATCTTATTGGGTCGTGTCTGTGTATATATATATATATATATATCCCAGATGTAATTGTATCCTCTTGAGGGTTCTGAGCCAACGTTGGTCTACATGGTCCTTTTATGCTTGGCAGTCAGTATCGAAGGGGTGTGGTGGGTCGTGGTTATGTTCTTTCGGAGGTATACTACCTTTTAGTAGTTGAAATTGAAAAGGCTATAAATCCGAAGAACATCTCTGCTGGTTTGACCTGTCCCTCCCGTCTTGGTTCACTGCACATGACTTCACGCCGCATATATTGCGCAATCGCTGGTCGCATTTGTTTATTTCCTGCAGCACCTCCAGCGATCACGCGTCACGTCGTCAAATTGATGCCCATCTTTGCTCTTCCGAGCAATTCCGTGCATATGAAGTCGACCACACGTCGTCCACTTCCTGTTTCATGCCATCAGCATGTCTTCTACGTATGAAGCACAAAGCCAAAGTTCAACGGACGGTCATATTGGTTATGATGCCTTGCAGGAACTTTTTCATAGAACCTTTGAAAGAAGACGCAAAGCATGTGATTGTTCTTTGACTGCTAGCACTTGTTCGATGGATCACGTTAATGAAGATATTGCATATGATGAGTTTTTTGCCAAATACATCTTCAGAAACCAGCCGTGCATAATTGGAAAATGGATTACAAGAGATTGGAAAGCCACATCAGATTGGGTTACTAGTGACACCACATCTGGCAAATCACAGATAAATTTCTCCATATTAGAATCATTGTTTGGTAATGCCAAAGTTCCCGTTGCTGATTGTAGTAATCGATACTACAATAGCCAATGCAAAGTTGAAATGATATTCAGCGACTATATTTCTTATCTGAAAATGTGCAGCCAATGTTCTAAAAAGAAGCATACTGCAGATCGAATTCTCTACTTGAAGGATTGGCATTTTCGCAGGGATTTTCCTGACTACCAAGCTTACAATACTCCAAAATATTTTACCAGTGATTGGCTCAACTATACATGTGACCGAAATTCAAGCGATGATTACCGTTTCGTGTATATCGGCCCAAAAAACTCATGGACTCCATTCCATGTAGATGTCTACAGGTCGTTTAGTTGGTCAGCAAATGTTACTGGACGCAAACGATGGTTGTTGTTTCCGCCTGGTGAAGAAACAAAAATGAAAGATAAATTAGGCAACTTTCCTTATGATGTCAGAAATTTAATTACCACCAGGACTGATATTAACTTTCTTGATGTCATTCAAGAGGAAGGGGAGGTCATATTTGTTCCATCTGGGTGGTATCATCAAGTTCAAAATATTGAGGATACCATATCTATCAATCATAACTGGCTCAATGGTGCAAGCATTAGTCGTGTTACTCACTTTTTGTCGACACAAGCGGCACTTGTGAGAACTGAAATAGATGATTGCAGATCTGGTATGACCCCAAACGAATGGAATAATCAGTGTGAGGTGATTTTACGAGCAGATTCTGGAATGAATATTCATGATTTTGTTAAATTTCTCGACATAATAGCTTGCAGCAGGTCTGCATTCTTGAACTGTACTGGCCAAGTTTTCTATTCCTTGTCAGTAAACGAGCATCATCACAAATGCATGGTGTATTCTGATCTTGTTGATATTATCAAGGATACAGTTGAATTATGTCCAGCACCAAAAAGTGGCTATGCCACTTGTTCATGTGCTGCTACAGACAAGAATATTAGCTTACAAGATGAATTTAACCATGAAAATAGTGACCTGTGCTTTCATCATGCTATGTTTGACTTGTATATGTTGTTGGATGCCATTGAATCTATTCGCGAGGTTTGTACAGAGATTAGTGATACTAATCTTCTAGTTCAACTAAATGGGATACATGCCACTGTGTTGGGGTTCTTCCGTGTCTTTGTGCAGAAGTTTAAAGAGTCCATGCTGTCACATGGTATGGTTACCACAGGATAGTCTTTCAGTTTCTTATCACCCTTTGTCAAAACATCCCAAAAATATTGATGTAGGCTTATAATTTTAATATATAGTATATAATGTTTTATAATGACTTATATTTTGCATCAATAGATCATCCTCTTCTCATAGAAATATGGTAGTCTTACTCGAACACATGCAGTTTATCAAGTGACACTTTGAGAAAAATCTGCCACAAATTCGCAACTAGCAAACCTGAATAAAAGGACATCGCAATGAACACAGAAAATGTAGGTTACTGGTAGTATACCTTACTTTGAGTCTAAAAATTACATTTTAATGTATTTATACAGGTTCAAGGTACCAATGATAGCAGCATTGTGAGCAAGCTTTCGATGGTCAACAAAGGATATTTCCATGATCCCTTCATCAAACATTTTGTTGAAAAAAGTTCGAAAAGATCACCTCTTATCAATAGATGCTATTTTGCCAGAGCTGCAGCCATCTCTCATTGCGTAGAGCATTTCTTGAAAGGTTCATAATCTATTTAGCTTATACTTTTTGCATTACCGTTATATCCTGTACTTAATGAATATGATATTACACCTTGTTGTTACGTTCAGTACCGAGGGTGGATGGATATATTTATCTTTACAAATTGATACGTGACAGGTGGCATGCTAGGAAATTATCCATGATAGCAATCTATGGCATGTTGCGTGTTGCCACACAAACACACCACCTCTGCTTCAGTAAATGAAAACGAAGTTGGGCTTATTGAAAATAGATAAAAATTGGCATAAAAGTACCAAGAAAGCAGAAATTAGGGCCGTATACCCAAATACGTATGGTAGCCTAGTCTAGTAACCTGTTTTAGGCCTAGAGGGAATACCAAGAGACGATTGTAGGGCTAGGAATTGCTAATCGTAATAGATGATTCATGATTGTGAGTCTATGGGAGCGTCATTTGAAGCTCTCATACAGCTTCTCTTACTGGCACTTCTATTATATTTATTGGTTGGCCCCCTGGCTGCAGCAGATTGAACCACCTATGATCTGGCTGTTGTTTCGATTATACTCTTCTGTTGTGGAGTCGGTAGATTCAACTGGTGGCTGCTACTACTTTTTGTTGGTCCACTACAAAGACTTTTACACAGAAAAGCACCCTATCTCATTGTTACTGCACATTACTGTAATATCAGAGATCAATATGCCATTTCGATTTAGCCCTTATTTACACTAAATCTCATTAGACGCAGATTTGTTTTTAAAACAAACAAACATTCTGCCTTCATAGGATGTCATGGAGAAAAACAGATTGTGTCATTGGGTGCTGGATTTGACACTACATACTTTAGGATGCTAGAGAAAGGTTTGTTGAGTGACACGTATTTCATCGAAGTCGATTTCCCTGATGTCATGAGAAAGAAAATAGCGCTTGCTAGGAAAGGAAATCTTTTTGCACTGTCTACTGAGGACCCTCCAAAGCATATGGAATGTGTGTATCACAGGTTGTAGAAACCTTTATATTATTTGGATTTATAAGCTGTACAGTCCATAACATGTCTTCCGGTGTACTTTAGGACAACTGGTTATGTTTCAATCGGCTTTGACTTGCAGCACGTGGGGCCTAAGTTCAACAAGGTATTATGTGACGTTGGAGTTAGCATGGATAAAGCCACATTATTTTTGTCCGAAGTTGTACTCACTGTAAGATGATGTAAGCCTACTGCAATACTATGGGATTGAGATGTACCGTAAGCTGTTTTTTGTAGTACCTACCAAGCAAGAAGTCGTCTAAAGTGATCAAGTGGGCTTCGGATACCTTCGAACATGCGATTTTCACAGTTTTTGAGCAAATCACGCCATCTGACAGCTTTGGGAAAGTTATGATAAGGTAAGTCTTCTCCTCTTGAGTGTTTGGTCAAGTTTCATCTCAAATTATACTAGGCAAAATGTTGACAAACCCTGAAATTCCATACCGGTATCCAAAGTGTACCTGAGCCAGAATGATCGACTCATGGCTACCAAATTCGGATATTTTAACTATTGCAGCCTTGCCATTACTTTATCACACAAGATGCATTTATCTCACTGTGATCTTGAATACGACGAAACTGTGGTAGCCTATTCACAACATGCCCATTTGGCAACTAGCATGATAATATTGGTGATAAAATTTATCATTTTACCAAATTACACAGACTTGGCATGCAATGTGCTGGCCTACACATACAGGTGTTTTTACAGGTGTCTAGGCAAGTTCAGTAGATCATGACTATTGCCTCTGAAATGATAATTTTGTTATGTTTCACAGACATTTCAACCAAATTGGCAGCCCACTGCTTGGTATTCACGATTACCCAACCATTGCAGACCAGGTAAAACGGCACCAAGAACGTGGCCTCACAACAACGGCTGCTACTACATTGTGTAGGTTTTACTACAATTGTATTGATGACGAAACCCGCAAAGGAATTGAAAGATTGGAAGTTTTTGATGAATTTGAAGCGTGGCACAGAGCTTGCCAGCATTATGTCGTACTCTGTTCAACCAACAGCAAAGATGTACACTTGAAGAATTTAGTGACATCCATGTTTGGAGATTTCTCTCAATCAAAAAGTAAGATAAATATAGTAAATACTGTTAGCTACTTGTTCAACTTCCTAGGAACCTGTCAATATGGCAACCATAATTCAATTTGGCAATCATGCAATATGTCAATCGAATAGTCCGAGTCGATTGAGAATTGAGAGATTTGCCATCCAATCAATCTCTGCACAACCATACAC
The DNA here is from genome assembly GCA_030412335.1 of Botrylloides violaceus. NCBI lineage: Eukaryota > Metazoa > Chordata > Ascidiacea > Stolidobranchia > Styelidae > Botrylloides > Botrylloides violaceus. The sequence continues at coordinate 56,931 of JASFYC010000051.1, forward strand.
TGGGACCTAACAATGTTTTTTTCACAAAGCCAGATACAATTGACCACTAGCAAACAAAAACCCATGGCCTTGGACTACTGACATACCGGTAAGAAACATGACCCCTCTTGTAAATTTTTGTAGCGTCCTCACTTCCGACATTGAATGAAGTAAAAGTTACCTGCCATGGCGAGAAATCGATTGGTACCTGTATTCAGAGGTATGGACAATGCTGTTGTGTGAAAGAGATGGCAGGGAGACAGGTATGTGTTTCTACGAGTAGGCTACTTACCATGATGCAAATGGCAACTGAATGTATCTATCAGTGATTCGAAGGATTATACATTTCTTAAAATATCGATATATGTATAGAATTGCGTCACTTAGTGCTCATACCTTTGGTGAAATATCGATGATCAAACTTATATACTGTTAACTCTTCAGTATGCAGTTGTTGTTGGCGGCTTTGGTGTTGCACATTCGAACAAAACACATCAAAGACTGGACGGCAATATTGTGGTGGTTGATCTCGAATCTTACAAAATTCATCATTGCAAACGTTCTGAAAACTCGTCGACGATGCCTTACCCGATGTATGCGAGTGCAGTATGCTCCAAAGATGGTGAAATTTATGTTTTTGGTGGAAGATCATCACCACACAAGTCCACAAACTCAATCACAAAAGTACGTTTGGAGCTTTCTTCATGTGGGAGGTGTACGTACCACAGTGCATTGGTTTCTCCAAAGAATGGAGACTTGCCAAAACCACGGTGGAGACATTCTGCTGTGCTGTTGCCTAAATTTGATGAAACTGAAAGTACTGGTATGATCATATTTGGTGGGCGAGACGCTACGTGTGTATTCAATGACTGGTGGAGCTATTGCATTTCAAACAATCATTGGAGAAAAATTGAAACTTCTATCGAAATATCCAAAAGGTAAGGCTTGTTTTAGCACTTGTAACAATGTCTGTGCCATACCGACGATGTTATAATTAGTATCTGGCAGATCCCCAGCCTCCCTGCTAGATGGCCAACGCAATGGGGATAATAGGGAGTGACGTGAAACCTAATACACAAGTAACTGTAACCGTAGGCTTTTATTAACTGAAAAACGACTGCTAGCAGCAACGCAGTTACAGTACGACTAAATCAAGAATCGAGTCGTTCGTATAAATAGGTGACACCAAATAAGGCAATCAACGAGTACGAATCATTAACTACGAGTTGATTAACAAGATACGTTATGCCACGGTGGATAACATTTATCACCACAGGGAGCTTGCCTGGTATACATTCTCACACCATGTTCTTGTACTTGCGCCTGTGGTATGGTATATAATATATATTGTAATTGCAATGCTGCACACAAATTGTCTGCAGTCATACCAAATGTGGCCACCTTGATGCCCAAGAATGAAGATGTAGTTTGGTAGACATTCAGTCACTATTCTCATGGGTAGTTTCATTTGTTCTTCACATGTTCAATTGTCCAGGCACTCATCATCGTTATCAGCTACTGGTGAAAGAACTTGCTTTTTGTATGGAGGTTTGAGTCATGACGAAATTCCATTGGGTGACCTATTTGTGGTCAATTTTTCGGGCATTAATTGCATCTCTGCGCAAATTACGAGGTGGGTGATTAATTATTATTATCAGTGTTCCCTATTCCCTATTCCTGGTGGCGAGTTAGCTTGAGTGGTTGAGAACCCGAGTCTCCCGCGAGGCTGGTGGGTTGATCCCAACCGTCGGCACCAAACCTAAGATGTAAACATTTCACCTTCTTACCTACTTTAAGTCCAGCGCAGCTCAGACTGTACGCTGTTAGCTCTGTGGATGTAGCCTATGTGAGGCAGGCGGCATGAACGGAACATTCCCCTGCTATGGTCGGTTCCGAGCTTGGACAAATGCTGAAAGTTTTGACTTGCGACATGAAGGCATCCGTCATCAAAATCATTGCCAATTCACGAGTGGTTCGATCTGTTATGGCCAGTTGGAATCAGCTTTGTGGTGGGGGTCTGTGTATCTAGTAGTCCTCATTGTTAAAACGATATTGGTTACGCCGCCTCTCCAGGAAAAAGAGAAGCAGGGGCTGACTGAATCCATCAGTTTCGTTATGCCACCAGGTGGGGAGGAAAATATGATCTCTTTCTTCATGTTGCTGCATCAAGTCTCAATCATATTTGCCGCATCATGTAATTTCAACTTGCGTGTTGTGTTTTGTATGAATAAAATGTGGTCTCTTTTATAGAATAACAATCCCACTACTGTCGACCCAAATATATTCACATTCTTCTGTATTCCACGGTGGCAATCTCATCGTTTGTGGTGGAGTAACATTCTATCCTCACACACAGCATGGGGACGAAGGCACAAGTGATGTTGTGAATATCATAAGTCCTGCAAGACAAGAACATTCACGGGTCTTTGTGAGACACTCGTCTCCAGTTTTAATGCATGGTCACTCCTGTGTAAAGTCCCTCACTGAGGATGAAATTATTGTGTTAGGTGGTGGCGACAATTGCTTTTCTTTTGGTACTTGTTTCGTACGTGCTCCAATGTCGTTCAAGCTCAGCTAACGCATGATGCTGGACGATGACCTAGTAATAATTCTGTTGCTAAGGGATGCGGAAGCGTGGAAATTTCATCATTTCCAATTCTAAACACGGTGAAGCATACATTTGCGAGTTCGCACGGAATGCATTGAAATAAACAAGGCTCGCGGCTGTACGAGTCTCCATCATATGTGTCAGTAGTATGATCCTTTCCGATGCAATCAGTCGAGAATATGAAAGTGACACTTGGCGCCTATGATAACTAGGTATCCTTGTCGCAAGGGATCGCGATAATGTTATTTACTTGCCGGAGCTCCAGGCGCGAGAGCGTTTGAGTAATAACCACTTCCTACCGCATGAAACGGACGGCTGTCAACCAATCAGCCAAAATATGGCGCGTGGCACACCAATAGCAGATAGATAATACGGTTCATACGACAAAACTTACCTCTATTGATCGTAGCCGTGAATTGAAAGGCAAACCACAAATAGGACCTGCTCCAGAAATGCCACGGCATAACTACTGGTGCTTCCACTGGCTCACTGAACTTATAGACATACTGTAGGATCAGCCTTCGCCGAGGCCTACAATCGCCCCTCTGTATTCCCATTTCTGTTTAGTAGTAGCCAGCTTGTAGCGAGCGAATATCTCGTTAGGAGTTTTAATAAATGCAGTGTCTAACGCCTTGATAGCATTATCATACGTATCAATCTCGTCGATGATTTCGTAGACTGTGTATGATAAAAAATTGGTGAGCACTTGCAATTTATCTACCATCGATCCTTCTTCCCTATGAGCGGCTAAATAGTTTTGGAAAGTCTTCTTCCAGTGTTTCCATTCCTTCTCAGAAGTTGGGCTGTTAACCTCAATTTCCAGAATCCTAGGTTTCAAGGGCTTGAGCTTACTCGGTGCTATGCCAGCTTGATCCTCCATCTTCACTTTTAGTTTGTTTAATTGTAGTGAACACGAACGTATTGAACGACTATTTATTCGGTTTAAACAAACTAAAACGTAAGCTCTAAATAACACAAGATAGAAATGTTATTCCTATCAACTGCAGCTCCGACAGCAACTAGACAACGTAACGGATAAACGGACAGTTATATAGGCCTACACTAGTGAGCAATCAATTATCGACAATCAGTAAGGCAACACAATCATTGGTCGGGATCCCATCGTATCACAGGGATCTAATCACACCACCATATACCTTTTTTTAGTTCAATTGATTTGATTATGCAATTTAATCGATGAAATGTATCATAATAATACACTAATTCATTCACTTATTCATTCATTTCATATTTGGACAGTCGGCCCGAACTTCTGAATATTTTGATGCTTATATGACATTCGCATGTGATTTCATTAGGCTCAAAAGTCTGCTATCTCGGTACTCGTAATCCATGGCTGCTATTTGATTTCATTCGGCCATAAAATAAATTCTGCTTCTTTGGTACTTTCATCCCAATTTTATGGTGATTTCGCTATAGGCCTTACTGTAATTGTTCATTTTCTTATGAAGAAGTGGTAGTTGGTGTGAGCGACTGAGCGTGGCAAACGCAACATGGTCTAGATTCCTTTTGACTCGGTGCAGGCCACGATTTCAACGTGTACAGCAGTACACTGCTAATAAAAGGAAACTGAAAGGTCGCAGACGCACTAAACTGATCAGATCACATTGGGTAGGTCCACCGTATGCTTGATGAAGGTTTATAATCGGATGTCTTGCGCACCAGCTTTGGTCAGTGTGCTTTTGAGGGGCTCGATTTGTGTGGAACGCCCTTGCCGTGCTACTGCTAATGTTTCATGGTTTTTGCACGAATGCATGAAAAACACCAGCGTTCATTGGACTAGCGATTTCGCCATCGTTCGCAGAGATTAGCATCACCTTTTGTGTAGTCTACCGGTAGTTTGGCGCTTGATATGTAGGTCTATTGCGCGGCAATGCGAGGTGGAAGTTTGTGAGCTAAGCGTAGGCCTAAGCTAAGCTAAACGTAGGCTAAGAGGTTGAACGATGAGTCCGTGTTTCGTGAGTCCAATTTCCTGTATTGGCTATAGGCACTATATAGTCTATTGCCCGTTGTGCAATGCGGCTTCGTAGTATAGGAGCTTATGTTAGGAAAAGCGGATGAACTCCTCATCAGCCCCGTCTTCGAATCCATTTAGATATACGAGAGTTGAATGGGTGTTTACGAGTTGATGAGGAGCCCTTCCGCCCTTTACACAAATAGGCCTATTTACCACACCGTATCACAAAGCTTTTGACTGATAAGTTCTTCCGCCTTCAGGCCGTTGTGCGGATGGATTGCCCTTATTAGAATGACTTAGGCTATAGATTAAATGTTACGTTTATTACGAAGAATAGAAATTGTGAAATATTGACGGTATATATATATTTTTTAGGTAAATTTCTTTATTCCGTAGGCTGCTATATCTCAGACTAAGTAGGCTCTATATATTACTCTTCACGGGAAGTGTAGGCGCCTGCGATGACAAGTGAAGGCGATGAAACGAGCTCCGGAAAAAAGGAGGGGGGAGTTAAAGTACAGAAAGAAGAAGCCGGCAGAGTAGGTGAGCAACTGAGCATCACTGAGTGCTGTGGCGTTCTATAGGCCTGTATAGTTGAATCTATTTCCTGTAGGTTGCACTAACGCTCTGTTGGTAAACAATTTATTTAAAGACACTAAAATAGGCTACGCCACACTGCCGCAATATAATTACTCAAAATCAACGCAGCACACACGACAACCGTGAACCAGCACCAGGCCTACATGCACGAAAAGGCTCGCTGCGATTTAAGTCTACGCCTCCTACTGCACCCTGTGTTTTCTCACCTTTCCAGAGCTAGCCTCTTTTTTTTGCGATTACGTTACAGAATCTGGGACACTATTATAGACCCCCATTCCTGTGTTTTATTGTCCCCAATCCCAGCATTTACTGACTCCTACTATTTCTGTTACTATAGACTATTAGGCCTATATCCATGTATCTGCCCCAGCCTGTTCGTGGTGCAAAACGCCGCCCGGTGATAAGCGCCACTGAAAATCTTCTATATAATATTAATAATAGGCCTACTGCACCTATATTGTAGGGAAAACAATTTAAATAACGTAGCCTCAGTAAAATTGCGGTCAAAGCCAGGCCACGCAATTATAAAAGAAATGTAATTCTAACGCTTCGTGTCGGTGTCATGGGTAAGAACGCGAATGCAAATGTAGGCCTATTATTATAGCCTACCCGTAACGTCTCGCCCACTATTGTATAGGCCTACCATATGCCTACTTTGCGTAATGGAATGACGCTCCCCACAGCGTAAAAAGAGCACGGGGTCCCGAGTAACTGGACTGGATTCGCTTCAGTAGTAACAGTCAGTGCTAAACTAAGTGTGGTATAGTCGTATAAAATGTAGGCCTTTTCAAAGATAAATCACAACGCTCTCCTCAGCTTCCTCGTCACCGTTTCTTCTCAGTGTTTACAACTTGGGCCGAAAGCGCCACCTCACGGTTAAGTAGTTTATGAATATCATACCAGCCTGAAATCATGAGAATTAAACTATTTTGATAGATAATAATTTTAGACGGTAGAACATTTTTTTGATGAAGTGAACTGTAACTCTGTGGGTGACTCAGTTAACGAGTACACCTAATTCACAGAAATCAGATCGACGATATGTGAAGTAGAGTACGTGATGGAGACCGACCGATATTGATTTTTCAAGTCCGATACGATAAATCGGCCATCTTGCCTAAGGCTAACGCTGGCAACGTATCGAAAATCATGAATAATCGGATAAAAAGATAATTGCCGGAATTTCCGGTGATTATCGCGGCCGATTAATACGTACTTTATTACTTGACTGAGGCCGATATATCGCAAAAATACCAATATCAGCCTCATGCAATAGATCGGTCGACTCCTAATGTAAAGTGTGGTCCTACGACAGACAGCCGCTAGCTGGCGCTCAATCCAAAGGGCTGATGAAGTTGGTGTACTCGTCATTATTGTGCTACGTAATAATCGGCGATAATATTTACCATTAAAATTTAATATTGAAAATTTACCCAAAGTATATGTATGCACCATATTACGGCCAATAGGCTGCTATAGCAAGAAGAGGCACTTAGGCGTTCGATCCTTACAGTTCGCTCCAGTCCATTGCTCACGCAAGTTGGGACACCGACCACATCTAGGGTAGGCAGCATATCGTCGCGCGATCGCGATCATATATGAGCCAAAGGATTTTCTTTGTAGACTTACTAGACCCATCTGATGAGTTCACTGCAGCATCGTGAGCAGTGATCGACATATATTTTTCAACACCAATCATCCAGCTTCCTCATTTTTTTATTAGGAATTTATGGCGTTTTTCACCTACTAAGGCCATGTACGCCAGGTCGATGCGCACGGTATAGTGTCAATACTTCCGGCTTATAGCCCGAATCACTATTACAATCACGGTTCTCCGCACTTCCCGATGCTGACTGCCAGGCAGGGAAGGAACGGATAACAATTTCAAGTCTTCGATTTGACTCGGTCGGGAATCGAACCCGCAACCTCCCGACCAGGAGGCGGACAGCCTAAACCACTCGGCCAACTGAACGGTAGCCTCCTTGATTGATGGCCAACGAAACTTCATTATTAGTCTTGTCTTGAACTATCGGTCAATTATCTCTCCTTTTATTTGGATGACGGCCGATTACAGATCATGACAATTACGGATATCATCGTTCGAGTGCATTAATTAATGCGCACAGAAATGGGATGCTTGAAGTCGTCCCTCCAAAAGTGGGTTCTAATTGCGCCCAGTGGAGTAACTGGTCTGAAGAACCTGGACGAGGCCAGCCAGCAGTGCAGCTACGCGCCCTGACGTCTAGTTCGAGGAAAAGTTTCGAAAGAAAATGTCAAAATAAATAATGCGCACTTTCAGATAAATCATAAAAATGATATCGTCATAATTAGATTGTGGAAGTTGAACATCATCAAAATAAATAATGCGCACTTTCTGATAAATCATAAAATGATATCGTCATAATTAGATTGTGGGAGTTGAACATCATCGTAAGCATTGGGCAAGTCAATGATATCGATCATTTCGTACCCCGCACGGCCATCCACAAGTTCATGCGACGGTCGAAACTCAGCAATCACTTCATAACCATAATCTGGATGAATTGTTTCGTAAGTCGGAGGAAGAAACTCTTGAGGGCTGTATCTGGGGTGTCCAGGAGTATCCTCCGGCAACTCATGACGGACACAATCTAGAATTTAATGTCGATGAAAAATTGAAATCCACTCGCTCTAAAAATGAATAGACTTACGTTCTGAGGCGGGATTATCAGGTGAAACAGTCGTTTCTCTAATTCCAGTCTCTAACAAAAATATTTACAAGCACATGTGACATGTTTTCAACCCTGAGCACAAAATGAAAGCCAGCATACTTCTCATCCGAATTAAAGTAAATCCAATTCCAAAAACAGATGCTATCGTCAGATAGAATCCGCCGGTTATCAGACCAACATTAAGTGTAGACATGACCGTCTTCGGAGTAACTGCAAATGGCATGAATTATATAATTATTTATTTGAATTTGAATTTATTATAGAGATAGACTGCTATTTTATGTTTAATAGAAGTGTATGATGCATTGGTATGTAGTAGAACTACACGCTTATCGCGAGCAACCGACTTTCGGCGGCTACGGTATTGCAGCCACCGTAACTGATAACAAGTGTATGTACTGTAGACTGACTCAAGCGGCAATCCGCCCGACCGTCTACGGATATAATTAGCGTTTTAATGGTGATTCGAATTGAATCTTGTTACTGCTGTTTCACATTTGAAACGTGGTATGCACTGTGCACAGAGTCAAGGTGCAAAGTACCTACGATGTCGAATGATAATCTCTAATTCCGTTCCATGAGCAATCACTCATATCTTACCAATAAAGACATCGCACGCCTTTCCAGGAGGATTGACAGTTTCAACGCATAGCTGATAAAACCCAAAATCTTGCTTCCCTTCCTGAAATTTACGATGAACATTAATCTTTGATCACTTATATATACAAATCTGATAAAAAAAATTGACTCACAAAGGCAATCCCGATCTCATAGATATTAAACGTATCCTCTGTGTAGTGTGCTTCCAACAAAACTTGCTTTAATGAGCCTGACAACAGACAAGGGCATTAGAAAATGTTTGACCACAAGACAAAATTTCAACTTACCATGAATATCCTTCGCCAGTGTCAGCGTAATATTGTTGTCTTTTGAGTTAACCGAGAATGAAATATTTAAGAGTGCCAACGAGTTTAATTCAGATTTCCATGAATACCTTGATATTGATAAGTTTTCTGGTGGATCTGCAAAAAATAATTTTTCGAAACTCATGGCATTGATCATTCATTATATACTAATGATTCATTATGCTTCGTGGCTTTAGTGTTACAGACTGTCCGCCTAATCGGGAGATTCTATGAGTCAACCCAAATATTTTAGTATTGTTAGCGGCTCCTTTTAGGCTTAGCAGTCAGTATCGGTCAAAGGATAAGTGTATATACCATAATCATTGACCTGGACGTAGGCGTACAGGGCCCTTAGTTAAGAACGCTATAACTGTAAAACAACAACAAGAACTTACAATAGACTATGGTTGTAATGGGTGGAGATTCAACATTAACACCTTCAGCCACAGTAAAATTTGTGATGACCTGGCAAGAAAATATCTTTCCATTGTCTGACGACTTCAATGTATAACTGGAAGGGATCGTCTGAACGTAAACGAAATGAGTAAACGGACTTTTAGCAGTTGCATCATATCTTGACTCACTTCATTATTCAGTCTATACCGCACATAACTTGAAACCGGAAATCCCTCTACGAAATTGCAGTTGAAGGCGCCATTAGTATCGACATCGTGATGAAGCTGGATGGCGTTCACCTCTCGTGGACCTGTATAAGTTAGATTTAGAAATCAGAATCAGACATCAGATGTTCTTCTAGCATCAAACATAGGAAACCGCTTTCTGCGACGTTTCTATACATCGTGTAGGCCTACCAATAAATATCAAAATTTCACAGTAGCCTTGCAACATTTACGGTTGCGCAACAGATACCATTCAACTCGGATGAGACGAGAATTACAGCGAGATAGCCTCGTGGTCTTAGAATATGCAAATGATTAATTGAAGTAAAGAGAAAACGACCTTATAATTTCTTACCAGACCAACATTGTATGTTTTCACAACCGATCCACTCTGCGTACGCACCGCATGTTGCGATACCTTTGTTCCTTGACCCATCTAAGTTGTAAAGTACTTGTCCATCTTCGATGCAGCTGCAATTTGCCTCGTCATTGAAATGACCGAGCGACTGCGATGTAATTTTGAAAATAGAATTTTGGCCAGAAGTCGTCTTAATCCGGTGAGATTCACACGCTACAACAGGACGTTTCCGATCAGCAAAGACTAAAGAGACATTAGGCTGCGGTGGCGAGTTTGGCACAATTATCAGAGTGCTGAAACATTAATGGTGTAATCACATTAACCCAGTGAAACTAAAGATGTGCCATCGGTCTATTCCCGAAACTGTGTTGCAAAGATATAACGTCAAGGCAAAGGTTAATAAAACTTGAATGCAGCTAGCAAACCCTCTGCCCAATCAATTAATGATCAGAAATCAAGCCTGGACGTCTCAATTAGAGGGTATAGTTAAACCACGTGGGCAACTGTGCAAGATTTTGCTGATTACGGATCGGAGACCCGCAGACGTGTGGATCATGCAGCATGAGGCTAAGTTTGCGGGGATACTTTCTCCTTTGTATTAAATGATAAATGTCTATGATTAATATCATAACATTATCTTAATAATACTTACGTATAACATGCAGAACTGTGAGATTCGAAGTCACTTCGCGAATACTATATAAAGACCACACACTTGCTTTTAATTTAAGCAAGTTGTATTCCTCTGGCAATGAATGAAAATCCCATGAAATCCGTGAGAAATTGTCGTCGTGTTGTATACTGCAAATATCAAGCAATAGAATTAAACTATACTTCATATCCCAGAAGTTGCTTTTGACGTTACGGCGTTTTCAACATGACTAAGATCATGTAGCCTACGTCAGGTCAATACTTACGGTCACATAGAGGTACTTCCGGTTTATAGCCCGGATCACTATCACAACCCCAACACTCCGCACTCCCTCACAACTGACTGATAAGCATAGAAGAACCGATATTAATTTTAAGGTCTTTGGCTTTGCTCGGTCAGGAATGGAACCCCCTCCCCCAACGAAATAGCTTCAGGAGGCTATATGGGTACAACGTGCATTCCATTCCACATTTGATTTTATTGTATTGGTGAATATACAGACCGCATAAATACAAAACTTACCTGAATTTGAGATTCACATGTTCCAACGTGTTCATCCTAGTAATGGCTCCATACGTTTTTATACCCACACCTATGTACCCGACTTGATATGTCTGAAAAGAAACATGTATAATGCACACCCGGACCATTATAGGCCCATAAGCTATAACTAATTCATCGGCCGATGCATCAATATGATCGGGTGAAAACAATGCAAGATGAAACGTGAAATCAAAATTTGAAAAATGTTGTGTCTCAGCAACGTCAAAGTAATCCAGTGTGATATCTTACGTCTGTTTCGTTGATTGCATGAAATCTTGCCGCATATCTTCGCTTGGCCGATTGTATTTCTGATATAATAGTTGCATTTGAGCCGATTGAATGATAGCTACCACCAATCTGATACATTCTTACCCACTCATTACCTGTGAACACAGAGATAAGGAAAGCAAGCATGCACCACGAGACATAGGATATATTCGAACAATCTGCCGCTTCGAATTTACGGCGTTTCACTTTTCATCGGTGGCATGCGCTACCGCTGTGGTCAATGCTTCGGCTAAGAGATATCGATATCTCCGGTTATATAGCCCGGATCATTATCACGACCACAACCTTCGTAACCCCTCTGATAGGCCTACTGACAGCCAAACAGAGAAGATACGGATACCACTAAAAGGTTTGACGCGGTTGGAAATCGAACCTGAAACCTCCCGATCAAAATGGAAGCCATGCAATCTCGTAGCTAAAAGTCTAGTTTCAAACGTAGACCTACCCGAGGCATGTAGGCCTACAATCCATAACTTTATTAGTGTCAGAATCAAAAGTTGCTGAGGTAGATTGCTCATCTCATAGATCCAGTTCTTGCTACTTGAATCAACTAAATATACCAGCCTATATAAAGATGAACTCCTAGCAGAAGCCAAAATTCCACAGAAATTGTCGGAAGTGTGAAGAAATCCACGCAAGCCTCTGTAGAGCTCTATATGGCCGCTTCATTTATCTTATAAAGTATGACTTTCGCCGCTTAGTTTAGCCTATCCCGTCACATCAAATCTCAAGCCACCGTAAGACAATTCAAAGCTTTTCTGTATTTTGAAATGCCGCTATTTGCCAACGTTTCGAAAATGATGACTCAATATGAAGTCTGCATTCAATGGGCACAACTACAAAACTGACAATCGCCTTGCATCTCAGAAACTAAGGATGAATCATTGATATAGACCTGAAGCTTTAATTGGTGAAGTAGGCCTTGAAACGAGTCCCTACTTCCAATATGGCCACCAACTGAAGTAAAATGCACAAGATTATCTTGTTCATGTTTAATAACTTTGATAAAATGAGCTTTGTGACATTGCAAATGGACATCTGCGGTTAAAAAATTACCCTTTACATCTCTAATGTCGACAGATTGCGGCAAAAAATTACAGTAACTATGTCGATAATGTTAGGAATGAAATGTATACAATCCCTACAAGATTGCAGATACCTGCAGTAGAAAAATCACAGTAAGAACTCCATGGCCGAATGTGATAAATCTGGCTGGAACATGGGCCATGGGAGACTTTTGAGCTACAGAATGCCGCCAAGAGCCAATCAACTGCTGTATTATGACGTCACTTGTAGTCTCCAGTTGTCTTTCCCCGAGTCAGTTCGTTCTTTCTGTGGTTGAACTGACTGAAGGTTACACTGCAGATGGAAATTAACTTCGTATTTCTGTCGTCGGTAAGTTTCGATAGGAAGTTCTCATTCAGCTCTACTCGAAAATAGCCACGGCAGTTCCTTCTCGTCTAGCTTGAATAGCGTAACGTGCGTGGCAGCAGGCATATGCTACCGGTATTACGCGAGCGTCACACAGGCCCGGCAGCCGTTTTACTTGTTAGTTAGCGTTTACAGTGTTCGATGCGTCATGATATGTGTAGCTGGACAGCCGGGAGTGGGACCACCCATCGCTAGTAACAAATTCAGTCATCTAGTCCCATACGCTTATTGTAAAAACGGTTGGCTTGGCACTACTGAAAGCGCACAAAACAGACTGCAGTAGGCCTATAATCTTTTCCAGTTTTCCGTGATCCACATTTCTTGTTTCGATTGAAAGACTGGAAAGCCAAAATGCCTGGTGCCTCTGATTCAAATGGCTGACATAAAATATTTTGTTTTTAGATGGCGATCGTAACGAAAAAGTATCAAGTGATGAAGGAGTTGACGGCGCTGAAGATGGAGGCACTGTTTCAAAAATGTAAGTTGAAGATGTTGCAGCCGTAGAATCAGGCAATGTATATCTTGCCTAGGCAGTTGGTAAATTATGTAATGACTATATAACGAGGCCATCAGTAGACCTATATCTGAATATTCTAATTCGCATAAGTTGCCTAATGTCTATACCGCGATCCATTGGTCTTGCAACTGGCTTCCGCAAATCTAGACTCCCACAAAAATCTAGACTCCCACAAAAATCTATCTTGTGACAGAACTGACCGAAGCACGTTATCGAACAAGGTAGTAGACTTCCAAGTTCGAGTGAAAATTCTTGAGGGCAGGCAACTTGCCGGTTCCAATATCAAACCTGTTGTCAAAGTGAAATGTGGTCCGAACCAAATAAAGATTACAAGAGCCAGAAAGGGCTCAGCACCTATATGGGACGAGGTAAGTTGATGTGTCGGTTGTCAACAGAACACCAGCAAACTATAGTTTGATATTTCAACAGATGATGATTTTCAATTTCAAAGAGTCACTGAAGGATTTGTATGACTTTGTCATTGATCTGACTGTTAACAACTCCAAACGATTACGATCGGATGCTCTAATTGGACAATTCAAGCTTGACTTAGGCCATGTTTACGATCAGCAAGGTAGACAATTTATTATTGTTTATACTTGAATAATTAGGAAATTTATGATAAATAAACTATTTATTTCATTCACTTTTTTGTTGTGATTGCACTCATGCACTTTCCCATGAAATGATAAATGGAACAAAATTTTTGCATACGTTCTACAGAAATCTGTATATATAACCAATGGACCATGGCCTACTCTAGGTAGGAACTAAAGTTGGCCATTAATGGACACTATTCACTAAATATGTTCTGTACATGTATTGATAGTGATATTCTGCCATATAATATATTATGTTCCTTTTCCTGCCATGGGACACTGCAATACTCACAATATGTTTCAAACAGCTTGTTATAGGCATGGCCTGGTCATTTCCCACATTTTTGCGAATAGTCCCGGTCCCAAGCAGTACCCAAGAAAGTATACATATGCATGCCCTGTTACTGAGTTGTGTTGCACGTCATCGTTACTGAACATATTGAATATCAGAAGTCATTCATTATCATATAACACATGCCAGCTACACTGCCGAACCGAAATCCTTATATTTGATTGTTGCTTGCCTGTGACATAACTTGGATCTTTAAGAAAAGAATCCGACGTTGTCTTGTGGTTCCAGGTCATGCATATGTTCGCAAATGGATCTTACTGACTGATCCAGAAGACTCTTCTAACACACCCAAGGGTTACCTCAAGGCAACTATGTGTGTACTTGGTGCTGGAGACGAACCACCGGTACGTTGTGTGAATAAGAGTTCTGTCTGTAGTTGCCTGCTATTGATTATGAGGCATTATCGAGCTTTATGGGTTAGTGGTGATGTCTGTCAGCCATGAGACTGGCCATGGATTCAAGTTGTGGCTGCGTCTTATCTCTTAAGAAAGATGCGAAAAATGGTAGCCTATATATCTGTAACTTCTCTGACCATTTGGCTAAAATAAGAGTTCTTTTTTTCCATAATGAGGTTGCCTACACCACTCTGTTTATGCCACATTGAAAAGTATGAACGATGGTGATTGGAAAGTTGCTTAACTTATGTATAGAAAAATTTGTTCATAGAGAGATAGCGGAAAAGATGATGATGATGATGATGTAGAAGGGTGAGGGTTACTGTGCTATATTGTGTGTCTTCATTTTAAATTTTTGATACCAGATCCACATTGTGGTCCTCAGATATTGCATTCAGTTGTTTGTGAGCAGATTTTTTATGAATTTTTATTTTACATATATACATCCTAATTTTTAAAATCGGAGAAACCTGGTATATACTGGCCGATTCATGGACTGGTCCAAGCTTGCATGCTTGTAGTGGCGGGCATTTGGTAGATGTGATGATTATATTTGTTCTCAAACAATATTCCGGGTGTGGTAGGCTATCATCATCATGTTTAGAGAGGAAGCTACGGAAACTATGGTGTTGACTGTTGAGTTCCGTGGAAACACTGTACATTCAATATTATACAGATATACTGCATCTTTGAATTGATTTGGGCTCCAGCCCTATTGATGGCTCTAGGGCAATAGTGATTTACAAGATCCGTATAACATTTGTTGATTGTGTGGTAGTTGATTGGATTGGTGATTGTGTGAGTTGATTGGTTAAGTTGGTATATTGATTACAGGATTGTGGGAATGTATGATTGGTTGATTATGTACATGTAGGGAGCTACAGTGAGGCAAGCCTAGTTCTATTTCAGTTTCTCTAGAGTGGATCTTACAATAAAGTACGAGTCACAGTTGTGTGTGTTATCATTTATATTAGAAGACTATACTAGGCACAAACAACATTTCAGCCTGTTTTAGTCCTTCGTACTGGGTGACCGTAAATATTGTCATGCCGAAAAATGATGTATATATATATATACAGGAAATCATTTGTGAAATTATATGGCCTCCTGGATTTTTAAAAGCCTTTAAAACTGTTACAATTTTGTACAATTTGTACAAATTTGTCCACTGTGCAAGTGTGGATTGCATGGTCTCACCCAATTCTAGTCCAGGTCCTGATCAAACAAATCCCAGACTGAGTGTCATTGTATGAATACTCCATTATGACACAGGTTGAATTTGTGTTTGATTGTGCATGCACATACTTATTCTAGTCTCATTAATGCAAGCAATTTATCTTTGAAATTTCAAAACTCCTAATCCTAAGAATATTTTGTCCCAGGAATCTACTGACACCAGCTGGTGCATCACTTCGCTCTGCTGTTTTCATTTTGCGAGTATTCAAGGCCGAAGATGTTCCTCAAAGTATGTTATATATTTGCCAAAGAAACTGGATAGCTAAATTTTAAGTGATTTCTTTCCATTGATTTCTAGTGGATGCAGCAATTTTTGAAGGCATGAAAAAGCTCATAGGAATGAGCGACCCCTCCAGTGCGTCTCAAAAGGGTCTGGTAGATCCCTATCTGAAATTAAAGTATGCTACAATACAATATATATCTATAATCATGTATGATGATGAATTATATACTTGATCACCAGACCTGATTTTCATGCTGAAAGGCTTGGAGTAGGCTTTCTAGCACTATTTAAAACTAGCTGGTTATCCTGGTTTCACTTAGGGGATACAACATAAAACGTTGTAGCCCTACGCGAAAAATGCAACCTCTATTTAATCGTGGGTGAGACGCTTGCCTCTCTTCTCTTGTGACGAAGGAAAATGGCTCCTCGATTCACTTCTCATATGCATTATCTAAACCCGTATGAAATATATCTAAGACGCCGAACTGAAGGACAGTACATATGCAGAACGTTTTAGCCAGGCTACCTTACGTGACCAGAAGTGGTGAAGAAATTGTTCAGCTAGATGGCAGAAGCGATCTAAAAGGTGCATATCTGATTTCGATGTATTGAAAAGTGGAAGTAGCAGCATTGGGCGATGTATAACGTACGAAATACAGGCTGGAAACACTAAAAAACCACCTGGTCGTACGCATAACGTTTGTCCCTACATCCCTGTAAAATCTTATGGCGATAGCTTCAGTAATAAAAAAGTTGATTCGTGCACAGACAGACACACATAGGTCTACAGACAGACAAACAGGTTTGTTGGGTATATGGGTATAGTGCGGTAAGGAAAGTAGGTTGGTTAGTTGCATCCTTGTTTTGCTGCATTTACACAAACTCATATGATATACACACACGGGTGTGTGTATGCAAGTATGATGTGCATATGCAGGCTTGACAAGGAAGTGCCAAAGAAGCTGGGTGCCTATCAAAATCAATTGGCCCCACTCCGCACTATCTGTATGTGTTGGCCGTCTAGCGAGGTTACTGATTTTAACATCTTTTGGTATGACGTGGTCATGGGATTTAATAAACCCAGGACCTACTGATTTTGTTGCCAACGACCTACCGCTACACCATGAAGCTGGTTAACTTGTAGGACTCTGTGTTCTGAGGAATGTGAGGCCACTGACCTGAAAATCTGTGCCGTAGTATGATCCAATGGTTAACCCACCCACCCACGTGAATATCGGAAACACCCAAGACTAATTGTCTATTTATTTTAATCTCTTGAGGTTTGCTGGCAAGAAACGCAAGACCAAAATCATTGAAGAAAGCCATAATCCTG
This sequence comes from Botrylloides violaceus, assembly GCA_030412335.1. Lineage (NCBI taxonomy): Eukaryota > Metazoa > Chordata > Ascidiacea > Stolidobranchia > Styelidae > Botrylloides > Botrylloides violaceus. Next base: position 74,259 of record JASFYC010000051.1, read on the forward strand.
AATGGAATGAAGAACTGTCTCTACCATTGAAATTTCCGTCTATGTGTGATACGGTGCTGCTCATTTTGTATGACTGGTGAGGGAAATAGTGAGATTTATTAGTAATTGGACATAGTACGCTGATTACAAATTTAAAATTTTTATGTGAAAAATTGACACTTGACAATCAGAAGGAGAAAATATTTCATGATGGCATGTGCTGACCAGGAGATCCCCTGAAATTGAAAGGGCACTGTGGCGAGTGCGGCATCATGCGTGCTCTCGATATTTATGTTAGAACATAAGAACAAAATAAGAATGAGATAGTTACAGCTGGAGCCTTGAAACCTTCTACAACCTACATGTACATACACATACACATTTGGCATGGTGGCAAAAAACTACGTTTTGACCGATGAGAAACACAGTTTTCTTTATGCCATTATATACAATCTTCACCTGATGAACGAGCGGATCTCCGAAAGCTTGCGAGTGTTTTAATCCTCTATAAGCCTAGGATGTACTTTAAATATATGTGGGGATCCTATTTATGATATCTATTGATAATCCGCCGTCAACTTCACTATATTCTTCAATATGCCTTCTTATGAACATTCAGGGACAGAATTGGTCGTGACTTAGTTGGGACGGTGAAAATTCCGATTTCCAAAATATCGTCTACAGGAGAGGACGTGGAATCAGGTAAATATTTTGTGTTTCTTCAGATTTTCAATACTCTCAAGCCTGTAACCATGTCGCGAACATGCTGATTTTTAATACCCCTTCTGTAGTCAGACCAGGGAAGCATAATGAGCCTCTACGCTATGACAAAACGTATACTCCGCGAGGCAACTGATGAAGCAAAGTCGTAAGACCCAGATACCCTTAAAGTCTCAAGCTCACAACGCTCCCCATTTGCCTGGTCTTAGGACCAGCTGTAGTAGGGCTTTCCCATTATCATAGGCATTGCGCTTTGAATTTAACTGGTACTAGTACGATTTTTCAGTTGCCTTTCCATGAATTGCAGTATCGCTCTCGCTCTCTGTACTGCTGTATTTAGGCTTTTTACCGACGTTTGGGCCATCATTTCTCAACATCTACGGCTCACCGAGAGAATACTCAAAGTCTCCCGACAATCTTGAACTGATGAATGAAGGAAAAGTATGATACTACTCTACCTCACTATAAATTTACTACATGGATCATGCTAATTCCATTATTATTTAATTTTGTTTAATCAGTGTGAGGGTTGTGCGTATCGTGGACGTCTACTGATAGAACTTTTGACAAAAATTGAAGAAGAAGGAGTTGAAACTCCACCTCCATCACAACCTATTGAAGAGGATGTTATTGAAGCTTCACAGGTACCGGTAGTTAATATTTTGCCAGTAGTTGCCAGTCTCCAATTAAATCTACTCAAGTGGTAAAGTGTTCGGCCATGAGGTCAATTGATCCCGGGTTCGTTCTCTGGCTGCAACTTGCTGTAAAGACTTGTAAAATAGCGTCTGCCTGCCCGTATCTCTGTACAGCACCATAGGGATAGCACAGACTTGCCTAACTTCGACAGGCAATTGAATCTTTTGGCACCTCCATGTTCCAAGTCCTTATCCAACCTGAATATGCAGATTGTAGACTCTCGTGACATTTGTATATCTATGACGGTGTCTGTGCAAGTGTAAAAAGCTACTTTGATATAGTACCGGTATTGTCCTATCTAATGCCTGCCAGTGAATATTGCCGATATTAATAATTAATCACATTATAACGCAACACAATTTTTGCTCTGTTTTCGCATTTAATTCGCCTATTCTCCTGATGAGTAGCAACAAAAAGTCTTCAGGAATAAATTATAATGTATACAAGATGAATGTATTGCTGAAAGCAATCTTTAACATAAAAACAGCATATGCCTGCAAATCATCTGTTATGTCTCGAAACTGGATCAATGATTACACGGTGACTTTGCTTCTTTACAGTAAAAATACTCAACTTACAGATTTACCTTAGACGAAGGAAATATTACCTTATCGTCGCTTTCCAAGAGGCAAGTATGCTAGGCAAAGCCGGCATATCCATGGAATTCGAAGTTTCGATGGGAATTTACGGAAATAAATTCAACAGTGAAACAATAGCTAGCTCATCTACCACAGAGCCGATACATGCAACATTTGGCGGTACGCGTAATCTTATATCAGGGAAGAATTTGATTTGATAATGACTTATTTGTCTAGGTACTCACTACTATTATCTTCCATGGGGATCTAAAAAACCTGTTGTATGTGTCGGATCACAGTGGGAAGATATTGGATTCCGGTACTATGCGCTTAACTTTCTCTTAAGGATGATATCAGATCTGGTGAGCTCATCGTACTGTAACTCCTTTAAACTGTAATTTTTCACATGACATTTTTGCCTCTACTAGTCACTATCAGATGGGCAAATAGTTTTGGTATGCAGATTGGAATCTTGGCTACGATGCTAGCAATTGTTCACCTCGTGTGCCTGATTTGGCAGCGTTTGTGGGTCAAACCACCAGCCTGATTGTCAAAGTATGCAGACTCTCTGCCGATTGAGACTAGCTATCCAATGCTATTTAGCAAGCTCTTTGATGATGAATCCAACTTTGAGCTTAGTAATAGCCATGTCTAGTCGCAAGCCTGGACAATAGGGAGGATTGCTACAGGAAGGGCATCTGTCGTACAAATCACTGCCAAGTCTGAGTAGTTCGACCCGTTGTGGTCATTGGGCAGTGGGCAGCCACAGATGTATGACCGAATGAGAAGAAAGAAGTTAATTATCAGTGTCATGGCTTAAATGTACTTTGCAGAAAAATGGGATTTTGCGTGTGAAAAAAATGATGAAAGCTGAAGATGATGAAGAGGATATAGCCTCGGAAATAGTGGAAATCTTAAACCATTTTCTCCTTGCTTGCGAGTATGAAACGACATATAGTTCATTTAGGTTTAGTAATATTTACGGCTCAGTGTATAGGTATTTTCTTTTTTTTTTTGTCCTCTGACTGTATTACACATCCACATCGCAAAGAATTCAGAAGGTTATTAAATCAACCGTCCCTACACACTATGCCCTATTCACTGGTAATAGTCATCTTGCAAGGAATTTACAGACACAGTTTTTAACATATTTGGTCTGGCGTTGTCGGGAGTCAAACCCACAAGCCATGACCTACCCTGTGGCAGACAACCTTACCACGAAATGTCATAAAATTCACATAGTGTTTCAGTAAATTCTGTACATGGAAATTTGCAGCAAAGGATTCCCTGACCCTCGGGAGGAGGCGGCTGCGAATTTGCTTGATATTCGGCTACACAGCCAAAGAGTTCAACAACTTGCTTGCATACGAACGGAAGCTGCTCAACTTCGACAAACATGCGCTGATGCGAAAGTTGCTGTGAGCGCTTTAGAAGACTATTTGGAACGTCTGCACGAAATGGCTTACGAAGTACAATAATAATAATATGTAAAAGGGCACTGCACTCTAAATGCAATGGTATAAATGAAATTTCGAATCATGTGTAGTTTTTCGCAACAGTCATTCCTCACACCGCCAAATTTACAAATACAGTAGCGCTCAGTGGAGAATGACCATTGCTGAGAAATTTCATATGATCCTTGACTTTCGTTTAAACCATCATTGTATATAATGTGCAGTTTCCTTTCAATCGTCTTATATTTGTGCTAAGTAAATGCATTTCCGTTTCAGCCTCAATCAAGTATACCTGATATAATGATATGGATGCTCTCAGATGGTAAAAGAAAAGCGTATGCTAGGTAATCAATGTAATAGCACAATAGTGCGCTGATCGATATTGATGTGTGTTCCAAAATGTCTATTAAATTTTCCAATTTATTGGGGGTAGAGACACCCCACTGCAGTCTATATATGATGGAAACGGGCCACATTGGACACATATGCCTTCAAATTGATTGGCTGGGTAGGGTGAGGGGTGGGTCATTACAAACCTCGCTGTAGCGTAGCCACCTAGCAATTCACATGTGGGACTGTGTGTATCTGATTCATTAAAAGCTGTGTTCCTGAAGCTGTGTTGGGAACTCCTCAGGAAAAATTTGGTCTATCTTACTTTCTAAAACAAAATTTAGATGGAATGAATACATTACACTCTGAATGACTGCAATTTTCTCAACCCTATTTTATATAAGTTCTATCGCAAGCTAACTGGTTATGTTGTTACCTACAATTTGCTCTAGAATCCCTGCAAACGAGGTTTTGTTCACTAAAGAACGGGAGGAATACTGTGGAAGAAAGTGCTCTGTAATACAGAACATATTCATGAAAGTAAGTAATATTTCTACATGACTGTGTGCTTGTTATGAATATACCAGCATAGCAAAAAGTAATGCAGTATGTCCACATCGTAGGAAATCAGTCTTGCTCTACATTTGACGCAACCATTCACAGTTCATGACTAAAACAGGGATTTCTGGGCTCAGAGATGGCTCTCTATAATGCAGGGTGTACTCTGTACACTAATAGGATTAACTCGGAATGTCAGCTTGCAATGCTCTCACCCAGCGATGGACTTGGGTCGATAACTCCTCGACTAAAGCCAAGAAAAATTATGAGCAAGCGACCCATAGGGAAAATAGAACTGTGGATCATTAATTAACCATGAACAATAATCACCTGAATTAGCTTGGTAATTTACTCACCGACCGCTCAGAGTGGTTTGACTGTCCATCTACCGGTTTTGATTCTCGGTTAACTGAAACCGTAAGATTTAAAATTGGAATTCCTTACTGGTGTGGTTGACAGTCGGTTTTGGGAGAATGTGGAGAGTTGTGGTTGTGATTGCGATCCGGGTTATAAACCGGCGGTATCCACACAAGTAATAAGCACTGACCTGGCGTGCATGACCTTGGTTGTTGAAAACGCCATGATCTAGAAACAACAGCACGCTCACCGCAAGCATGAGACGACTAGCAAGTTTTGTGTGCGCTTTCTGAAGCTACTTAAGTATTACTTAAGTTATCGGTACTTAGTGGCCTACACTTTCACATGCTTAATTGCAGTATCCGACAGTAAAGACAAAAAGTAAGAAGAACTACAAGGTTGCTTGTCAACTTCAAGCACGCATCTGGCTAATAAAAGCATCTGATGAAAATGACTTCGATTTCAGCACCTCTGGGAAAGTGTCTGTTTTCGCTGATACCGTAAGGATATTACCCGTTTGTCAGAATAAAATTTTGACAACAGTACAATATGACTTTTTGCAGTATGAGACAGAGATGAAAGTTCCTGTGAAAGGTTGGACCGCAGATGGTTACAAGGATCGAATGAATGAAGTATATTCGTCCTTTTTCTTTCAGACATGTTCTATTTGTGGGTGGCCATAATGGATGGCACTCATGATGATTAGCCAGTGTTTATGCCAGATGCCCCTTTCTCTCGCCACCCTCCCCATTTAGACTGGGTGTACTTTCAGTTTTTGCAGATGCCATACACCCGCATTTGCTCACCATACATTGCCTATTGCATGGTGTGAGCATATTATGCATTGTATAATACCCGGGTATTATAGACTTTGGCTGGGAGAGCTCTGTGCATCGCCATGTTTCACCATCCCTTCACATTATCCCTATGATGCTGCAATCCCGGCGTGGTAGCTACCAATAACTATTTTTACATCTGATTCGCCTCACCGAGAGCTGGTCTTCCAACCAACTGACTAACCCGTGCGCTACTGAAACTTAGTATACCTTGTTTGTTTCGTTAAATTCAGGTGTTCCTTGAATATTATGTTGGGAAGGACTCTTGCAATATCACCTGTTCTGGTGATATTTCAGCTGCAAATATTATAAACTTCTGCTCACTTGTTCTCAATCTGCCGGTCTATTGTCTGCTTGATGACAGACTAACGTCACACTGTCTAGTCCAGTGGTTCAGAACCTTTTCACTACGGCGAATCAGTAAACCCCTGCGGACTGGGGCCGAAACACGTCATTCCAAAATAGCCACTATTTTGCCGTATAGCATATCGCCGCGTTTTCACGCCCCTATGAATACGGCGCAAGCAATGATGTTTTGACTACATGTCGCTATATTCACCGAAAAAGGAAAACTGGAATATATTTACAAGTTCAGGAAATGGAACAATCGTGAATTCCATACTCCATGGCACTCAATTAGTTAAGTTAAATATTCTGTGAACCGGTAAATACCGGTATTTACCGGTAGTTGAGAACCACTGATCTAGTCTATGCAACGAACTTACTGCAATGCACTTTCATATCCTCCACAGACACCCCTTCCAAAAGACAAGTTCGAATGTCCTCCGGGATGGCATTGGGATGACAAATGGTTTGTAAGTGCCAACACAACCCTGGTATATGATGAATCAACAGGATTTGATACGTTTACAGAGGTAGGTGTATTTTGCGATGAATAGAATCTGTGTGAATGTTATAATTCTCAATAAACCAAGGCTAGACGATAAATTTGATGAATCGTCATTACGATATCTTTTTGATCATCAGCCATCGACTTCATTATATTCTTCGATATGGTCTTATACTGAGATATTTATATGCATCATGACAGGAGGCATATGAAATGCAGTCCCGCACCTCCGACGGGCCTTGGCAAGAAGGAAAATTTGTTGATAGTAAAGATGAACCTGTGCCAGATTTGAATGGTATTGCCTGCCAGACTGGTTGGATATGGGACAATGAATGGGAAATTGACTACAATAGAGGCTGTGATGAAGATGGTAATTACTAGCAGTGTGTAAACATCTTGACAATTTCTTCTGTACTGTATCAATCTGGTGGCAATGATCAGCAGTATTGCAATTTGATACACGGCCCTATGCTTAATCCTTATACTAATCTATACTGATAGCATGCCTTTGCCTTTTTAAAAATAGGAAATGTATGTCCTGGAACAGGGCCATCCTTCTCCCTTTTGCACCACCATGATTTTTTTATGGGGGTGCTTTTTACTTATCCTCGTCCACTGCCATCAACCCAGGGATTGGGCATGACTACGGCAGGGCAAATTTTCAATTTTGCATTTTTCCGATGACCATGCATTCGCAGAGCCTGTGTTCATGTTGTACCTATGTCGTATACTATGAATGCACAGCATGCAGTGTGACCATGCAGACTGATCACGTAAGTGCTGGACTATGCCAGATTGCGCCACTCATCCAACATCCATGCCAACATCCTGGTAGGGCAGCTTAAGAAGAAGACTAATTTTTATACTATGTGTCTGACGCAATTGGTGGAAATCGAAATATCAACCTGGCGATTGTTTCAGCTAGCCAGTACAATGTACCATGGCATCCATCAATTTTTATCTTAATGCCAGCCCTTTTATTACCAGGGTGGGACTATGCAATAGCCCTGGAAGATGAGGACACTGCTTGGCAAACGATGGAAAGAGTGTCTGACCTGATTCGACGAAGAAAGTGGATCAGAACGAAGAAATGTGTCGATGCTAACGAGCAAGAAGAAAAGCCGGTGGGTAATTCTCTCTGAATTCTTGACCTCATAACCTAACTGGTATTTGTGCTTATCGCGCACTGTTGCAGTGGTAAGTCGTCTGCTGTAAAACTAAGAGGTGACGGATCCAAAGAACTAAAACATTATGCTAGGACGTCAAAATTGCCATCCACTGTATATCAATGCCTCAAAAGCAGAGCGCTCTGCTAGTGAGCAGTGTGTTGGGGAGAGCACGGACGGTGACGCCGATCTTGATAGAGTTCTGACGCGTTCTGACACGTCCTCGTCCAGCCTGCAAACGCTGAATATGCAAATACCCTCGTGTGATATACATTTACATATGCACCTTTATCCACTAGTGTGTAATGCAGTGCTGCTATGCGTGCATTTTGTGTTTGAGTCAGTGTAAAATGTAAATGCAGCAAAAATGCGTTCGAATATTGATAAATATAATAAGTCACCACGGATTTAACATCCAGTGCAGTTTATTGGAATGTAATATAATAATAATATAATATATATATTCCAATAAACTGGACTGGATGTTAAATCTGTAGTGACCTATTATATTTAGTGACTCATTGTGACCTATTTGAATCGTCCGCCATCGGCTCCACTATTTTTCGTTTGAATATTGGCAATATGTACTGTATATTGTCATCCATATCCTATTTCAGCAAGAATTGAAGGCAAAGGATGATGGGTGGGAGTATGCAAAGACAAGTAGGAGTGTATATCATGCTAATGCAAAAAAGTTGGACATGGTTAGAAGACGGAGGTGGATGAGGAAAATGGTTGCTGATGAATTGAAGGAATCGACAGCAATATTCAATCTTGATAAGCCATTGATAGTAAGTTCACTAACTCTGGTTTTATCATTACAACAGTTTTGTACTATTTTTATATTTTCAGTTCAGTTCGAATAACCTGCAACTGTCACAATCTTATTGTGTTGTAATCTTTGTACTGACATTCCAGTTTGCCTATAAAGCTTAGTGAACCGTGGGCAACTCATATACTCCACGAAGCACCTTCACCTGCAGTCGTGCGAAATGCATCCTTACTGCTGTTCACAACCAAATGTAATCTTTGTACTGACTCTTGATATTCCATTATGCTCATACAGCTTAGTGATTGTTCTACTGCTGATAAGGAAACATAGCAATGCGTGTGTAGGTACGGAGAATTCTCATGGGTATATAACCCACAAGCGACCCATGCATTGCATGAAGAACCCTCCAGTCGTGCACATTTGTATAGATATTTTCTTACGCAGTTATGGCACCTCATGCTGGCGACGTTCGCTCACGATCAAAAACGAAATGCCCTCATGCGAGAAAATTTTCTACCAGGTGAGAGGTGAGAGCAGGTAATAAAGAAACACATCTTGAGAGAAAACGGCTTGACCAATCAGAAGGGAGTAGGTAGAGAAAATTCAGAAAGAAGGAAATCAGAAACTAAGTATACAGAAAAACAGATTATGTAAACACTTTAACGCCCTGTGCCAGAGAAATCTGCAGAGGCTTGTACTCTTCAGACACATTAGCCACTTGTCCGTAATGATGCAAAAATGTATATTTGCCATCGCTGATTAATTATAATGAATTAATATATATATATAATTATATTAACTACCGGTACATAACTTTTAGCGCTTTGATGCTATGATGCCAGAGAAGCAAGCTCCAGTTGTGGAGAAGAAGTCACAAGCTGAGGAAGGTAAACTACAATTTCTTATGATTCATTTCATCTTCACCTGATGGAGCTGACCTCCTAAACTTGTGAATGTTATAATTCTCTAAAACCAAGGCTGGATGTTAAATAGTTGTTGGATCATCTTTATGATATTAGTTGATCGTCTCCACTATACAACTTCTGAATTAAAACATGTCGTATGAATGGTGACCTGCATTTTGTAGCAACTGTCACCGGGACAAGTCTCGAAGCTCCCAAAGCTGATGAAGCAGCGGTTAGTGCAGATGAACTGAAGCTTGATACTGAAGAACCTACCACTGACACGAAAAAGAAAAAGAAAGAAAAGGATAAAAAGAAAGTTAAGAAAAATCAAGGTGCGTCAATCAAATTCATTCACGTGACCTGTTGTCTATCTGTCTGAAACTCTTGGGTACGTTGTCGGTAGCTCTGCTGAAGGATGACTCGATAAATTTGTGTCATAAAAATACTGTAGATCAGTGGTTCTCTCTTTTGGCTGGTCTGTGAGGCCTCTAGAATAAACGGAACGAGTCGTTATACCAGCCGGACCATACATTTTGGCTATGTAATGTGGCCTACTTGTGCGAGCAAAGTAGCATTTCGGTCATGATCATTTTACCCTGATTGTGGTATTTATAGACACATGCAAGCCTCTTGATAGGCAATACGTCAAACTGGTGGCATTCAATATCAATTTGAGGAATGAATGCCAGTCTGCAGTAATATCTATAATATAAGAATTCGCTGGTCCGCCATAGTAAAAAGGTGTAGACAATGATCAACGATCCAGTATAGATGAAAGAATAATTTTATACTTCATGGCATATCCAACGTCCAAGGGTCAAAGTTCCTTTCATAAATTGGCTACACAAAAGAGTTTGAAAACGTGTGAACCTTTTTCAAATAACCCGTGGATATAATTATGTATGATTTATCTTGGATGGGTTGTGAAATTGTCGTTGTTGGTTAACAAGTTCTGTAGTGTATTCGCATTTTTTAATGTATTTCATATACTTGTTCAGATGCGAAAGGAAAGAAACAGAAGCTTACGAATCTGCCCGCTCCGCGAATATTCCTCACTTTCGAGCATCCTGTCAAACTGCAACTTCGGGTCTATGTGTACCAAGCCAGAGACCTCCTTCCTATGGGAAACGACAGCTTCTCTGGTACCATTTATCTATAGAATTTGGGGAGTAGGGAATTGAGTGAAGTGAAACGGGCCTTTGTGTGGGTGTGAATTTTTGTATAATCCTTTGGAAACTTTGGTTCCAATTCCCTCACCATGTTGCTCACTCTATCAATATTCAACTATCACGAGATAATATCAAAATCACCGAAGCGCTGATCATTGATTACCTGCTGCCTTATTAATAGTGTCGAATTAGTGCAAAGGAGAACCTCTCTTATAGATGATTGATATGATAGCGCAATCTGTACCGGGGCTCAACGGCTTGAGATCCTATCACCTCTTTCCACTAGCAGAGTGTAGCACAGCGTAATCAGTCCTTACAGCTAACGACACGACTTCACACAATATTTACAGTATATTCAGAAGTACAGTTGTAGTCAATGTATGATCCCAGAAGTGTTCGGTGTGTGGATTCCTGGCACCTTAAGACCATGCAGGCAATATATACAGAAACAATACAAGCTGAGTCTAGACAACCTCAGCAGATGACTATTAATCACATTATAACAAACAGGTCAGTAAGCATGAGAACCAGACGTTTAGAGGTCTGGGAATTATTGATAAAGGATAACCACTATACCCCGTAACTAATGTGATTAAACCCATAAGTGGCACAGTGTCATAAGCACCCAAAGTATTTAATACTTTCACTCCTTCTCTTATGACAATTTGCCAGATCAATACGGCATAATGGTAACACCAATTTTTTCACGTAAATTACAAAATGTTTGCCTACGGAGAGGTTTCGTAAATATGTCGGCAAGTTGTTCAGTTGTTGATATGTACTGAATGTCAATTCTCTCTGAGTCTAGTTCATCTCTAATATATCCAAATTTCACGGCTATGTGCTTTGTTGCTTGATGGTTGATCGGGTTCTTGCACATTGCTATTGCACTTTGATTGTCTTCGTATATTGTAATAGGTCCACATATTTCTCTTCCCATATCTTTATGTATCTGACGAATCCATGCAGTTTCTCGTGCGGCAAGGTTCAGAGCAATAAATTCTGCTTCTGCTGTTGACTGTGCTGTTACACTTTGCTTCTTTGACTTCCATGAAATAGCACCATTGTTTCGCATAATGATATATCCGGAGGTTGACTTTCGATCATCTTTATCTCCGCCAAAATCAGCGTCTGCATATGCAGTGACGGCATTCGAATCACGAGTATATAGTATTCCATAGTTCACAGTCCCACGGAGGTAACGTAACAAATGTTTGATCATTTGCCAGTGGTAGATTGTTGGATCACTACTGTACTGTGCCAATTTTGATACGGCGTAAGTAATATCTGGCCTTGTATAAAGTGCCAAATAGAGAAGGCTTCCAATTGCAGATTGGTAGAGCGCTGAATCAAATCTTTTGTCTTCAGGCTTCGCTTTTTCCAGTTTTGCTCCAGGGTCCATCGGCGTGGACGTCGGTCGACTGTCTGTCATTCTGAATCTATCAAGTATGGAATGGGCGTAGCTGTCTTGTCCAATCCAAATACTTTCCTTTTCTTGCTTGACTCGTATTCCCAAGAAATGATGTAATTTCCCCATATCTTTGACATTAAACACCTTTTGAAATTTCAGTTTTGTTTCAGCAATTGCGCTTTCAGATTTCCCGGCAAGGAGTAAATCGTCAACATATACGGCGAGGTAAATTTGCTCACTCTTATTTTCTCCAATGTAAATACAAGGGTCCGAAGCAGTTTGTTTAAAACCCATTTTAATCAGTTGCTCATGCAGAGCCTGATTCCAACAACGTGGTGATTGTTTCAACCCATAAATTGATTTCTTGAGAAGGCACACCATATTCTCCTTCCCTTTAACTACAAAGCCTTCTGGCTGTTTCATGTACACCACTTCATTTAATTTTCCATGCAGAAATGCTGTTTTAACATCCATCTGGTGGATCAGCATGTTTGATCAATCGCCAGTGCTACAAAAACACGAAACGAATTTGAATGTACCACGGGAGCGAACGTCTGTTCGTAATCTCTCCCATACTTCTGTAAGTTTCCCATTGTCACAAGTCGAGCTTTTGCTCGGCTCACTTGTCCATTTTCATCATATTTATACTTCAATACCCATTTACAACCAAGCACTTTGGCGTTGGCCGGTGGATATACTAAATACCAAACTTTCAAATCATGCATTGATTGAATTTCTTCTTTTGTCGCTTCTTTCCATAGTGTTGCGTGTTCTGACTTGAGCGCGTCTTTCAAACTTTTCGGCTCAATAAGTTGGTTGCTTGTGGCTGGCAATGCGTAAGACAGCAATGCCGACGATTCATCATCTACTTCAAATTGTTCACTTGTCTGTTGAAAGTTTTCGTCGTACGTGAGTCTTCCTGGTGCTTGACCAGCAGTCGAGCGTGTTGATCGACGAGCTTCCACTGATTCGCTATCTTCAGATCTCTCTTGCTGTGGTAGTTGCTCTTCATTTTCACGTAAAGTCGGATAAATGAAACCCGATGCAGGTCGTTCTGGTTGACCCTCAACCAATTCTCCTTCTCGACCAAGACGTGTTTCATCGAATTGTACATCACGCCTGACCAAGACTTGTTGTCTGCCATAACTCCATAATCTATATCCCTTGGAAAGTTTGTCATATCCCAAGAATGTACAAATCTCAGCTTTCGGAGCTAGTTTGTTTCGTCGTTCAATCTTCGGTAAAAATGCATAAGCAGTACATCCAAACACTCGGAGGTGTTTCACATTCGGTTTAGTTCCATAGAACGCTTCATAAGGCGTTTTGTTATCCAGAGCCACAGTAGGGCTTCTATTTTTCAAATATCCAGCTGTCATAACAGCTTCACACCATAAATATGATGGCAATTTCGCACCATGGAGCATCGCTGATGCTCGTTCACATAATGTCCTGTTCAATCTCTCCGCTACACCATTCTGTGACGGCGAGGCGGGAACAGACTTCTCATGGCGAATACCTTTCTCTTTCAACCATGCTTCACATTCATAGCTGACGTATTCCCCTCCATTATCACTTCGTATGCATTCGACTTTTTGATTGCGATTCTGTTCTTGATATAGCACGAATGACTTCAATTCAGCAAATACTTCCGATTTATTCTTCAACGGGAATACCCAGGAATATCGACTATAATCGTCTGTAAAAGTAAGAAAATATCTCGCTCCTCCAGGGGAGTCGGGTGAAATTGGTCCACAGACATCGGTATGAATCAATGCCAATGTGCGTTTTGCACGACTATCAGAACGTTTCGGAAAAGGTAACTTCGTGGATTTACCAAGTACACACGGTTCACAAAAGTTCAATTTCAATGGACCAGTCAATTTCAGATCGTTAACCATATTTTCATTCACCAATTTTCTCATATTGTCTATTCCAATGTGACCCAGTCTCTGGTGCCACAAGTCTGCTGACACAGATGCAGTCAGACATTTCTCATTTATACCCACTTCGGGTAGGCTAACTCTATCAAAAGTTTCATTTTCACTTTTCCGTTTCATCTGTATATCTCTTCCATCTGGAGAGAGACCGACTTGAGAGCGTGATTTACTACACTCTGTATCACATTCAAGTGTTGTCATTTCAGTAGTTTGACTCATCACGTTTTTATCAATTAAACAATGAACGGGACTTACCCCACTTTCCCTCGACAAAGGCGTATCCTCTATTTCATGCTTATCATAGGGACTAAAGTTCAACATATACAGTCCGTTTCTAGTGTACGCAGTTCCAACAATATCTCCCATTTCAGTATCGTGTATTTCCAAGCCATTCCCATCACAGGTAATTTTGTATCTCAAACTTGCGGTGGCGGCATGAATCGAAAACAAATTTGTTGATAAGGCTGGTATGTAGAGAGCGTTCTGCAGTAGTACATCACAAGACGAGTTACGTCCATGAAGGATAATCCGTAAATTTCCAATTCCTTCAGAGTATATTATTCCACCATCGCCTAACTCAATTTCTTGACGAAAGGGCTTCAAATCGACAAACCATTCCTTCTTGGAACTCATATGGCTACTAGCACCACTATCACATATAATATTATCACAGTTCCTTGACAGAAACGCACTGTTGAACATCAATTTCTGAGTTCTACCATCTTCCCGAGAAGTCTCACTTGAATCATGTGCGTATCTCGCGTTTTGGCGCTGGCCTTGACCGTGGCCGCGTCTTCCGCTTTGACTATTTCTATATCTGCGATCTGTGGGAGCACTATCTTCATTTCTTTGTTCACGATTAGACCAGCAATCAGCGATTTTGTGGCCCATCTTTCCACATTTGTAACAACCTGGAAATCTCCCTCTTCTATACCCAGATGCATTTCTCGCTCCATTTCTATTTGCATGATATGCTTGCGTCGTAGTTAGCGGGCGTCTAGATAGATCGCTCTGAACTTGAAGAATTAAATCATGCAAGTCGAAGTGCTTACTGTTCAGTTCATTCAAGACGTACGACCGAGTCATATCGAGGCTCGGCGGTAAATGATTGATGACTTCAAAAACTCGATCAATCGGCTTCACATTGTGACCCAACGTAGTCATTCTTTCGTAGATGCTTTCACATTGTTCAATTTTCTCTAGCGCATTTCGTTCTGTAAAAGTTGGCATCATTGCTATCTGTTGTTTCAAAGTCAGGTACAGAGTGGAACTCTTCGGTTCAAATTTCTTTGACAAATCTTCCCAAATTGCTTTTGGATCACTATGATGCTCTGCACCGACAACGGACACTACCGAACTTTCAAGATTACAAAGGAGCAACGCCGCAGCTTTCGCTTTTCTCCGATCGGCTCCTTCTCCTTCATCAGTGCCAAGTACACATTCCCACAAGTCATGGGTAATAAGCATTCCTTTTGCTAAGACTTTCCATCCCATCCAATTTGTATCTATTCCACCCTTCAATTTCTCAACGTTTATGAAGTTCGACATCGTAACTGTAGAATCAGATCAGCTTGGGCTCATAACCTTTGATGATATGATAGCGCAATCTGTACCGGGGCTCAACGGCTTGAGATCCTATCACCTCTTTCCACTAGCAGAGTGTAGCACAGCGTAATCAGTCCTTACAGCTAACGACACGACTTCACACAATATTTTTACAGTATATTCAGAAGTACAGTTGTAGTCAGTACTCAGTCAGTATTCAGTGTGTAGTCTAACATAAGACCATGCAGGCAATATATACAGAAACAATACAAGCTGAGTCTATACAACCTCAGCAGATGACTATTAATCACATTATAACAAACAGGTCAGTAAGCATGAGAACCAGACGTTTAGAGGTCTGGGAATTATTGATAAAGGATAACCACTATACCCCGTAACTAATGTGATTAAACCCATAAGTGGCACAGTGTCATAAGCACCCAAAGTATTTAATACTTT